>OZ024846.1:1994742-2365573 GCA_964017145.1 Agrocybe praecox | reverse complement strand
GAAAGAAAAAAGGACAAGTCTCTTTTCAAGCAAGGATCCTGAAGACAATGACAGGGTGTATGTGCATACGCTCCACAGGTGAAAGGAAACAAGTTCAAAACGAGAGATGAGAAGAAAGCATATGAATCACGGGTAGCGATAGAGGGTTGAACCGTGAAAACCTGGAATCGGAATAAAGAAACATTGGAAGAAAATCGAGTCCAAGGTGAAAAGAAAAAGCGAACAGGCGAACACAGCAAATATATCAAAAGATGACGCCAATGATAATGAGACTATCAGTGAAAGATATTACACCAGAAAGATGCGAGAACTCGCAGCTCGTGTTCTGGATGCAATCGAGGAATGCTCGGATTAGCAAAATATAGCTGTCAATGATCCAGCTCTGATGAGTCCGTGATGGATAGAACGAGGCCGACAGACAACAGACCGACAACCAACGAACTGCCAGTGACAAGGTCATCCCGCCTCCCATACGACATGAAACAGCACACTAGCCATCCCCCATGCACTCCCAAGATCGATGTCACGATGCCACGTGCAGAGGAAACGAGGGCAAAGATGAAAGCGAACAACTCAGGAGGGAACACATTTCTGGAAGAAAGGCGAGAATTTGCGCTTGGACAGAAACCGGAAGGCAAATTTGGCCATCTGCGCGTCCACTTTTCTGGAGCCAGACACGACGACCCACGAGGCCATTATTACGAGCCTGGTGGCGCGTATTTTGGGCAGGGCGGGTGTACTGTGCGTGGCTCCGGTTAGGACGTGATAGCTGTGGAGGCGCCTCATCATTGCCATCCTGGGCTGGGTGCTGAAGCGCTGACATCCTCCTCAACGCCTTTAACTCCTCTCTCGGCCTCAAGGCCTCATCAAAATCCTCCGCCTCCCCATCCCCACCAGCTTCTGTATCGATACCTGTATAGTAAATCCGTGAGAATACGATGAGGCGATACATTTGAATCTCCTTGCCTTTCCCTCCTCCATTAATGTTGGTCCCGGTTTCTTCTTGTTCCTAGAGAGATAAAATGTTCCTAGAGACGTTGCCCTGAAGCAGTTAACGTTTTAACCCTCGCCCTCAACATCGTGTATGAGGACACTGGGGGGGGACACACCAGGACGCTGCGGTGTGTCTCAGTTCTGGAACAAGCGGTACCGGCAAGGAGGGAGGGTCAATGGGTAGGGGATGGAAAGGCGGGGCTGGTACTATGTCCATGGGAGAACGTGGGGTGGATCGAAGAGGTCGTCAATAAGAAGAAAACATGTCCAAACCCAAGACGTGTCATCTCTTCATGTTGGAACGAAAAAAATCCCAATGCCGCAAGTTTGCTTTCCGAATTCCCACGATCATCGATCTAAATAAAGAACTTGACCGGAATCCTAAATCTTCTTGGAAGACACTCTGGTTACGATAATCTACAAGCAATCAAAAAACCAAGGGAAAAATCATATCCTGTCGCAAATTAGCCAATACCCTACTTCCCAATGCCAAAGTAATCATCGAGGTGTTTCTCCAAAAATAAAATATCCATCTCCGTCACCACTACGCCCCTTAGCATGTCCCTCAATCTCTTATACCTGGCTTTCTCTTCCAGCATCGCAAGACTAAATAGGTCCTCTTTGGTTCTACAGCCGTACCTCGAGAAAGGAGTCGACAGACGGAGAAGGCCTGAGGGGGGACAAGTGGACAGGAAGGTGTGTACAGTGGTGTCAGGGCCTTGATCATTGTTGGTGTCGGGTATCTTAGTCGGAAACCATGGAAACAAGGGAGCCATATCATGGTCAGCTTGAGTAACAGATGGTGATATTGATATTTGGATTGGAATTTGACTGGCAGAGGGAGAAGAGCCATCTGCATTCCTAATCACGATATCTTCTGCGGTCCGATGGGTTGTATTTTTTATACAATGCCTCGACGACGAGCTCAAATCCTGGGCTAATGACGGCGGAATCAGATGGATAATCTATCCAGAATTTATCCAGTTTATTTAGATAAGTTATTCATATCCCGTCATACATAGACTGAAACGACTAACCTTCTTGCGCACCGAACGTCCACCATATGAGGCTTTCCTCGAGTGTTCTTTATTCACTCGCCTAATTTCCCCATGCACGACTGCAACGACTCCCCGGACTAAACACAATCGTTCGATACATGTACTTTTGTCCGTACCAAAAAACGATGGATATTCTTGATGTATCTGTATCGTTCAGACAGTTAGCTCATTGGACTTATATAACCTGGCCCCGTAAAATAAACGTACACCCTTCAAAACGACAGAGACATTGCGTGGCTGATCACTGGGCGTCTGCGAAATTTTTAGATGGCGATTACACAGAGCGCGAATTTTGTCCTAGTAAATCCATTTACATATCAGTAAAAAACGACAATAGACACTTGGAGGAAGATAGACTCTACACACCCGGAATATATCTTGCCGACATCTCTTTCCTGCCAATTCTGTTGTCTGCGATTCGTCATGATGCTGTAAAAGCCTTTTGAGATCATGACACTGCAGAAGATCGCATAAGTTGGCATGGCACTCATGGGATTCAAGTGTGCAAACAAGTTCAAGCATAGATTGGTGACGTACCATATCATTCGGATTCATACGACGCCCAAAGACTTTCATTGGCGTCGCAGATACGATATCAAGGTAATCGTCGTCCGTGAGGACTATTACCATCTCCAAAATTTTCACTACCAGGATACCTGGACAAACTAGAGTAGGTTTAGATGAATAATAGTGGCTGAATAGTACGAAGAGTGGTCGATGGTATGAATTGTCATGGAACAGAATAAACAAGTAGGTCATGGTTCGTTGATTCGTTTGGCATTGCTTTGAATCGTTCAACAGCATCATATGACCTGTCCTTGAGCATGGTGCGGTGACGGAGTCACAACTTGAGCACATTTAGAAAGGAGCATTCGCACAAAGGTGGGATTCTCAATTATCAGTGCGTATGTGTCTAGTCTAAAAGAATAAGCGCCCGAGAGCGGCAGTGGCATGGTAGGGTCATATGATTAATTGCTGCATCTGTAAGCGCGACGCAAGCCTGGAGAAGTATTAGACTAATTCACAAAAAAATAAGGACTTGTGAGAAGCATACAATGGTACGGGCAAGAAAAGTATACGTAAGTGTAGGTTACAACAAGCAGGCTAGCATCCTCTCTCTCTCGGAAAAAATAAAAGAAAAAATACCAAACATCACGCATCAAAGCCCAAAATGATCATCTAAGTGTTTCTCCAAAAACAAGATCTCCATCTCCGTCACTCCCTGCAACATATCCTTCAACAGCATATACCTGATTTTCTTTTCCCAGGTCGCGAGTCTGAACAGGTGCTCTTCGGTTGTACACCCGTACTTGGAGAAATGCTCTGAGAGATAGAGCAGGGACGGGCGGCATACAGTGGAGAGAAAGATGCGCACATTGTTGGCGACTGTGCCACCTGTCCGGGTCCAGATGTGTGACTCTTGATCCCTGCGGTTGGTGATAGTGTTACTCCTTGTCTCTAGGCTCGTCATGATGGGTTGAGAGGACTCCGAACTCAAGGAAGGATGTGCTCGAATAGAAATTGGTGAACTCGGAGGACTCGGACTCGAGAGAACGCTTATGTGGGATGGACATGATTCCACGCGTGATTTCTGAGGTGAAATTGTGACGACTGGCGAGGTAGACGGAGTGTTCATATGGCTGATATGCCCTGCCATTTGTGGTGTATAATTTGGACGACGTCTCAAAAATGTCCTAGGCGGAGAAACGATAGTCCGAACAGGGGGCGCCTTTTTGACAGATGATGCTTTCGAGCGGGTGGTCTAGGTAGGGGTACAGGGTTATTCGCCATATTATAAGTAACCAATCCCATTAGTAGCTATAAATTATATCAACTGGCTCACCCTCTTTCCGTGCGATGTACGGCTGTGCCTGTCTTGATTGTTATAGGCTGACTCTTTCCCCCGCATTCTTCTAATATCCCCGTGTATTACGAAGACTAAATTGCGGAAAAGGAAAAGTCGTTCTAGGCAGGTCTTTTTGTCTGTCTTAAAAAGAGGCTGGTATTCCTGATATACCTGTATGAAATGTCATCTCATGTTGTTGTGCAGCAAATGATATGATGGGAAATGAAAAAGAAAAACGTACATGTTTGAGAACGACGGCGATCCGATCATACTGATATCTTGGAATAGAAGAAATAGACAAATGCCTCTTGCAGAGAGTTCGAATTTCGCTCTGCGAAATGCTACATTTGAGCAACAAAAATCATAATAAAAGATGCACAGCCCTGCTTACCCGGAGCTCATAATAACCCTTCCACGTACAATTTGGCTCAAGTTCCCGATTCTCTAAAATTCTTTTGAGGTCTTCCAGCTAGATATATACACACATACCAAATAATGAATGATGTCGGCTGAAATATAGCTATTACAACTCACCATATCATTCCGCGTTATAGGCCTACCGAAGACCTTTGACGACGGCGAAGATGCGATAAACAGATAATCAGCGTCTGTTAAAATTATCTCAGACATTTTTTCATAGCGAGTAAGCAAAATGCGGCGATGGGTGATGGAAGGGGAGGATGGCAGTAAGTGGTTGCGTGAATAAATATTGAAGGTTCGTTGGTCATTTGTGTTTGCTTTGGAACATCAACGACATCATATGACTTGGCCCGATGACGAGGTCACACTGAGCACATTTGGGAAGGAACATTCATGGGAAGGAACGGCTGTATGCTAATGGGGCCAATGCCGGGACGGTCTAAATAAGCGCACATCCTATGAGTATGAACACACAATAAACAAAGAGAGAAGCGTGTATACTATATGTAGTAGTACGGATTAGGTCTTAAAATTTTTATAATCTAACACTGTTTGGTTATGCCATTGTGGCATTATGGCAGATATAACGTCCCAGGACGCTGCGGTGTGTCTCAGTTCTGAGGCGCAAGTGGTACCGGCAAGGAGGGAGATCCTATAGGTAGGGTATGGAAAGGCGGGGCTGGTCATCAGCAAGATAACGCGCGGCTAGGCAGTACTTGGGGGGAATCGGCGGCCTTGGGGCTACTTGGGGGCGTAGCCAGATCAGAAATTCTTCGCTAAGCGGCCCAAGTCCACCTAATCATCCGTTGAAATAAATCTGGCGGTTGTCCGCTCGCTATAACATCATGAAAGGACACCCACAAAGAGGTGATAGAGTAGAACATGAAATTTCGTACAAGTCATTTCAAACTCCGATCACCCGATGTTTTGATCAGCATCAATCGAACAATTTTTATGCTAACCTGGCTTTCCATCTTTCCACCACCGCCGTTGTGGCAGTGCTAACTGACCTACTGCCCGATCCGTACTCTAGATTAGATTAGATCCATTACCTGTATGCCAGCGACGCGTCCATAGCTGAATCGAATCATCCTTTGCCCATTGCCGCCATCGTGCAAGGCTGCTCGACGCGCTTCCGAGCCCAGCTACGCCATCCAGCTGCATACTGGACTACTCCACCGTCGTTTTTTGCCATCTTATTATTAAGTTCTTGCTTAATACTACTGGCAACATTTTTATGCTCTTTTTCACTTGCATACATGTTAAATACTCCCTGGCTTGGATAATTGATCAAATAATCAGGACTCGTTGGATTGAGAGGCGCTCAATGGATGGTTATTATTGGTGAGCTGAAATTTTCTTATGGGTTCTGATGCCAGCTCATGACAAACTATGTAGAATCCCAAGACGTGTCACCTCTTTATGTTGGAACAGAAAAAAATCCCAATAATGCCGACGTAAGCTTGCTTCCCGAATTCCCACGATCCTCAATCTAAATAAAGAACTTGACCGGAATCCTAAATCCTCTTGGAAGACATATTGTTTACGATAATCTACAAGCAATCAGAAAATAGAACAATAACCAAGGGGAGAAAGGAAGAAAAGCATATCCTGTCGCAGATTAACCATTACCCTACTTCCCAATGTCAAAGCAATCATCGAGGCGTTTCTCCGAAAATAAAATAACCATCTCCATCACCACTACTCTCCCTAGTAGAACCTACACGATGCTCTACATGCTCTACACAGTGATTCATCACGTAGCACGGCATATCCGCAATCCATACACCAAGTCGTAAGACTTTTATGCACTGGCACATGTATTGAATTGAATTCTACAGGCATATGGCAGTGCAACGAAGCCCGGGTGCACTGCGAATCGGCGGCAGTGCATTGTCTGGCGTTTAAACTTGAGCTTGATAGTTTAGGCAGGCATGATACTGCGCAGCGGAGGTTCTCGAGTCAATTCTCCGCCTCTGTGCTGTGCTAATCGTTCTCATCCTACGTGCTACACACCATGGATCCTCGTGATGGACCACGTGCGGTGGAGTTCTCTTTCTCTTTGCAGTCGTCGGACCTTGGCCGCGGATGGTCGGCCGCCGCGTTGGATCTGGGAGGAGTGAAAATGTACCCTACTTCATGGTGTTGATCCAGCGTGCTAAATTCTGCATAATGGTATGCAGTTTGCTTGGCTCATGTTATGAATATTTCTTGGAGCTTTGCGGACCTTGCATATAAACCTTACTACAACGATTCATTCGTTCCCCGAACGATTCGAAGGTGGTGTCATGGTAATTTATGGTTCGATTACTTGCCAGTCATATCGAGTCATATTTGCCGCATCGCTCGGGCCAATTGGTTGGATAAGCCTGTAGACCCTTGAACGATAAAACTTCACCCCTGATCCAGTACCGTGACCTTTTCACGCCACACACAGGCACCCCCAACGAGTAAACGTACCTAGTAGGTATTGACCCTACCGAGTTGATGTTTTTCGGTCACCTAAAAAAGTTTTTCAGTTCTCAGTTACTTTGATCCTATTTTCAGGTGACCGAAAAACATCAACTCGGCAGGGTAATTGCATATTGATTTATAGTAAATTTAATCGCTACCCTTATATCATATCCCGCCCTTATCGTGACTGTGACTCGTCGTCGTCGTTATAGAGATGATATGCAGGCGATGCGTATCAGACATTTATAGTATGACACAAATATGTGTTTGGAACTACGCACTATGCCGACGGAGGTCCCCTATCTTGGCGAAACATATGTATATGTATGTCTAATCGGTAGAGTAGGGTAGAGTAAATATAGTAGATAAAGACATAAATAGATTCGCATATATAGTTTGAAGTAGTACGACATTAGAGCTGACACACTCATACTTCTCCGAGGAGTCGGAATATCCAAGTCTATTGACGCATGAATCATGATGACCGATCGACTATACATAGCGCATATATGCATACATATGTAGGGGTGATGGGGTTGGATGGCCATGATAGTCCGCATTTGAATGCTTATTGATCATGATGATGATGCGAGACAAGCAGGGAATGGAGATGGGGATGGGGTAGGTATGGATCATGATTTATCGATCGTCGTCGTCGTCGTCGGGTCTGCGTGTTTCGAGGTCAGGGGATGATGAGATGAAATGACATGGGTTGGGGTGGAACGGGATCGGATGTCATTGATGATATCATGCACGTTGATGGGTAGACAGGGGCTCTTGTTGTTGTTAGTTGGTGGTGGTGGTGTCAAGGGTATCACCCAAGGCAATTTGAGAAAGTAAACGGGGTCAATCTCGTCTTCTAGTCCTGATAAGTGGTACCAGTCGATAGACCGTGGAGAATACATACATACTATATTCTAGCGCTGACAAGCGGAACAAGACGGGGGTCATTGAAGCCTAACCAATGGGCATGCATGGAGTGTCGGTGAAGCACGTATGTATGTACGCATGTTAACCAGCATAGATATGATTGATTACGGGAGAACAGGGTTCGATTCAAGGCTTGGTCGAGCCTGGGTATTAATGTTAACCTTGAAGGATAAAATAAAGCTTCGATACTGGGCAATCTTGATATCGATGTCGTACGTTGCATGTCGATCGTTCGAGCAATACGTAGCCTAGTTACAGAACATGGTCATTGTCATGGGAGAGAAGCGCAACGCAACGTAAGTCAAGAAGAAGCGTAAGAATTCGAAGATAACTTGACATGACGAGAAGGCTCGGGAAGTGACGAAGTTTTAGAATTAGACTTTGGGATTTTCAACCTTAACGGACAGCATGGCATCAGAATCATCGAGTGATGTCATACTATGCCATGCCATACAATGGATATCAATGACAAGCGCACATTTTCTTGACGAGTGCGTCCGCCATTGAGCGACAGTATGTCATGGCATAGCACGGGGACGGTGATAGTAGTATGCCGGCGGCCCAAAAGACGATTATGTTCTAGGCGTGAACATGAAAAAGGCGAGAACGAGACTATACCGGCGACAAGAACAAGAACTAGAGTTGAGATTCGTTAGAAGGAGGACTAAAGCTAGAGTCAGAACTAGAAGGAGAGCTCGCGCGGGTTCTGGTGCGTTGTACATGTGTACATGTCGAGTCACGGTTGTGGTGCCAATTTTTGGATGGTTTGTTGGTGGGGCGTGTAGATGAATGAATGACATGGGGAGAGAACGAAGGAGAGAAAGGAAGAAAGGAAGGAAAGTTAAGTAGCGGAACGAGACGAGACGAGACGGAACGGAACGGAGGGACATAAATATATGTATGTATACATAGCACCCACCGTGACACGCGAGCGACCATACCTCTCCACCTGGCACCCCACCCACGTACGCGTGTGATTCACTTACTTCAATAATAATCAAGAATCACATTTCTGAAACGACTCGGAATAAGCTTGTATCATAATTAATAAATCATAATCATGATAGTGATTAATTGAAGATTCTCACCAAGTTGTTTTCACCAAGCAAATGCAAAGTAAGAACCATGCATGATGCGTATCGAGCCTTATAACTCCTCACCACAAAGTTTAACTCGAGCGCCGAACTAAAAGAAAGAAAGAAGGTTGAAACTTGAAGGAAGGAAGGAGTTGGCAGCTCAGACCAGTCCGGTCCAAAAAACGTCCAATGTGATTTCCTTACGATTTCCGAATCGTAAACCTCATGAGCCGGAAGGCTAATAACATTCCGAGCACATACTCATTGGATTACATACCAATTATCCCATGCTTCCATCCCATCCCATCCCATCCCACCGAGGACACCGCCACGCACTCATACTCATGATGGCATCGGGCCAAGATAAGTATAGATCTAGATTAACGGATGGGATGGATGACTCGGAAACCACGTAGCTACTAGTGGCAGATGACAGGTAAGGTAAGAATTTAGCAACCCTCACGTGAGATCTAACCTTTATTGTCAGACTAAACTCAGCACAATGCCGCCCGAGCCGCGGGGACGTACAATGGATATCGGAGTTTCGGAGTATCCAAATAAGGATCACGTAAGCCAAGTAAATGCTATTCGGGGATAAATGAAGGGTTAGGGCTTCCCGTCGGCTATGCATCACAATCAACAAACAAAACGGGCTATTATTGTCCAATGTAAGGGTACGCGGGACAATGACAGCACATATAACCCATCCCAAACCCATCATTCACTCCGTTTGTCTCCCCCCTCCCTTCAAGCTTTCCTTCAGGTCGCCATCCGTCCCTAGATAAAGCGGAATCTTTCGTTGCTGCGCCCCGGCCCCCGTCTTTTGCTGCTGTTGCGCCCCTTGCTTAGGATACCAACACCCTCATACATATAACATAAAGAGCGCCTGCAATGCCCGCCCGTGTACGTTCCCCGCCTTCACCGCCACTGCCGCTTCCTGTTATGCGACATACGACTACGCCCGAAACATCATCGTCATCGTCAGTACTGCGCAAGCGCAGTCTGACACCCCCACCTCGGCCTGTGACTCATACCGCCCGCACCGGCACCAGTGCAACTCCGACGTCGACACCAACGAGCGAACGGCCCACCAAGACCCAGCGGATGTCGAAGCCTGTTCCTATTCCTATGCATGCCCCTTTGAAGACGAGACCGAAGACAAAGCCTTTGATGCAAGGCATCACGTTCCCTTCATATGACTCGGAGGATATGGAGGTGGATACCAATATGGAGATGGGCGCGGAGACGATGAAAACGGATACAAATGAGTCATTAACCTACGCTATGCCGACGCCGCTGGTCCCCGCGTCGTTGCCTACGACGCGCGCTCTTCCTTCCTCCTCTTCCTCCTCCACCACTACCACCTCATCATCCTCAATGCCTATCATCGACATTATCCCCACCTCTGCGCACACAAATCCCAATACCACCAATGCCAATCCATATCTAAGCACCACCGCCAGCCCGAACGCCTTCCTTTACTCGCGCACGCTACTTGCGATGCATGAGCGTACGCAGCGAGAAGCGAGGGAGGAACGGATGAAGCGCGCGAAGGAGATGGCAGATTTGCAGAGGGCAAGGGCGGAGAGTGGGAAGGAAAGGGAGAGGCAGGAGGAGAAGGTGTGGATCCCTTCGTCCTCTGTTGTGTCTGGGTCTAGCAAGAGTGGGACAGCGCCGTTGAAGAGGCACAACACCACCATTGCTGATTTTAATGCAACGACTACGACGCAGGGAATACGACAGCAGGTGCAGCCGAATCCCTACGCTAGCAGTACGGGCGATCATCCACGGGCGGCTAAATATACGTCACCATCTGTCATTCTCAACCCGCGCGCTCGTGCATTGGCACAAAGCCCGAGAGGGTATGTCGTAACCTCCCTTGCCCCTTCGTCATCATCATCGCCTTCAACTTCATCCACCCAACCCCAAATCCAACGAGGCCGCACCCCACGCTCTCTCGAACCTACAACTCTCATTGCGCCATCTAAAATTATCCTTCCTTCAATATACGACGCGGAACCTATTACACGGGTACTTTACGGCCCCTCTTCGTCAACATCTACCCCACCTCTCCCTCCACTGCCAACATACACCCTCAAAACACCCCGATCCCCTCTCGTCCCACTCGAACAGAGACATTCACCAAGGACTAGCGTACCTCTCCCAATGTGCGCACGCGTGATGTTGAGGATGACGGGTGCGCCGCCTGCAGGGACCGTACCTAGGAGTGCGGCCGTTGTCGTTGCGGGTGGTGTTGGTACGAGCAGAAAAGGGAAGAACAGTAATGCGAGGCGATCCAAGTGCGTCCCATCGACGTATTACCATCGCCTTGCGATTCGGATATCGATACAGCGAACCCCCGAGGGAAGGAGGATGTGGAGAGTCGGGCCGAGGGCTGGGGGTGCGGAGGAGGAATATTGGGTTGGTAGTAATGGGAGGTGGAGAATGGAAGTAGATAAGGATGTGTGGGATGCGACGAGGGAGTTAGAGAGGATGGTTGAGGAGGAGGAGGAGGAAGATGAGCTAGAGATGGATGTGGATGATGATGTGGAGATGGAGATGAGGGAGCTGTTGGATGAGCTTGAGGAGGGTGGGTGTAAGAGTGCGAGTTTGTTGGGTGGGGAGAGGGATGCAGAGGGTGAAGATGACGAGGAGCAGGAGCCGACGCCGACACCGACGCCGACGCCTCCAAGCACCCCGATCCCGATCCCCAGGTCCACATACACCTACACCCCTCGCATGCCCCTCTCGTGCTCCCCGCCCAAAACGCGCGCTGCCGGCCCTGTGATGACAGCTTCGTGGGTTGTCGTGTCTGGTTCGGGGAGCATGGATGTGTCCTCGGTACCTCTCATCCCATCGCATGTTACCGGACTTGGACGGGGACGGAGAATCGATAACGCACGCACACATACGCGCGCGTATACGATGCATCATGAGGTTGAGTTTGGGAGTGCGTGGGAGATGGTTAGTAGTGTTGAGTGTGCTGCTTAGGGCGGGGCGATTTCGTTGGATGGATAGATGGATGGTGCTTTCGAGACGCGTCTGGCATCTATCCACGCGATGATCATCGTCATCATCTGATATCCCACCCCCCTCTTTCGTTTCGTTTCTTTTTTTCTTCTTCCTTCACTCATTGTTCTTTTTTCTTTCATTCCTTTTGCATTTCTCTCCTCGATTCTCAGTCTCTCAACGAGTCCGAAATCGACTATTTATCTTTATTCCTGTCCATGCCAAATGCTTTCCTCTCTCTTTATCCCCCTCGAGTCGTTCTACTTTGTTTATTTCTTTCTCTGTTTTCCTTTTCTTTTTCATCTATGCTCTCTCTCTCTCTCCTCGTCCCTCACGTCGTCGTCGTCGTCTTCGTTGACATAGAATAGACAACGACATGTCTGTCTATTTATCTTATCTATTCAACATATGTATGGGAATCTTACACCCGAACACTCTTCTCTCCTCCATCCTGTACTATCCTCCACCATCCTTGTACTACTCTAAAATGGACATTGTATATACCTACGTATGTGTGTATAATCTTTGTTGTTGTAATTGTCGTGTTTGTATTTCTCTTCTTTTACTTGTTTGTGTTTTTGCTATATATGTAGGGTTTTGGTGTAATAAACGTCTTTATCTCTTTATCGTTATCTGCGCTTTGCTGATTTGATTTGATAAAATTCTGGATTGGCTCGCAGGCGACCGATAGTAAGTATACTCTGTATATCAGTGCTTGACGTCCGAGTCATGATGTGCTATGACTCCAAGCCAACTCCAAGCAGGCATACACTGGGCATTGGGCACGGTGCAACCGCAGTCTTATCTATCATCACATACAAAATTCCGTGTGTGTTCCGTGCTGAATTCGTGGTTGGCTGGAAGTGTTATTTTTATTTTTATATCGGATTGCAGTGGATGAGCGGAATGATATGAATAAGGCAAGTGTTGGCATTGACGCGGAGGTTAGGCGCCACATGTGTAGTACTTGGTCGTTGCTGCTCCTCGACTGCACTCGTGTTTTTTGGGACTCGGAAGGTATCAAGTACTAAAGGAGAGCTGTGACAGACTTGGAGGTGATTACACGCTGTACTATCCTAGGTGTAAGTGCGACTGGACCCATTGTGCGGCATGGCGAAAAAGTGTGTCAAGTACCGTGGGAAATATCCATGCTACATATCTGGAATCGGCCGAATTGGACTTGTGACAATTTTGGACTTGCGCACGTATCAAAGGAAGAAAGGGATTACATCGCATACGACCATGACTTGGCATGAATGTTCCGTCCCAAAGACGCGCAGTGTGACCTCGTCACCGCGCCAAGTCATATGATGCCGTTGAATGTTCCAAAGCAAATACAAACGAATCAACGAACCTTCGATATTTATTTACGCAACCACTTACTGCCATCCTCCTCTTTCATTATCCATCACGACTCGCTAGTGAGAAATGTCGGAGATAATTCTAACAGACGCTGATTATCTGTCTATCGCATCTTCGACGTCAAAGACGGTCTTTGGTAGGTCTATGGAGCGGGGTGAAATGGTGGGTTATAATAGCTATATTTCACCTGACATAATTCATGATTTTGTATGTATGTATCTAGCTGCAAAACCTCAAAAATATTTTACGGAATCGGGAACTTGCACCCAATTGTACGTGGAAGAACTATTACGAGCTCCGGGTGAGTAGGGTTGTCCATCTATTATTAAGTTTTTTTATTGCTCACATTGAGCATTTTGCAGAGCGAAATTCGAACTCTCTGCAAGCGCCATCTTTCTATTTCTTCTACTCCAAGTCACCAGTTTGATCGGATTGCCGTCGTTCTTAAACAAGTACGTTCTTCTTTTTCTTTTCGTTTTCCATTACATCGTCATTTGCTGCACAATAACATGAGGTGACGTTTAATATAGGTGCATAAAACATACCAGCCTCTTTTTGAGACGGACAAGAAGACCTGCTTAGAGCGACATTTCCTTTTCCGCAATATCGTCTTCATACTACATGAGGATATTAGAAGAATGCGGGGGAAAGAGTCAGCCTCATACAATCAGGACGGGCGCAGCCGTAAATCGCACGGAAAGAGGGTGAGCCAGTTGATATAACATATAGCTACTAATGAGATTGGTTACTTATAATGTGGCGAATAACCCCTACCTAGACTACCCGCTCGAAAGCGTCATATGTCAAAAGGGCGCCCGCTGTGACTGCTGTATCTCCGCCTAGAACGTTCTTGACACGTCGTCCAAGTCATACACCAAAAAGAGCAACGCATATCAGCCATATGAAGAGTCCGTCTACCTCGCCAGTCATCATAATTTCGCCTCAGAAATCACGCGTCGCACCATCTGCATCCCAGAGAAGCATTCTCTCGATTTCGAGTCCTCTAAATTCACCGATTGCTATTCGAGCACGTCCCTCCTTAGGTTCGGAGTCCTCTCGGCCCATAACGAGCCTAGGGATGAGGAGTAACACTATCACCAACCGTAGGGATCAAGAGTTATACATCAGGACCCAGCCGGGCCGGCCTACCGATGATGACTTAGCTACAGCCACCAGAACTGTGCGCACCTTTCTCTCCAATGTATGTCGCCCATCCCTGCTCCATCTCTCAGAGCATTTCTTCAAGTACGGGTGTACAACCGGGGAGCACCTTTTCAGACTCGCGACCTGGGAAAAGAAATTCAGGTATATGCGGTTGAAGGATATGCTGAAGGGAGTGACGGAGATGGAGATCTTGTTTTTGGAGAAAAATTTGGATGATTATTTTGAGGTTTGACTCTGCGTGATTCTTGATGTTTAAACTTGGAATTTTTTTGTTCACTTTCGCTGAAAGAGATACTCTGCTAGCTTGCTTGTTGTAACATACACTTACGTATACTTTTCTTGCCCATACCATTGTATACTTCTAACAAAGCCTTATTTTTTTTTGTGAATTGGTCCAATACTCCCTCGCGTATTGTGTCGCACTTACAGATGCAGCAATTAATCATATGACCGTACCATGCCACTGCTCTCGGGCGCTTATTCTTATAGACTAGACACATATGCACTGATAATTGAGAATCCCACCTTTGTGCGAATGCTCCTTTCTATATGTGCTCAAGTTGTGACTCCGTCACCGCATCATGCTCAAGGACAGGTCATATGATGCTGTTGAACGATTCAAAGCAATGCCAAACGAACCAACGAGCCATGACCTACTTGTTTATTCTGTTCCATGACAGTTCATACCATCGACCACTCTTCGTACTATTCACCCACTATTATTCATCTAAATCTACTCTAGTTTGTCCAGGTATCCTGGTAGTGAAATTTTTGGAGATGGTAATAGTCCTCATGGATGACGATTACCTTCATATCGTATCTGCGACGCCAATGAAAGTCTTTGGGCGTCGTATGAATCCGAATGTTATGGTACGTCACCAATCTATGCTTGAACTTGCTTGCACACTTGAATCCCATGAATGTCACGTCGACTTATGCGATCTTCTGCAGTGTAATGATCTCAAAGGGCTTTTAGAGCATCATGATGGATTTCAGGCAACAGAATTAGTGGGAAATAAATGTTGGCAAGTATTCAGGGTGTGTAGAGTCCAAAATTATCGTCCTTCAAGTGTCTATTGTCGTTCCTTTACTGATATGTATATGGATTTACTAGGAAAAAATTCGCGCTCTGTGTAATCACCATCTGCAGATTTTGCATACGCCCAGGGATCAGCCACGCAATGTCTCTGTCGTTTTGAAGGGTGTACGTTTATTTTACGAAGCATGGTCATATAAGTCAAATGAGCTAACGGTCCGAACGATACAGATACATCAAGGATATCCATCGTTTTTTGGTACAAACAAAAGTACCTGTATCGAACGATTGTTCTTAGTCCGAGGCGTTGTTACAGTCTTGCATGGGGAAATTAGGCGCCAGCCTAGGAGGGCCTCATATGATGGACGTTCGGTGCGCAAGAAGGTTAGTCGTTTCAGTCTGTGTATGACGGGATATGAATGACTTATCGAAATAAATTGGATACTTTCCGGATAGAGTATCCATTTGATCCCGCATTCATTTGTCAAGGATTTGAGCTCGTCGTCGAGGCATTTTATAAAAAATACAACCCATCGGACCGCAGACGATATCGTGATTAGGAATACAGATGGTTCTTCTCCCTCTGCCAGTCAAATTCCAATTGAAATATCAATATCACCATCTGTTACTCAAGACGACTATGATATGACTCCCTCGTTTCCATGGCCGACTAAGATACCCGACACCAACAATGATCAAGGCCCTGACACCAGCGTACGCACCTTCCTGTCCAGCTGTCCCCCCTCAGGCCTCCTCCGTCTGTCGACTCCTTTCTCGAGGTATGGCTGTAAAACCAAAGAGGACCTATTCAGTCTTGCGATGCTGGAAGAGAAAGTGAGGTATAAGAGATTGAGGGACATGCTAGGGGGCGTAGTGGTGACGGAGATGGATATTTTATTTTTGGAGAAACACCTCGATGATTACTTTGGCATTGGGGAGTAGGGTATTGGCTAATCTGCGACAGGATATGATTTTCTTCCTTTCTTCTCTTGGTTTTTCTTCTAGTTTTAATTGATTGTAGATTATCGTAAACAATATGTCTTCCAAGAGGATTTAGGATTCCGATCAAGTTCTTTATTTAGATTGATGATCGTGGGAATTCGGAAAGCTAGCTTGCGTCGGCATTGGCATTTTTTTCCGTTCAAACATAAAGAGATGACACGTCTTGTGATTGAATATGTTTTCTTCTTATTGTCGACCTCATCGATTGACTTGGACACACCCCGTGCTGGGCCCAGGCATGGCATCAGCCCCGCCTTTACATGCCCTACCTATTGAATCTCCCTCGCCGGTACCGCTTGCGCCCCAGAACTGAGACACACCGCAGCGTCCTGGGCTCTCTAGGAACTAAGAAGAAAACCGGGACCAGCATTAATGGAGGCTGGCAAGGCAAGGAGATTCAAATGTGTCACCTCATTGTACTCCATCCACTTACTATACAGGTATCGATGCAGAAGATGCTGGTGAGGAGGAGGCCGGTGAGGAGGCTGAAAGAGGATGTGGATGTGCTTTACCAGCATAAAGACCAGGATGGCGATGATGAGGCACCTCCACAGATTTTGCATCCTAACTGAAACCACCCATGCTACACCCGCCCTGCCCAAAATATGCGCCACCAGGCGGCTTCGTGGGTCCTCGTGTCTGGCTCCAGCAAAGTGGACGCGCCGATGATGCATGCTTGTGCACATGTATCATCGACGTGCTCGACACCCGATCCTCCTTCTCAACAGCATATAGGAACCTCGTAAGATTTGACAATCACTGCGCGCGGATGGCCAAATTTGCAAATTCTCGCCTTTCTTCCAGAAATGTTTTTCCTCCTGAGCTGTTCGCTTTCATCTTTGCCCTCTTTTCCTCTGCACGTTGCATCGTGACATCGATCTTTGGAGTGCATGGGGGATGGCTAGCGTGCTGTTTCATGTCGTATGGGAGGCGGGATGACCTTGTCACTGGCAGTTCGTTGGTTGTCGGTCTGTTGTCTGTCGGCCTCGTTCTATCCATCACGGACTCATCAGAGCTGGATCATTGAGAACTATATTTTACTAATACAAGCATTCATCGGTTGCATCCAGAACATGTGCTGCGAGTTCTCGCGTCTTTCTGGTGTGATATCTTTCACTGATAATCTCATCATCATTGGCGTCATCTTTTGATATATTTGTATTTCACCCCCCTAAGCTACTCGCTTCCATCTTTGCTCTCGTTTCCTCTACACGCGGCACCGCGACATCAATCTAGGGAGTGCATAGGGGATGGTTAATGTGCTGTTTTATGTCATAGGGGAGGCGAGATGACATTGTCACTGGCAGCCCGTTGGTTGTATGTCTGCTCTCTGTCGGCCTTGTTCTGTAAATAGACCCTGTGCATCTATTCATCATGGACTCATCAGAGCTAGATCTTTTGCTGTCCCCAATCCGAGCATCCAAATTCTGAGCATTCTTCAATTGCGTCCAGAGCATGAGCTACGAGTTCTCGCGTCTTTCTGATGTGGAATCTTTCGCTGATAGTCCCATCATCATTAGCGTCATCTTTTGATATCTTTTCTGTGTTCACCTGTTCGCTTTTCCTTTTTACCTTGGACTCGAGTTCCTTCTAATATTTCTTTATTCTTATTTTGGGTTTTTACCGTTCAAACGTTCAATCCTTTATCGTTACCCATGCTTCATATGAGTCTCTCTTTTTGAACTTGTTTCCATTCATTTATGGTTGCCCGCAGCCCCCACTTCTTGTTATACGCGGGCGAGCATACATGGACACACACGCGTGGTCGTCGGGGATTTTTTTATAAAGAAAAAGTCACCTTTCTTCCTTTATTATGATTTGAAAGAGTATGCACACACACGTCATCGTCGTCAGGCTCCTTGCGTTAAGAGAGCCTTTTCCTTTCTTTATTCTTGAGTTTGATTAAACCACTCTTTAATTTCTACTTTTTTAAAATAATTCTAGATGCAAATCAGAGGGTGCCCCAAACGTCTAAATGAACGGGAACTGTATGCCAGACGGTACCGATAAGCCCTCTATGTCGATGTTCGTCCCAGTCATTCAATCTGGAGGCCTGATGCATGATGCTTAGTGATGGGCTTACTATATTCCTATTCCGTCTGTGTTCCGTGGCTTGTGGATGTTGGAGTACGCTGTGTTATGTTATAATTAGTTCATTGTGTTGCTCGGACATTCCCAGGAGTGTGTCGGCTCTAATGTTGTACCACTTTCTATATATGCAAATCTATGTACATCTTTATCTACTATATTTACTCTACTGAACCGATTACATGTATACATATGTTTCGCCGAAATAGGGGACTTCAGTCGGCGTCGGGGGTAGTTCTAAAGACATATGTCATACTATAAAAGCATGATACGCATCGCCTGCTTATCATCTCCATAACGGCGACGACTAGTCTCCATGAGGGCGGGATATGATCAGGGTAGCGATTGTATTTAATATCGATTAATATTTAGTAATAAATGCAATACCTACCTACTAGGTATGTTTACTCGTTGGGGGTACCTGTGTGTGGCGTGAAAAGGTCACGGTACTAGACCAGGGTGAAATAAGTTTTTTTTATCGTTCAAGGGTCTACAGGCTTGTACTGTAACATCTAACCAATTGGCACGAGCGATGGGGCAAATATGACTCGATGTAGTTCGCAAATAATCAAACCATTACCATGACACCACCTTTCGTTCGGGGAACGAACGAATCGTTGTAGTAAATCTTATATGCAGGGTCCGTGAAGCTCCATGAAATGTATATAACGTGAGCCAATCAAACTCCATATCGTTACCAACCTTGCGGCGGCCGACCATCTGCGGCCAAGGTCCGACGACTGGAAAGAGAATTCCTTCACCGCACGTGGTCCATGACGAGGATCCATGGTGCATAGCACTTAGAACGATTAGTACAGCACGGAGGCGGAGAATTGACTCGAGGGCCTCCGCTGCCAAGTATCATCCATGCCTAAACTAAGTATTAAGTTTAAACGCCATACAATGTCACTGATTCGCGGTGCACCTCGCTGCACTGCCATATGCCTGTATAATTTAATTCAATATACCAGTGCATAGAAGACTTACGACCTGGTGAATGAATTGCAGATTTACTTCCTACGTGATACGTATAGATGACTCACTATGTAGAGCATGTAGAACCTCGTATATGGAGGTTCCGATACTCACCAGGGTTGTCACGGTGCAGATCACCGGATCGGTGTAGAAAGTTGCTTCCACACGGAAGTGGGTTGATTGTACATTTACGATGATCGATCATGCATCAGATCGACATTGTTTGTTTGTTTGTTTGTTTGACCGAGTCAATTTAGTCCGTGTATATACGTAGATATCTACATATTGTCGCACATAAAGAAAACACAATTTCTTGCCGTGGGGGCGATATCAATACAATAAATTCATGACATTCCTACAATTTATTGTATTTGTCTCGTACTGCGGTATACACTGACATAGAATGGCATATAATATATAGCCAAAGTTGGATGAGCTAATTTTCATTCGTCCTTTTGCTGAGAAGCCGGGCGCTTGTTTGATTTAGACGCGCGGCCCATACTAGCGCGCGGGACTCTTCAAAATCACACCACTATCGCCGCCTTGGCCCCATTGACATAAGTACTGTACATCTTGTGACCTGAGTCGGTGTCAGGGCCGTTCGTTGGGAGCCTCGAGGATTAAGAACAAGTCATATGATACTGTTGAATAGTTCAAAGCAACGACAAACGAATCAACAAGGATTGACTATTTAATCATTCGGGTTAACCATACCATGAAACTTCATCTGCTACTCACATCCCCCTCCTATCCATTCCCCTATCTACTGTCCTGTCAGTGACTTCGATTGAAATCATGTCAAAAATACTCCTCACGGACGACGATTATCTTGCCATCGCATCTTCGACTCCAATGAAGATCTTTGGAAGGTCTATGGATCTAACTGATATGGTCAGTTGGTTATATTTTTAATGCATGATTCGTAGTAACTCATCGACGAATGGATGGTTCTTTCTAGACGAGGGACCTCAAAATGCTTTTACAAAGGCATCATCACGAGTCCGCAACCGAAACCACGATCGATTTCTATCATATTCTCCGGGTGTGTGGTGACCGAGTCCTGATTATCTCTTCTCTACTCACATGGACTCTCCAGAGAAAGACGCAAACTCTTTGCAAACGATTCCTACGCATTTCTGATTCTCCTAGAGAGCAGAAAGATCGTGTCGCTATAGTTCTGAAACATGTATGTTCTTTTTCTTATTTACACCGGCATTCGTTGTAAATCAAGAGGTGGCTCCGATGAATTTTATTTCATACTAGATCCATGAAGAATATCCATATCTTTTTGGCACGGACAAGAATGCTTGCGAGGAGCGACTTTTTCTTGTCCGAAGTCAAATCTTAATACTACAAGGGGGTATGAGACGAAATGGAGGAAAAAACGAGTCAGCTAAAAACTGGGATGTAAGAGAGTACTCGTTGCACAAGGGGGTGAGTCAGTTCATGGGGGGATATGGTGTATCAAAGCGATTACTTATGATTTTGCAAATAACCCATAGAAAATCGGATCGAGTGCTTCATCCGTCCAAAAGATGCCCGTCGCGACTATTGTTTCAGAGCCTAGAACCTTTTTGAGACGTCCCCAAATCTATTCACCACCGAGAGTAGAAGATACTGGCTCTGCAAACAATCTTCCAACCTTACCAGTCGCTCCGACGGTTCAAAAGTCAAACGTGGTACCACCCACACCTCCCATACATGTTCTTTCTACTCGTCCCAGCTCTCAAACTGCTACTCAATCACAAAACACGACTCTCCCTCCCTCGTCCAAGTCCTCTCGACCCATGACAAGCTTGACGACGGAGAGCAGCATTATCACCGAGCACAATGATCGAGGCACACAAACGGACAGCGGCACCACCATCAACAGCGTGCACACTTCTCTCTCCGTATGCCGCCCGTCTTTGCTCCATCTCTCAGAGTATTTCTACAAGTACGGGTGCACGACTGACGAGCACCTTTTACAACTTGCGACCTGGGAAAAGAACAAGAGGTATTGGATGTTGAAGGACATGTTGCAAGGAGTAGCGAAGATGGAGATCTTGCTTGTAGAAAAACATCTCGATGAGTCTTTTGGGGCTCCGACGTTTAACGCTTAGAATTAGTAATTGGATGGGGTGCCATTTTGAACCTTTGTAACTTTTTGATTTGTCTGAGTTGCTAGCTTGATATAATCTATCTTGTTTTTGAACTGAAAAAAGAGAAAATACTTGCAAGAAATAGATAAACTCATTTTGGTGTTGCATCTCACCACAATCTACTACTCTTACTGGTGCAATACTTAGTTGCCCCGCGTCGCGTCGCACATACTTAATGCAATTGATCATGTGATCGTACCGAATTTGACCAGTTGATTAGGGTTGGGTAAAAAACCTACTGTCGAATTTTTACCTACCCTATCCATTTGACTCCAACCCTTCTTAGGCAAATTACTGGTAAATTACCGGTGAAAAAGTGTGCGATAAAAAACACAGGCTTTTTTACCCAACCCTACAGTTGATCGATGTCACATGTCACGAATCACACCTTGCTCAATGCTTGAGCGTCTTTTTCTTTTCTTTTCTTTGCGTTTAAGTACCTTCATTCGTTATCAACGTTTCAACGTTTAACATCCAGCGCCGGCGCTCTTGTGTATGCCCATCGTCGACTGTGAACGCTGCTGCTTGAACGCTGGGACCTCGACAGACCTCGACCTTTCATTTTCATACCTCACACAAGCTCACACTAACGCTTCCGACGGCCAGGTAAGCGTCGGATTGAATCGAAAAACTGCTTGGGCCTTTCTATATTTGGTCGAGTCCTTGCGTGGGGCTAAGCTGCAAGACCGTGAATCTAAGTTTGTACACACTTTTACCAGATCCTGGGAGAATCTGGGAGAATCGGGTGAATTCAAAATATTTTCTCACCTTGGTACGTATGACAGCGCCTATGTATTTAGACATGTTTGATCCTGGGGTTGAACGTTGAGAACCGAGGTTGAACGTGAACGTCCGAACGTTGACTTAATTTTCGAGGCGTTATTCTCTATATACTTCTATCCTGCTTCTCGCTATGTCTGTGTCAAGCGCAGCCAGTACATATTCTGCTGTTGAAAGTATCCGAGGTAAGTGTCACGCGCTCAATACGTATCTAAGAGTCGCTCACATTTGACCTTGAATAGATAACCTTGAATCTGTTTCTCTCGATAATCAATCAAGTTATGATGTTTCAGAGCGAAGTTCACCTCCCATCAACAGTGCACTGTGGCACTCAATGGAGGCTGCAGCCAGCTCTCCTAGGACGCTTTCCGTCGATGTCGCCAAATCTGTCGTAGGACCTCGTCAACTAAAAGGTGATAAGCCGACCTTCAAATATTGGTTCGATACCCGTAGGGAATCTGCGGACACCCCTTTCGTGGTTGAATTTCTCGCTTTACTCGACTTGGAGCATGACAAGCCAAAGCAAATGTATGGTAGGACAGGCCCATACTTCAACTTACACCCAAATGCGAGTCTCCCTGTGAGTTTCCTTCGCTATTTGCGTGCAGTAACTCATACACACTGATGAGATGAGTATATCAGATAACCGAAAAAGACCTTCTCAACAGGAAGGTGATATTTAGCCTCAAGTTTCTCTCCGAAAGTCTTGATGAATACCCTCGGAATGCGATTGATAATTCTAAATTAACCCAAAACTTCCTTCACCTCGCATATCTCGAATCAGAAGCGAAATTGGGTCAAGGTAAGGATTTCTGACGTATCAGTACCCATCACACTGACATCTAACTTCTAATACTCATATAGAGGATAAAGGCCCTGAAGTGACGCCTTTTATGCGAGAAGAGAAAATGGATAACAGCTGGCGGCTACCCGTTCAGTCTAAGCCTATTTTTTCTCTGCCAGAGATAGGCCTTGCGAAGGAGTTAAGTCTGGAGAGTCTCGATGGTATGCTGTATGCTCCAACATGCTCACAAACGACGTCTTATTTCTGTGATCATTATTTTCACAGACGAAGAATTGATGTCTGCAATATCAACGCCTAGCAACATGAAGCAGTACCTGTCCTCTCAGGTCCGAAGTCCCGCAGGCGCGGTGACTCTTGCTGACATGCCTGACCCGGAGGACCGCTACAACAGCTTTATAAGCGAAGACCCCAGGCATGGCTCCATCATCGTCGGTGCACCGCCCGTGTATGATGAAGAGGGTGACCTGATTCATCCAAAGGATTATCAGAAAAAATTGAAACATATGGTGCCGGTGTATGTGAAGGCAGTGATGCGACTGTAAGTTCTATGACACCTTGAGCTCGCTGCTCGGTACTTATTTCTCATGAAATATAGATTCACTATCAAGCGTCCGGGTGCAAACAAGAGTACCAATACGTCGTCAATGCCATCCTTTGAACGTCGCGCCGTTTTCGGCAGCCGGAACTATCAGATGGTACTTTCAGAAATGAAGTTCCTTCGAACCACATCTCCTATGCAGACATACATGCCTCAAGTGACCTGTAGTGAGTCTACCGACACTGATATTGAATCAGATTATGAAGGCGACGACGATGACAGCACGGGATATCATACCCCGAGCTAAGAATCCCGGTCAGAATCTAAGAATTTTGCTGGCCAAACAGACATTGTGTTCGTTAAGATACACCTATTCTTGTTTGATAGATTACGGTTACTGCTGACAGGGGACTCAGATCGGGGTAAAATCAGAAGTATATATACATATAAATAATTTGATCACACGAAATCTGGGTGTCAAGAAAGAAATTTATTCGGAAATTTAACTAGTATACTGTTTACTACTCTATACACAACAACGAAGAATTGTTTTACAATCGGGTCGCCAAGGGGATAGAAATAGCATGACCATAGGAGGCGGTAGGGTGCAAGAAAGGGAGGGCAAAAGACGAGGGAAGAGGGAAGAAAGTCGCGAGCGAGGGGCAAAAGAGGATAACAAAAACGGTGAACCCCACAAAATATATCACTCGCCATCCCTGCCAGAAACACTCCCGACTCCTTACAATGGCAAAAGTTGATCCGAGCCACATTCAACAACTGCATACGAACATCTGAGCAGCGTCGGACCATTGCGGATGGACCACGATGGATTTCTGCTTTGACAACGGGCTAGGTAAGTACAAACCACATCATTTCAGAGCAGATATTACTCACTTCGTCCCTGCCAGCGACACTCGAGCATCTGATGTCACCTTTACAACATGCCAAATTGTCGAATTTCGCTGCGAGCCACGTTCGACTACTGCGTAAGACCATGCAAGCGCTATGAATGGGCGTGATAGTTAGGACATGGCGCCTCTCGTACATACAAAGTGGTTCTCACCTTGTCCCACCTCCACAACGTTCGATGTGAGCCACGTTCAAGGATAGCGGAGGAGGATTTCAGCAGCGGCATAGATCGAGAGGCGTAACCCTCGTGTTTCATTCTCTGCATTTCAAGGTAAGGAAGGATAATCTTTTGCAAATTAGAGTCATTGCTTACAGCGCTTACAAGTTGTCAACCAGTTCTTCAAAACGACGACGACAAGGAAAAGGTCATGAAGCGCACCGCGTCGATATATTAACGATAGCAGCAGCCATAATTAAAAGGTATTAAGAGGTGGCCAACCTAGCGGCGGAGGAAGGCAAAGATGGTCAATGATGATGGGGGGAAGGTGACAACTGAAAGCCGCACGATGGTGGCTACTCTATGCCGCTAATCAATATTATCACGTGGTCGGAGTTTGAAATGACTTAGGGGGGGGGGAACATTTGGAACAATTCGAACACATCGTGTCCCACCCCATTCTTCCTCTCCCACTATGTCGTCCTTTTCCCTTATTAAACAACGAGATAAGCGGTGAGCAACGAATGACACATGCCGCACGGGGACGAACAACATACGGCAACAAACGACACACGGCGACGAACAGCGTCAACAGCGACAGTGTGGAGGACAACGGCGATGGTGAGGAACGATGGGGATCCTGGTGAGGAACGACGGGCATCGTGAGGCCTTCAGGGATGATTGAAACGGACGGTGGGTGATGGGTACAGTAGCGGGGCAACACTGGCCGAAGGACGGTGAGGAGGGACATAACGGGGATGGTGAAGAGGGGATGGTGAGGGACTGTGAGGAACGACGAAGATAGTAAAAAACAATCTCACTGGTTGTTTTGTGAGACGCCTCCTATTAGCTTGTGCCCACCTTCATTCCTTTTATCATCCTGTACACCGTAGAGTAGCTAGAGCCTTATGACAATAAAAATTTCATTGCTATTTATAACATATTTAACTTCAAAAAAGTATGCCAAGTAAATTACCTTCATCTTTAGGAACCATTTATGGTAAACAATGTGTATGGCTTAACTATAGATCCCCACACGGCTGGCGCCGGCCATCACTCAGTCGATAAATAGACCCACTCGGAAATGTTTGCTGCTTTTTGACAAGTATTGGTTACATAAATATCCCTGTAATTTTCTTATTAGGTTGTTTTATCAACTACTAACGTGAAGATTTAACAGAAAACATTTTAAAGAGCTACTAAGTATTGATTTGATTTGCCGAACAGTGGTCCGCACCAGCTGTGCTATGGATCCGACTCATCCGGGCGCCAAGATATGATTGGCGCTCGCGGCCTATGTATCTAACCGAGGAACTATGCCCATTTGGGCTTTTTCGAGCGCAGCCCTTCATGCTCGAGCGCTCAGAAGAATACATCAGTTAGTATTTCTTGAAAAAAAAATTTGCCCTGTATATAGAATTGCATGTTAATTCACATTGACCGGACACCAGTGGGACGCGTATGATCGGCGTCTTGTTAATCAGCTTCTATCTCCGGCCCCGTAAGCAACGGGCAGAAGGTGGCCTGGGCATAAGTGAGTTTCATTGACTCGGACTGCCAAAATATTCAGAAACTATGCTTTAGAAGCCATATTCCAGCATAGGCTCCATAAATCAGTGTATGGTATACAGGTTAGATTAAAATCAATACCGTTCTGCAGGGTTGTTATACTTTCCGGCAGCTGCACTTACAACGCGTCAGAGATAAATAAGGAGCCGGTGAAAGTTCGTCATCCGTGTATAACCAAGTGCCGGGATCGCTCCTTGCACTGAAACCACCATCATCAACAGATTTTCCCACGCTTGAAAAAGCCGACTTTCTGCTCTGACGACCGTAGTACCAGCAATAGAGTAAATAGCGATAATAAAACCATCTAGCCAGAAAAGGGACATACCTATATGTCTACCCCAGCCCACAAAAAGGGCGGACCTGAACCTCCAGGAGCAGAAACACGCTCGAAAAAATCCAAAGAAAATGCCGAAAAACAGGGAACAGTTGCGGCGAAAGCAAAGGGAGATGCACAAAACGGTCGGCCTCCCTCACCCATGGCATCTGAGAACAATACGGACAATGACAACGACCAGATAAACAACGTCAGAGATGCCAGGCGGTTCCTAGAAACGAGACTATTAATGGTGCCAGACGGCGCAGTGCCAACACCGAACATCATGTCAGCGACACTCTTCCAGATCTCGGGAATGGCAGGAGTAACAGGGCTGGCCAGGAGAGCAATGAGAGCAGCAGCATACCTGATGGAGGAAATAGACACAGAGGCCATAGCGACGGCAACTAGGGAGGCAGTGGTCGAACAGATGACATACATAACCGAGGAGATGAAGAATATGACAGAGCACATAAAGACGACAATCGAGACTGAGGTGGGAAAGCAGGTACGAGCCATAGAAGGGGCAACGGCAGCAGCAGCAACACAGGCCAAAAAATCGACAGACGAGGCAGCTTCGAAATACCCGGGAATGTCATACAGGGACGCAACACAAAAGCAAAGACCAGAACACGAAAAGCAAGCAGACCCAAGGATACTAGCAAGGGAGGGCATCAAAGCCCGTCAATTCCTTATGGATTTCCCACCAGACTCGCCGATTCACAAGATGAGCTTGACAGAGGTCCTAGAGAAATGCAAAGAAGCAATGAAGCAGGCATGTGCCAACGGAGACCAGCATGAGCTGCGGGCGGCAGAGAGACTCACCAACAAAGGAGTGCTGGTGGAGTTCAAGACGGACGAAGGAGCTAAGTGGTTAAGCACAGAGGACAACGCTGACAGACTCTTTTTAGCTATGGGCGCAAACGGGACAGGTGCACAGTGGAAACGACGAATGTACAATGTGATTGTATACTACGTCCCTATAATCTTCTCACCAAATGACGCAAAACATGTCGACGAACTCGCGGAAGTAAACGACATCGACAAGAACAAAATAGCCAAACTACGATGGGCAAAACCACCGGCGAGACGCGATGCAGCCCTCAGGCAACAGTTTGCCCATCTTATCATCTCATTTAACGACCCATCAGAGGCTAACAAAGTTATCAATCAGGGATTGCTCATATGTGGAAAGAGGACAGACGTGCGGAAATGCAAGAAGGAGCCCATCCGATGCCTTAAATGTCAGGGATGGAACCACATAGCAAGAGAATGCCGCAACGAACATGACACCTGCGGCACATGCGGAAGCAAAACACATAAAACTCACAACTGCGACAACAAGGAGTCGCAACAATGTGTACCATGCGCTGGGAAAGGCCACCCCAGCTGGAGTCGAATGTGCCCTACCTTCCTGCGAAAATGTGACGAATTCGACTGCACACACCCAGAAAATGCGCTGCCTTACTTTCCATCGACAGAACCATGGTCATGGTCATCCGACTACCCCCTCCCAAAAGTGCGACATGGTCCAGAAAGACGACAGACTCCTGGTCCAGCAGCAAACCAGGCAGTAGAAGGACCCAAAGCAGCTCAAAAACATCAGAGCACACTCAACTTTGGGATAATCCCAATCACAGAGAAAACAGGGTCACAAAAAATGACGAAGGCACAAACACACAGCTTAATACCTCCACCCCCGCAACTGCCAGCAGCACCAACATCGAAGCCCAACTTCCCGCACCCACACCTAAAAGAACTAGATACCCCCAACCAACCAACAAATGTACCAGCAACGCCGACACCAAACACACCCCATGATGCCTGAAATACACCAGGCACCACTCAACCGATTACGAATCTTACAGATAAATCTCAACAAATCCGAAAAAGCGCACCATGACCTCACTAACAGGTTGCTAAGCAAAGACTGGGACATACTACTAATACAGGAGCCGTACATAACGAGGACAGGAATCATAAGAACCCCTAACGGATACTCATTGTTATACCCACAGGACCGACACAAGAAAGACGCAGGCAAGGTAAGATCAGTAACTATGGTCAGCTCTGGGCTCGCAACACGCTCGTGGAAAGGCATCAATATTCCCGGTAATAACGACATCACGATAATTCAAATCACTTACCAAGAACAATACCTGACGATTATCAACCTGTACAATGACTGCGAAGATCTCAAGACCATGACAACCCTACGACAAATCCTGAGAACGAGGCGACGGGAAATATACCCCACTGAAAACGCGCAAGTACTATGGTGCGGCGACTTTAATATGCACCACCCGTTATGGGATAGAGACGAAGACCATCGACTATTCACACCAGCAGCTGGACGCCGAGCACAACGACTAATCCGAATGGTAGCCGACGAAGGCATGAAGATGGCACTACCTAAGGGCCTCCCAACCCTGAAACACTTCGTCACAAGCCGATACACTCGACCAGACAATGTATGGAGCACTGCAGACATATTCGAGCATATTGTTCGATGCGACGTAGACTCAGACATGCAACCACCAGGAACAGACCACCTCCCAGTAGTCATCATCATAGACATCCCTCAAGAACGAATCGTTCCACCGCCATCATATAACTTCCGGATGGCAGACTGGCCTATATTTCGTGAGAACCTGACTGAACGTATACTAACAATAGAGGAAGCAAGACCAATCACAACCAATGAAGAACTACAAATGGTAACAGCAGCTCTCACGACAGCTCTCCAAGAGTCGATACATGCCACAATCAAGATCAACAAACCGTGCCCACACTCAAAACGCTGGTGGAACCAAGAACTCGACAACCTGCGAAAAACGGTCAACAAGCTTAGTCGCACAACCTACCGGAACCGAGCAGTGCCAGAACACGAAAGCCACGAGCAACACAAAGAAGCATCACGCCAGTATGGAGATGCAATAGCAACAGCCAAGATACAGCACTGGCAAGACTTTCTCGAAGATGCTACGACCGAGGAACTATGGACGGCAAACAAATATATCAAGGAGCCAGCGGGAGACGGAGGCAAAGCTCGAATACCAACTTTAAAGGTTAAGCAGGAGGATGGCACCATCAAAAATATCGACACAAACGAAGGCAAAACGGCAGCGCTCACCAGAAACTTCTTCCCACCAAAGCCACTTACAACATCAGTACCAGAAAACTACGACTACCCAGAACCCTTGCCCGACCCGCCAATAATCACTAAAGAACAGATACGGACACAGATCAAGCGTCTATCACCGTACAAAGCTAGCGGCCCAGATGGTATACCCAATGTTGTGCTTCAGCAAAGCATGGAAATCATTGAGGAGTACTTACTGCATATATACCGAGCCGTACTCACACTGCAAACATATGTAGATTCGTGGCGTGAATTCACTACAGTGGTACTCAGAAAGCCCGGCAAGCCAGACTACGAGGTGGCAAAAGCATACCGCCCTATAGCACTCCTGTCCACGATGAGTAAGATTTTAACAGCTATTATAGCTGACGAAATAGGCCGAACGGTCGAACGGGAACTTCTACTACCGGAGAATCACTATGGTGGAAGAGCAGGGAGGATGACCACTGATGCGGTTCACATCCTGGAAGACAAAATTAAGTCTGCATGGAGAAAAGGAAAGGTGGTATCAGTTCTATTCCTAGATGTAGAAGGGGCATTCCCGAACGCAGTTACCGACAGACTCATCCACAACCTACGAAAGAGACGAATACCTAAAATACACATTCAATTCATCCAAAACCTCCTAAGAGGACGACGAACGAAACTGAAATTTGACGACTTCGTATCCGCACTAATCTTAATAACCAATGGAATAGGACAGGGAGACCCTCTCTCGATGATCCTATATATCATATACAATGCTGACCTATTAGAGATAGCCCGTGCACCGGATGAAGACTCTCTGGGCTTCGTCGACGACGCATTAGGCCTCGCAATAGGCAAAACCTTCAAGGACACAACGAGAACACTCAAAGACTACATGGAGCGCCCTGGGACAGGTGGAATCAAATGGGGCCAAGAACACAACTCAAAATTTGAAATCGACAAGCTGGCAGTGGTACACTTCACACGCCGACGAGAGGCTGATCCGCAACACCCAGGAAAAACACGAACACCTAAACACCCAATCCTGATGCTGCAAGGGAAAAGGATCAAAGATGTCGAGAGCTACAAGTACTTAGGCATACACATTGACAGACAGCTCCGTTGGAAAACACAGATGCAAAAAACAATAGCCAAGGCCACATCGTATGTCCTCTTATTTTGCAGACTCACAAAGCAATCAACAGGAATTCCGGCACGGCTTATGCGACGGCTATACCTATCAGTGGCAGTCCCAAAAATGACATATGGAATTGATATATGGTATACACCACCCCACAACGAAGAAGGCAGGCGACGCAAGACAGGCTCTGTCAAAGCCACCAAAGAGTTCACCAAAATACAGCGCATAGCCACACTTGCAATTACCGGAGCACTGAGAACGACGCCAAACGAACTCCTCGACTCTCACGCAGGAGTGCTGCCAGTTGACCTTCTGCTACGGAAGGTCTGCCATCGGGCCCTGGTGCGTCTCATTTCTCTGCCTGAGACTAACCCAGCCTCTTTCCTGCCAGCACAGTACCATATAGCGCCAGCCACAAAGCACAAAACCTCGATACAACACTTGTTACATACCTTCAAAGTAGACCCATTACGCATAGAAACAATCCCACCAAGGACGGAACCACCCACGAAGGCCCGCCAATATAGAGCAATCATAGCAGACAACCGAGAAGAAGCATACGTAAATGAAGCGAATGATAGGGCACATATAAAGATATATGTTGACGGCTCCTGCAACAATGGACAGGTAGGCGCAGCAGCCATAGAATATGCTAACGACGAACAGGAACCCAGACGCATAATCAGATATCGACTCGGTACACAGCAAAAGTACACAAGCGACGACGCTGAAATGGTGGGAGGTATCCTAGGGTGCTGGATGCTAAGGAACTCGCCGCACCTGGGACAAGATAACACATCAATATATACGGATAGCCAATCCCTCATCGAGGCAACACAGTCCAAAACGCCTCACACCGGACACCACCTCATCCACCTACTCAATACCCAAGCAGCCAACCTCACCAATAACGATAATATAATATATGCCGGACAGGCCTTTACGCTCCGATGGATACCTGGACACGGAAAATCACGAGGCAACAAAAGGGCGGATGAGGAAGCAAAGAAAGCAGCACAAGGAGATACAACCCCTATCCAACAGCTCCCACCAAAACTACAACACGGATCACTCCCGCACAGCGTAAAAGCTGTGAAGGAGGCGTACCTCAAGGACTTGACTCAACAGGCAGCAATAAGATGGTCAGAATCAAACCGCAAGGCACATTTCGACACCAACATTGACAACACCTACCCATTCGACAAATTCCGACAGATCCAGTCCAAGCTGACACGCGCGAAAGCAAGCATGTTGATACAAATACGCACTGGTCACGTCCCTCTCAACGCGTACCTATTCCGATTCAAAAAACATCACACCCCGAGATGTAATGCATGCTACCAGACGACGAGACGCCATCGAGAAGAAACGGTGAAACATTACCTATTCGAATGCCCAGAATATCGTTGGGAGCGCGCAGACATGGATAGAATATTAGGACGAAACTCAAGAAACCTGCGCACCATACTCAGTGAAGAGAAAAGTGTAAAAGCCCTGTTGAAATACATAGGGAAGACGAAGAGACTCAAAACCACACCAGGTGAAGTACCCCCTCAACCTAACGAGAACAACGGATGATGACAAACTCAAAAATGACATTACGCGATAGATACAGACCCCACACCCTCAAACCCTACCTCCCTAAAACGACACCATCACCTACCTGCATTCAACAGGCACCGGCCAGGCCCAGCCACTCTAAAATCTAACAAACCTCACTCAACCGAACATAACATACTCGTGTCATCCACTCCGGTGGTGGCACATAGCGGACAGAAGGAAACAAGAAGACATCAAGAAAGAAGATATATGACGATTGCCCCACCCGACAAGACACGAACGCCTCGCAAACAGTGTTTCTATACTGGGCTGACTGGGGAGAGGAATGCTTCGGGCATGCCTCAGCAGTGCATAGAGGGTTCACGGGGAATGGAGACGGGCGCAGTGTCCTGGTAGTTACGTGCATTAATGTAATATGTCTGCGTGAAGTCATACTTCAATAGACCTAAATTGACAAGAAAAAAAAAAAAAAAAAAAAAAAAAAAACCAAGTGCCGGATGCATTTTCTTAAATTCTGGTGCCGTTCGCGACGTTGACTATTATGATCTATCCGACGATGATCCGTCAGCGCTTCTGAGAGAATTTCAAGTAAACTGGTAACACAGCACGGCACGGCACTTAGATTTGAATATTTAGACATATTTGTTGAATGCCTCGTGCTCCACAGTAACCCCCATCAAGTATTTCAATGCAGAAGCACTTAGGTTGTGCCTACTAAAGTATAGTCCTCCATAAATACGCGTCCTCGTAGAAGCGATTCATCGGACATCCACTCTTAACTTTCTCTTCTACTAATCAAGACCAGTTCTCACCAACAATGCCTATATCTAACGCTTCCACTGCTCAGGCCGTTCGAGGTGAGCAGCATTCTGCGTGTAGCATAAGAGAGACAGTATGAGCGCTTAACTTCATTTCTACTATAGACCGACAAAGAGAGCCTACGAGTCTTAGTCACGGATGTTCTTGGCAATCCCTTGATCAAGCAGCAAATTCCCCCGACATGCCAAAAGATATTGCAGCCCTTATGGAATCTGTCAGAGGACCCCGACAACTCAAAGGCGACGTACCAGGACTAGAGTATTGGTCTAATTTACATGACGATAAGCCATTCGTGGTCCCATTTGTTGCCCTTCTGGACCTTGAAGGAAATCCGACATACGGAAGAACAGGACCGTATTTTAATCTATATCCACAGATAGGCTCGAGTCGCGTGAGTCTCTACAATTGATATTTATTTGATACGAAAAACTCATATTTGCATAATGACGCTAGATACCCGACCACGATATTCTAAGCACAAAGGCAGTGTTTAGCCTCAAGTTTTTGGAAAACATCCCAGAGGTATATCCAAGGAGTGCAATCGAAAATTCGACGACAGTGAAAGATTTCCTATGGTTGAAGTGGTTGGACTCGGAAGAGAAAAAAAATGAAGGTATAGAATATACACTGCGCCGATCGCAATTTTTGAAATAACAAAACTCTTAGGTGTTCCAAAGGGTCGCTGTCCTGAGGCGGCACCATTTATTCGAGGAGACATTAGCGATAACAGCTGGAGAGGAGCGATATATACTATGCCGATATTTGCGTTGCCCCAGGTGCAACCTGGTATTTGTTACAATATATTCAAAGACCTTAGTTGTAAGTATTTGATACAGTCAGCTTACAACCTTACAGTGTGATATCTAACTACCTCATAGACCAGGAGATAAGAGTAATTCTATCCACCCCCCGAACGATGCACCAATACATTTCGTCTCAAGCCCAAGTTGCCCAACCCTCAGATCCGACGGTCACTTTAGCCGAGATGCCAGACCCCGAAGGACGTTACAGTGCCTTCATGAATAATAACCCTACAAGCGGCTCTATGAGGGTGGTTGCCCCAATTGTCTATGACGAGGACGGAAACATAATTCATCCAAAGGACTATCAGCAGAAGTTGAAGCATAATGCTCCGGTTCGAGTCAAAGTAGCGATGCGACTGTACGTCCTATGGCTTTCTTTGAACGAGAGATCTATGTGCTCACCATCGATTAGGCTCACTACCAAGGGTTTGGGCGTCAACGAAGACTTGATTCCATTGGATTGTTATTCCTCTGATCGCCGTGTCTTGTTCGGTAGCCGAAGTTATCATCTAATGTTGTTGGAGATGACTTTTCTTCGTACAGCTCCTACGGCCCCCAAACGCAAGGCAGAATCTAGCGCCTCGGTCCCTTACTTCGTTGACCGAAACGTTGCGGGGAGTCATGCATCGTCTTCTACCTTGAAGAGGGCCAAGCGAGCCAATAATTAGGAAACGCGTAAATAAAATGTACCTATGTATCTTGCATCCCCCCACTCACAATCACGTCGCGCGAAGCAAAAATGCCATTGACTTTTGATCGTAATAGTCCACAAAGGGTCAATACGTACCTAATGAGGGGATGCGACTTCTCAGAGTGTAAATCCGGAATATGTGCCAAATAAAAGTACATGGATATCTTCGTTCGTTGCAAGAAAATCGGTGCAATGGTATACAAGCACAAGAAACAATGAATGGATTGCTGCAAACGTGGCTAGCGATTTGATCAAAACAGAATCTATCGAGTCAGTAATAATTCGCTTGAAACAGAAACGTGTACGAATACGGGCACAAGAAGGGATATAAGAATAGAAGTTTCAAAGATATGACATGCTTCATCGAGTCAGTAATAATTCGCTTGAAATAGAGACGTTTACGAATACGGGCCCAAGAAGGGATATAAGAATAGAAATTTCAGAAATATGTCATGCTGTGGGAGTCAAGAAAATAAAAATATCCCGGATACAAAGGTTACCGTGAACTCATCGAGTTCTATAGTGAAAAATATTTCTTGAGATGATGTTCAACGAACATAATCTCCATCTCCGTTGCGAGGGGTATCATGTCCTTTACGGTGTTGTACTTTCTCCTCTCGTCCATACGAGCACAAGCGAACAAGTGCTGTTCGCTTATGCATCCAAAAGCAACGACGCGATCATAATATTTGACCATCGGTGGTTCGCATGTGAATAGAAAATGGTGAACCGCGGCGAGCCCCGTTCTTCCTACAGGTATGAACTCTTTTTGAAGATAGGTTCTCGAAGATGGAAGTGTCGTGTTACAAGTCGGAGATGCCGTGGTAGGGCGTGGGGATATTGTCTTACTAAATGATGGAGGCTCTATGTTGTTGGATGGGGTCGAAATATTTGATGACAGAGGCCTGGCGAAATATTCTGCAGGGGGGCTGGGGAGTAGAATGCTCGGTGGTGGTGAGAGATTGGTAATAGGTTGAACATTGAGGGTCGAGAAAGACGGTTTGAATTTCGATATCTTCTGGTGCTGAGTAGCCTGCGCAGGAGGTGCCACTGTGTCGGACCGTGAGATAAAAGCTTCAATTTGGCGCCCGGCCCCCAGGATCTGCGGTGGGCCCATGTGAGGTGATTCCAACCCTCTAATTTGGAGTGAATCAGAAACGAGACCAGATGAGCAACCATTACTAGTAACGTTCTGAGGTTCGAGTGTCGTGTCATATTTTTTTATCGGTTTTGGCTTGGGTTCACCAGCCTTCTTGGTCCGTTTTGTGGGAACCGACGGCCCTCTTGAGCGCATTCGAGACGATTCTCTCCTACGTCGGTCGGAACTCGCGAGCTTGTCATTCTTAATACGTCGCTTTTGAGCGGCCCGCATTCCGGAGTGTCTGTATAAGATGGCTTGTCGCAAAAAATGCAGGCGCTTTTCGCAGTCTGGTATTTGATTTCCCAGATGGTCGTTGAATTTGGTTATTAGCTATGCAATACCAAGTAAGATAAAATTTTGCAAGGCATCTTGTTGCACACCTTGCGTACTACAACCAGAAAATATTCCTCCTGATTCTGTGGCGTATAGAGAAGATCCAAATATCTTCTCGTGCATTTATTTAGATATTTCTGGTTCATTTTCATTTTCGAAGGACAAATGAGGACTAGCCAATGTCAAATCATATAGAAATCTGTGCATACACACCATGAGTGATAGGAATATCCGAGAATCCCTCCTTAGATCTAAAACAGTCGCCAATTGACTGATCTGATTGGTATGAGTATAAAACCTGTACATTACTATAGGTAGAGATCACTCACGGGAGAAGTACGATGGTCGAATCCATATTTCTTGTGAAGAGATTCCATAGTGACGGTACGTGGAAGAGGTCTATATGAGTTAAAGGAAGCGTGCACGGGCTGAAGGCGGGCGCGAAAAGTTAATGAGAGGAGGGCATGATCCATAAATAGACGAGTCCACGACCATGTGGTATGGCTTGGCTTGGCGGCTTGTCAACGCCGGGCAACCGGTCTGGTCGACTCTCTGCTTTCCCGTCGTCGTCATTCATGCCACCCCATGTCCCAACCGAACTAGATCTCAACTCGCCTCTTTATGAAGAGGACATTAGTGATTTAAGCCCATATCTCGGCTTACCGTCCTCAACCAGCTCACGAGCCAGCTCATCTACCGTCAATAGCTCACTCTTTGCAGCGTCCCCAAGGACAGACGACGACTTTGAGTCTGATGTTACCCCCGGGACTCTCCAAACCCCGACAAAAAACTCTTTCTCTCTTGCACCATCATCAGCAGTCCTCACCACTTTGGTTTCCGACCTCTCTATCGCTAGACAGCAGTCCGAGTTTCGTTCACAAACACTTCCTCGTGGATTTCAGCCAGGAAAAGCTGAACCAAGACCCATACGCCAGGAAATCAATGCATTGTCTGTGGATCTGCACTCTGTTACGAAAATGAGGAGGTGGATTCTAGGTATTGCAGTAGGTGCGTTGGGGTTTCGCATTGCTTTCTCAGAGGCTGACGATTCGTAGTCGAATTTGACCTGGACTCCGGGCCTGTGGTAGATGGTGTGTATCCACCCTTGGAACTTTCCCCAGCAGAATTACAAAATATGTGCGTTATCTGTGAATGTATCCGTAATTTTACCTTAGATTTAATTACAGTGCTTTTCATGCTTTCCCCGATTCCTTACAGTTTGATCAGGGCTCACAATCGCACTCTTTTCGGGTTAGAGAACAGGTCAAGGAAGCTAGGATGGCTATGGATGGGTTCTTGTATGGATTTTCACATTTTATTCAAAAGAGGGACCCTTCTTCAAAAAGGGGCTATCAGCAGGTACTTTTCCCTACCAGTGATTATGTCGTGTTTCGTTCTCAAAACATCTATAGAGATCTCTGGTCATTCTCACCCAGCACCAGTACCCAGCATTGTTTTCGGCCCTTTCAGGGATATTTGGACCACTGTTCGAGCAGCACGGGACACCGATGCTTGAAGCCGCGTGTCATAACATAGCAACCTGGTATGTCGAGTCTTTCCTTGACTTCGTTTCCAACTTACAATGTGAAGATAGGCCAAACCCTACTCTTGGACAAACCTTGGAGTTGGGCTTCCTGGGAACAGTACTACAGGTAGAGATTCCAAATTCTCTCGACGTGCAACAAGTCACGGAGACGTCGTCGTTCAATGAAAAGTACGACCCGCGTTCGCATATCCTAGCAACAACAGCACCGTTTGTTCCACCACCTATTTTACTGTTTGAAGCAGCTCTGGCAAATCTTTGGTCGATATGGGAGTGTTTGGTACTATGCGAGCCTATCCTGGTCTTTGGATCCTCGCCAACGCAAACAAGCCAAGCTATATGGTGGCTTCGGGACCTACTACGTCCGGTAAGACGATATCCTATCTGTGGCTTTATTTCTTCGCTTATCATTTTACCACAGATACCATTGGCGGGTGACTTCAGGCCTTTCTTTACGATGCAAGATGTTGACCATTCACAACTCGTCAACAAGCTTCCGCCCAAAGCTGGTCTACTTCTAGGTGTCACGAATCCCTTTTTCGAAAAATCGTGTGCCCACTGGCCACATGTCCTTAGCTTGGGCAGACGTATAGCGTGAGTTTGATTATTTTTCTTCTACGCCAGCACTTACCAGAAATGTTCAGAACGTCACACAGCCCGAAACAATTGAAAAGTCCCGGTCTGGGTTCACATGCTGGGCCCACTCCCGGCTGGAAGACCAAAACGCATAAGAGATACATCTCGAAGGACAGGGTGCTTCTGAAGCAGCTGGAGAATGCAGTTCGAGGGGATGACAAAGCTCGTGAGTTATCAGTTGAAAGTGGAGTATACGCGCCTTTCCTAATCAAACGATAGGCATGGATGCCTCCCTTGCTCTACGTCGCCACTTTTGTTCGCGGTCGACGCAGCTCATCACTCCTCTGGCTAGGTACCTCAACACCCTGATACCCTCTCCTTCGGAGGTGCACCACGCCCGGAAAGCATCGACTTTGGGAATTACACAAGGTCTTTCCTCATCGATTTCTGCTCGTAATGTGTCTATGTCGTCGACTGCGGCGAATTTTCCGAAGACCGTCTCAACTCCCTCCATGTTCTCTATGAATGCACCTAGATCAGCGTCCCCTTATATCGGGTCCAGCAATGGGAAGCAACACGGTCAGCAACCCCTTCGGTTGAAGCCGTTTAACTCGACGCATTTTTTCGCCTCCCTGAAAGCATACGGTAGCATATTGCCGTTTAAATCGACAAGCAAGCGAACAGAGTTCTATGAAAGGCTAGTTAATCTCGTGTTCTCTTTTTGTTTATATTGTATTGACTTTCCTTGTCCAGGTGGCTCAAATCACCCGCCTTCGGGACTTGGCTGGCTCAACAAGAACAGATTGTGCAGAATGTACTCAATGATTCACTACCGTCTGCTCCTTTGCGAACGACTCCCGAAAAATTATCGGAAAGCTAGCCAGAACATCGACAATGGGTTCCCGACGTTTTCCCCTACTTCATCTATCATCATCTTATATCCATCTACTTTCCTTCATTTTCTCAGGCTTTCTTTCTTGCATTCCTTCATTTCACTACGCATATATTCTCACAACTTATTCAGGGACATTCTTTCTCTTCTTTGTTATCATTCTTTTTTGCCCGTGATGTTGGATTTAGGGCATCGTTTCCAGGCGCTATCTATTGTGTTGTGTTCATTTTGGTTATGTTTCTACTCTTCATAGTATTCTTTGTTCATAATGTATTTTTGCTTCTTTTCTTGATGCTTACCACTCTCACGTCCACGGTTGACTTATGAATTTTCGACTTTATTTGGACCATTCTTGGCACATGGGAAGTCGGCACAACAAGTCACAGGACCATCAAGGGTCTGATAACGACGCGACGCGTCCCTTCAGAAGCACCTGTTTTGTTTTGTTTAGACTGTCCAAAAGAAGAGAACACACGGCAGTGGTTCAATCTCTTCCTGGTATACCCATGAGCTGCGAGGCCCCCAAACGGAAAAGGTGCAGAGACAACAAGAAGTTTGGATACGACAATGCAGAATCCGCGGTGAGTGTATACTTTCGATGTGGGATTCATGAGTAATGATGGATACGCATTGCCCTCTAGATCCCCCAATTGATTCGTACACTAGCCTTGGAAAATCAACCAGCTATCTTCGCAGAGATAAGAGTATGTTTGGCAGTTGCTTCCACTCGATTTTCGAGGCACTGATTTGCAATCGACTTAATTGTTAATAGAAGACGTTGAATAGCATGTGTCATGAATATCTAGATATCGAAAGGAAGGGTGAATGGCAGTCGGAGAATTTTTTAATTCTGGAAGAACAGGTATGTCATGCTTCGCATGTGCCATGAATACATCGCTGATTGTTGATACGACAAAGCTGCCGCTGGAGGTTCCAGAGCATTTCGGCGAACAGTTGGAAGATATCGTGAAGCGAAAATATTTTGCTCACCATGCATGTCGATATTTGCACAATGCTCATCGTATTGCATACCTCAAAAAGCAACGGCTTGCCAAAGACGATCCAGAATCACCTGAAGCACAACCTTGTCGCACTCCTTCGAAGCCTTTACCAGATAGTCCGGTCATCAACAACGCAGCATTGAACCGTCGTGCTGTGTCTTGTCAACCGACGTCTGACAAATCGGTTCCATCGCCACTGGGTGGTGCTTTGCCATTGAAGAGGGTCAGAAAGCCCACTACAAAGGCTAAGGGACCTTATACGGTCCCCCGGAGGTCAACGGTGAAGAAGAAGCTAGAATTCGACATTCCAAAGCAACTCGACTTTCGACCTCGACCGCAGACCCCCTCACCAGAAGGTACATCTGGCGATGTACCTTCCTCCTCTTCCGCTCAAGAAAAGGTGACGAAACAGACCTCCAACCACATTGAGACAGAGTTGGCAGAGTTGGCAGGAACTAGTCCCTCCAACATAATAGGCCTGCCCGCCATTCGGCACTTTCTCTCCACTTGCCAGCCGGAGATGTCCCATCACTACCGACAGTTTGTCGACATTGGGTGTATAACCGAACAGTACCTCTTCTCTATCTCGACGTGGGACCCAGACAAGAGGTACGAAACGCTGAGGAAGATGTTGCCTGCCCTTACTCCAATGGATGTTATGTTCTTGGTGCATCATTTTGATACATACTTTGGACATCAACGTTAGTAACAGTAGGCCGATACAATCTGGGCGTTGACATCCAATTCCAGAATACTTTGTAGGCCGATAGTGTATTTGTACAATGCTAAATCACGCTAAATTACTTTAACCTCCACAAGAATTGTTTTCTTTGCTTTCGTTCGTTGGACCAAGTAGTTTTACTGTATGCTCATCGTATGGCTACGAAGTCCCTTGTGTTCCTGACATACATATGCTTACACGAAGCCACAATGCCCTCCGATAAATTCCGTCACGGAGTACTATGTACCACCTTCAAAGGACTTGTATGAATGTCATTTTGTTTGAGATTTTTTCTTTTTTTGGATGACGCACCTGCTTCATGGTCAATGTGGGAGAAGTTCAAATATGTGGTTTTTCAGGAGCATAGAATTTGGAATGTCGTAAATGATAGGTCCGTCATCATAATTTGCTTGCGAGTCCCACACTTTATACAATCCTTTCATCACCGCACACATGCCCCTCTCATCTTTGTATTCGTATACAGCCTCCGCCACGAAGCGTATATGTGGGTATTGTGACATGACAGAACGTGCTGGAGATCGCCACTCTCGTCTCATAGCTCTTTTACGGTCTGGCAAGCAGTGTATGAGAAGCATCTGTAAATGAGGTGCTTTTATTTTCTTTAGCTCGTGTATATCCTTTCTTTCCTGTATCGAAGAATTCACCTGAAACTTGAAGGAATGAAGGATGCAAAGACGCCACTTACGTTGAAATATAACAACTCCAAGCACTGGAGATTGTGCAAATGGCCTGCAATCAAGTGAAATCCTGAATACATCCCGCTGAGACCCCCGCTAAACAAATCGGGTATTTTGTGTGCTGGGACACCGAAGGAAAGATATTTTATCCTCGTGAGTTGAGGGGAAATACGTGTTATAATCTCCGAGGGTGCTGGCTTAGGGTGCTGGTCCATTGATCCTAATCGCAACTCTATCTCCAGTCCACACGGAGAGACTGGCCAAACCAACATGTCAAGCTGGCTTGTGGATGCAAGAACGGTCACCAACTTGCTGGTACAACACTTGAGTAGTTTGAGACTTGGAAAGGTCATTTCAATCCAAGGTGAAGGCAACGCAGTGGTGATAAGATTAAGCCTTTCCAACCCAGGTTGGACCGTTAGAAAAAGATATAAGGGTATATTATCGTTGCTGCTGCTTTGCAAGAACAAGCTACGCAATTTGAAGGAGCTCGACGCCATAGCATCCAGGATCTTCATGATGCGGCTCTCAGACGATGTCATGGCGCGTAAACCTCCAAATCTAAAGAAAAGTTCTTTAAGGTTGACCATCAGAGTGAGTGCAAGTGGCAAGTTCTCCACAAGGTCGTATAAGTCTTTTGGATTAATCCTTCGGCCATCTGGATCTATATTGAATTCAAAGCTGGTTACATATCTTGCCCTCATGGGATCGTTGGCCACAGCATGTAGAAAACCACGTTGGGCTCCAATCTCCTTCTTGCGGAACGAGTAATAGAGACAGCGCTCTGCCTCAACTTTAAGATCCCAACACGTTAAAGTAAGAGAGAAAAGGCTACTGGAGTCTTCAACGTATTCGACTATCGGCCGAATGAGATCGATGGGTATTCTGGCATTTTCTGGACTGGAGACGTTTTCCGCAGCACTGAGCATCAATCTGGTCGAGGATGAAGTGGATAAGAAACTATGCAGTATAATTGGCCAGGTTGATATCATATTCTGATTCTCACGCATAGATCTCACGGTTCACCCCATCAATTTCTAGCTGCCAAAACCAATGAATATGTATACGTTCCCTACATCGGTATTCAGTAGCGGTCATAATTAAAAAGGTAAAACTTTCAAAAGTCCTATAACACATCAGAGAAAGAAAGGATAGAAATAGTTGGCAGCGAGCGCTGTAGGTAACTGCCTCGATTTCGAATGAGGTTTAGTCCTCTTTAGCACGGCTGGTCTCGGCTGGGTCTCGTACGGGATTCCCAGAGCTGGCGTTGAGAATATGATCCAGATACGACAAAAGCTCCTGTGCTGAGGACAGTAAAACAAGAAGGCCGTCTCGAACTGAACGCAATATCCAAAAGCAAAGACTAAGTATCTCATGCCGCGTGTTCGAGGGTTTTGCTGCTTGTTCCACTATTCTTTCTGGACCTTGAGATATATTTCCGCCACGTTGAAGCCATCCGCTCTGTAAAATGCCGCTTAACTCAGTAGAGTCGGTGATCAATTTTAGAGAGCTCACAATAGATTGGGTCAGCTTATTGGCTGCACTGAGGAGTACGATGCCCACAAATGCCCAAATTGCCGCAGAAAATATCAAATATAATCCCTTGTGTATGGACACTGAAAATAGAAATGTTTTTAGAGAGGAGATAAGATAAAACATCTTCAAAATCTGATCACGTACGGACTCGGAATAATAAGGCAGGAACCCACATAACCAATTTCAGGATTAAAACTGGCATGTGCCAGATATCGAGTACCAACAGGACGACGGCTGTAATCGGCCCATGAAAAAAACTATGTGTATATAAATTTTTGGCTAAGTTGTCTATTGAAATTGATATATACTTACACTGCGATAGTAAAGAATTTGAAAATGAGAGCAACCGGTATAAAGACAATGGCCTGTAAATATTGTAAGAATTTAGGATATACCGACAACCATAAATGTTGAAGTCTTACAGTTGTGAAGGGGTTCCTTCTCAAATTCGTCTTGAACGTGATCAAAGGTGTCCTCAGGTAGGCAACAAGTGACCTGTAAGCCGTTTCAATGAGGTAATGGTAGCATTTATACCACTCACACGGACCTAGCTCTGTCGTGAGTAATCCCCCGCGTTGTACTCTGTTCTCCTGTATTTATTGCAGGTGGAATATTGGTGCTTCCGGAAGAGCCAATATTCTCTGTATTGGAGCTTGTTGGCTCCATATTTGCTTGATTAATTTAGGCGGAAACTAAATGAAATGGAAATGTGAAGGCCGATAGTGGAAATCGAAGGAGATGGGAGTTGTCAGTGGTAATCAGTTTCTTAGGCCTGACAAGTGGCGATTATGTACCTAAATGCAGTCACCCAAGACACGTACATGATTAGATAGAATGACTATGCGAACACGTCTCTGCGCGGTTCTCCTGGTTCTGTATCTTCCGCAGTACCCATTCCACGTCGCCAGCATAGCCACGAACACATGGTAAAAAAAGTTGGCGTTCTGGTTGTAAATCCCATACATAGCATATATGTTGATCTGGTGAGAACCGCAGTAATGCTGAAATAAGACGACATGGTCCTGTGTATTATAGAAGTTGTTGCTCTTCACATAGTTTCGCATGATGGAGATGGCAGTAGCTACGGTACCGGTGGCACAATCAGAAGTTATTAATAGTAGCACCGCACGCCGCACACGCGGAAATAAGCGTTTGATTTTAAACTCCGACGATGACACGGGCGCTAAGAAGCTGAGCAACCTCAACGTGAGAAGCTGAAAAAATGACTCACCATAATGTTTACTTTAATTTAATCCTTAAAACGAATCATAATCCCCGTCAAGCGTATGCTGTATCGCCGTCTATAGACGATCCGACTTAGATGAAAGGCCTAGAACCAAATATACGAGAAAGCTTACACTCTTATCTCGCTTAAAATTTGGCTTATGTGTAGTATATATTCTCTGGTTGTACTGGCAAAGTGGAACCACTCAGGACCTCATCAATGCCGAAAAAAGGCCGCGTGGCACAAAATAACCATGGGTGGACCCAAACGTGCTCTCCAGTGAGCCACTGACTATTCTTTCTCTTTCGATATTCTTCTTATAGTATGGTTTAGCTTTCTCAGCTAAGAGTTGGGTTGGGGATGCAACATTTGTCTCAATATTCCAGGTTCACAGACATAAAGGTCGGTCATCTGAATAGTAAACGCTACAGACTGACTGAGCTCATAATTCCACTCCAGGAAAAACTCAGAAAGCTCTCGTTGAAATATCTGAATGTCGAAGAAACGGGATGTTCTCAGACTGATTCATTAATCAATATTGAGGCCAAGGTACGCCTGAGTATTTAGAAACGTTGACACGCAGTGATAATGGAGCATTTTATAAGCTTCTCAATATATACCCTCAAATATATGCTGGTACAGAACGTTCCAAGCGGTTAGGTCTCTCACGCAAGGTAGTTTTGTACTTCCACGGCCAGAGAAGGGGACACATCAGCCGTAAAGCAAAAGAATCAGCTCATAATGTCGCTCGACTACCCAATTCAGCCACGTTGAATCTCGGTACATCGTCTTCTCCTCCACATATTCCATACGACAATGCCACTTATGACTTGGTGAGCGAGGACAGTATTGTTCAGCGTTCCTTCAAGATCTGATATATGTTTCTTAAACCATGCGGAAAGAGATCAGAAGAAGCTTCGCCAACCCGTGTCCGTACTCGTTATGTCCTTCAAGACATTAGAGATGACTCAGGCTCTAAACCTACGCTGGTACCTCAAAGCTCGGTGTTCTCGACAGAAGAATCGGATGACGGACATTCGGAAGTTTCTCAGAGTCCACGCAAAGAAACAAGAAAAGAACGCAGTCCTGTCTTGTCGAGATTGTGGCAAGGAGAAGGATATTCATTCGTTTTTGAATTCCTTGGGGCGTGTCAACCACCCATGCAACAGATATTTTCCAGGTTTCTGGAGAACGGGTGCGAATCGGAAGAAAAATTAAGAACTCTTGCGGGGTGGAGCTCAACTAATAGGAAGGAATGGTTGCGCAAGATCTGTGAAGGGGAGATCGTTGGTAGAGCGGTCAAAGAAATGGATATTGACATATTAGACCACTATATTGACACCTACTTCTCTTGTTAGTCTCGACAGAGCCTTAGCATACAGTTTATAGTACTCGTTTCCGAGATGTAGTCAACGCAAACTTGAGTATTTTGAAATCGAAAAATTGAACCCATTCTAGATTACAGCCTTGGGTGTCTTTTAAGCTGATCATGAGATAATTTAGTATGCCGTCCGACCCGATTATCGGATATAGAGCTCAAATAACTCTTTAGATCGGTCTGATGTATGAGCAACATGGTGTAGTATATATACCTCTATCACAATGGTAATGTAGAAACCACTTATTACTGACATTTTTTATGCCAAAGGAATCAAAATTCCCCCAGCCAAATGGATATGACTATAATGAAAGGGATTCTCCAGTGAGTCCCTACTTTTTTTTTCTTCCTTTTCATAGAATTTCTCATATTACTCGCGTACTAGATCCTTCAGTTTCGAGCCGCGCTGGATATGGAACACTCATCTCAAAACTTTAGGTTCCTCGACATAAAGGTTGGCTGTCTTGAATATCAAATTTTGCGAGCTGGAATTTAATTAAGATATTTCAGGCAGCACTCAAGAAGCTCTCTTTGAAGTATCTTGTTGCCAAAGAAATGGGATGTGCTCAGACAGTTGCATTGGATACTATTGAGCGCAAGGTAGGGCTACGTCATGAATCGACGCGTACTTCAAATTTTCTGATTAAAATATTATAGCTTCTCAGCCTCTATCCGAAAATATATGCCGGTGCAGAACGCGACAAGCGCTTATACTTCTCCCGCAGGCTGAGTATGTATTTCCACACTCAAAGGCGGAGTGCTATCAAGAAAAATGCAAAAATTGTGGCTTCTGTAGTCAGTCCACAACGCAACGCAACCATGAGAATCAGTACATCGCCTCTTCTACCTCATAATCTACATGTTAATGGGACCACTGACTTGGTACGTGCATCTTCTGGACGTTCTTCTATTTAGTATGTTGATTTAACTCTTTATAGACACCAATCAACCTTAATCCCGACATTCCGTTCTCACAGCAGCAGCAGCCATTATCTGACGATGAAAGTGGTTCCAAGTCCCAGAGCTCAAACATAAAATACGAAGCTATCTCATCGACCAGTACCCAAAGTCGGTATCTACTTCGAGGTCTTAGAGATGACCCACAGCCGACGTTGGTGTCTCTTAGCCCGGTATTTCAGAAGTTAGAATCGGATGATGAAGACGTGATGAATTTTCGGATGCTACCAGAAATAAAGAAAGAGTCGTTGCCCAATATCCCGGTCTTGCTGAGATCGCGAGGAGAAGAATATGCCTTTATCTATGACTTTCTGGGAGGGTGCCAACCTTCTATGAAACAACTTATTTCTAGGTTTCTCGAGAATGGTTGCGATTCGGAGGCGAAATTACGAGCTCTTGCGCGATGGAGCTCAATCGACAGAAAGAATTGGCTGCGCGATATTTGTGAAAGAGAAGTATTCGGTAGAGCGATCAAGGAAATGGACATCGGTATATTAGATAACTATATTGAGGGCTTTTGTGCTTGACAAGCTCGACAGCATTCCAGTCTACGTGTTTTATTCGTTTCCGAGACAGAAATTTGAGAAAGATGTATATTAAACGGGCGAGACACGCTTAATCGAGGCTGGGTTCGAGTCGATAAATTGAACAGCGTTCCAAATATCAGGTATAACTTCTTTCCCCTGCAATTTTCCTGCTTGTACACGATTCTTGCTCACGCGTATGTGATATCATGGTGTACCCGAGCGATTTTTACAGAATTGATAAACACAAAGCAATTGTTCGTCAATGCGGAGACGTTGCGTATTGAGATTGAAGTTGCTTACTTTTGTCTGTTTAACAGTTCCCACAATTCCTCAGAATGATGAAAATTGAGGTGAAATCCGAAGCTGCCATAGAATGGAAAGTACGTTCAAACATTATCTAGCGGCTCTTCATAATTGATACTTACCAATCAATGTTTTGTGCAGCTTCTGCTCTATAAGCAAATTGAAAGATTTCTGGATCTAAATAAGACTACTAGGCAGCAGCAAATTCAAGCGTTCCGTATGGAGAGAGACGTAAATATTCAACAGTGGCCACCTGGTATAAAAAATTCTGACAACCTCGCACAGCTGGAAAAAACATATCCAGATATATTTTGCGGGGAGGAAGGAGCAAAGAGATTGCATGTTGCAATAAAAACCAGCTTTGTATTTCATAACATGCGGCGAGGTAACATTATTATCAGGGGGAAGAAAAGAGCAGCAGAGAAGAAAAGGGGTTTTCAGAATACCAAGAGCATTAAACCTGAAGATTCAAACTTTATTGACCTGGCGAGTAGCATCGGGACTTTGAATGGAGACATCTGCTCATTATCATTCCCTACTCAGACACTCGAGGACTCGGATTCCGAGTCAAACAGTGACCCTAGGACGCTAAGGAGCCCCAAGCAAAATAAACGCACAAATTCAGGCTCTGAAAGACAAGTGAGTTTTTGAAGCTATCTCGTTCTTACATATGGGCCGGGAAAATAGCAGAACAAAAGACTTACGAGTCCACCTAAGGCAAATAAAAGGCTGTTTAACGCAAGCCCAATCAAGTCGGAGGGACCAGCGAAAATGAAAATAGAAGAACCAGAACGAGGCATTCAAGCAGATGGGATGGCATTTGTCTTCGATTTTCTGGCCCAATGCAAACCTTCGATGACGTTCCTCCTGCACGTCTTTCTTCAGCATGGATGCGACTCGGAGGACCACATACGTGCTGTTGCAAAATGGAATCCCATAAAGCGAGAGGAATGGCTTGCCGAATTCCTCAATCCTGAGGCGTTTGAAGCTGGCAGGAGGTTGAATGAGACAGATATCCGACGTTTGTGTGAACATTTTGCGAGTTATTTTTCTTGAAAGAGACTTTACCTCTTATCCTTGTAGTAGTAGCGCACTAAAGATCTTGAAAGAGAAGCGTTAAAAGCAAGTCGCAAGTCAAATACCGTGTGCGCCCCCCCAGAGGCGGGTACGCGTTGATCCGCCACCGCATTAAACAACATCAAACAAATGCGTATGTAATGGGTAAAATAAGCGATCGTAAGCCAGGTTGTTTGTGAACCACGACCATCCCATCCCCCTGCTTGAATATCCCTTTCTAGTTGTCCGCTACACGCCTGTACCGTTTCTCATTGTATCGAGCCTCGTAAATCCTTGTATCTCTATCATATTCTTCATGTAAGATCCTTTTCCTGTATTTTTCGCTGAAATTGTTTTTTTGGTCTTAGAGAATGTGTATTTTGATTGGGAGTTTTTCGTTATTCACGCGTTTGGCAGCGCATTTATCCATTCCAAAACCTGTCGTTTTCGTTTATTTTGTCTCGTCCTTATTTTTCATCGTCATGTCGTCGATACTCAACCATGTTTTTGTCGTCTTTCAATTTGCAGAAAGTCACTTTCACACATCCAAGTCCCACCTTTTTAAGTTTTGTTAATCAACCGGAACAGTTGTATTGCAAGCTTTCATCTGCAGTACGCTACTCCCAGAACATTGTCAATACCACCATTTGAACGATACCAAAGCAAGAAGACGCCATGGCCCAGCAACCCGCAGAGAGTTACGCAGTTACTAGCAATGATCGACGAGGAAGTGGAGGAAGAGGAGAGGTGTGTAGATGTATAATTTTATTGTACATGCATGTACATCATCTGACTAATTCGCCCTCTTTTTCTCTGCGCGAATGGTTTTCCCGGTAGGATGACATGCAGTTTGAAGAAAAAGTCCAAACATATACATCTAATCCTGATCCTGTAACCGGAGAAAAAAGGCAGCGCGACAGGGACGATGACCAAGGTCAAATGCATCCAAACTCGAGGTCTGCGAGCGCTGCGGGTGGTTTACAGGTGGATAGTGGATTTGCTCAGGCCATGCAGCAGTCCGGAGTCCCAGCGGTTTCGGGTTTGGATGCTTTGTACATCGGTGATTTACAATGGGTCCGTTGCTCCGCTATATACTCAATCTGTGTCAATTATCTGAACGTAATTTTGTCTTTCTGTGCTTCTCGTTCTTAGTGGACTACCGATGAAGACCTGCGACAAGTCGCTATGAACTGTGGGGTCAATATTGACCATAACGACATCACTTTTTCAGAGCACAAAGTCAACGGAAAAAGCAAAGGGTTTGTTTTTTTTGTCGAATTATCTGTGTATAATCCGACTGAGTATATGTCTGCAGCATCGCATTTATCGAGTGCCATGATCCTCAAGCAGCCGCGAACATCAAGTACTGGTTCGATAACAAGTAAGAAATCCAGATTTTCTTCTGGACCCTGATATTTACAGCATTCGTAGCGACTTCCAAAACCGCCGTGCGACAGCAACCCTGGCGAACTCGGCTCAAGGAAACCCTTTCCGTACTCTACCAAAAGGTGAGATTATGCCACTCTTCTCATCTATACTTTAATTAACGCGGACGCTTTTCAGAACCTCCTGCGCGTGATGTCCGACCAGGTGCTCCTGCTACGGCGGGAGTGACTGCAGATCGTGGTGGAGGTGCTTTCAGAGGTCGACCTCAAGCATCTATGGGTCGTGGAGCTGGAATGATGACCAACGGCATGGGAATGGCCGCCGGAAACTTGGGCATGGCTGGCCTTGGTATGGGCATGGGAGGTATGGGCATGCCTATGGGTATGGGTGCTGGCATGGGAATGCCTATGGGCCTTGGTATGGGCATGGGCATGGGAGCTGCTGCAGGAGCCAATTTCATGGGTGCGGGACGCGGTAATTTCCAGGGTGGACGAGGAGGAATGATACCTCAAGGACCAAGGGGAGGGATGATGGGCGGACGGGGTGGGATGATGGGAGGAGGCGGTATGGGTACGAATTTCTAGTTTTTTTATTTTCCTCCATTCCTTCCTTCAAAATGCACCCATTGTCACACCATTTCCTGCGATGCATCGCTTTCATTTGCTTTTCGTTGTTGCCCTTCCTTCGTTTCATTCAGTTGTGTGGTTTGACATGTTGTGCTCACTGTTTGCTTCCTTGTTTTTTTTCTTCTCTTTCGTTCGCATGTATGTCAATGACCAATGTTGCTTTTCGCTTTTCGCGTTCAATTGCTTATTTGTTTTACCATACCCTTGCCCCTCGCGTGTGCTCCATGGCATGTGTACCACACTACCATCATCTATCTGCATGTCGTTGACACATGGTGAACAACAAATTTGTCAAATTTTGCGACGACTGCGAACACTACGCCAACAGGCGGTCATTACAACCCCGCCTTTACAGCAGCAAGTGGTCCCGAAGCAAAACGACGTCGCACAGATGATAACTAAAGCAAACCAACATTGTCGAATATCGTAGGATGGGATTCAAAGTGTATCTATAAATGCTTGATATACCACAACATAAATAACGTAAATAACCATCCGTAGGAGAACCCTTTCCGTTTTCTTTCTCGTTAAGGGAGCGAATTCCTGTTTTTCTTTTCATTGTCTGGAATTTGTTACTGAGCGATGTATATAAACATAATAGTGTAACGAAATAGTATGTGCGATAAAGTTACTGGCGGGAATTGGAAGTAGGGGAACCCCAGTAAGTCTCTCCTGGATAAACCGGACTTCATGGCGGCACTTCGAAAATGCCCTTCATCGAACAGACATCCCTTCTACGGAAGACAGTATGTGTCGGCAGGATCCATATGAGTGTAAGTAGTACCTCAACGCGTACACTAGAGGTCCCAGTTATGAAAGGTCGTTAGAGAGCTTGAATACAACCCCACGTTAGCAAGTGATGGAGAAATAAACAACATTTATGAGACTCACTACGACATGATACGAAGACTCGAAGAAAAGAGATGTTTCCATTGATCATGTATCATCTCCAAAGGAAAGTAATGTCTTGCTTTCTTTCTTAGGCTTCTTGCTGGAGCCTTTAGAAGTTTTGTCTTTGGTCTTGCCCTTTGATTCGACTTCGGCTTTTAGTTCGTCCAATTGACCAACGGCCTTCCGCTTGTTTGACTTTGAGCCAGTAGTTCCAGGTTTTGACGACGACGAAAACGACAGCCCTTGGTTTGCAGATTTGGAAGTTGTGGGTGTCGAGTCTTTAGCTGGATTATCAGCCTTGGAAGATTCTGCTTTTACAGAATCAGGATCTGGAATCGGCGGCAAGCCCTTTTCTAAATAGCCCCGTGAACACTGTCTTTAGTTCTTGCAAAAGTATCACATAGCAGCGACTATGTCGTACCTTTCCGACGGATATTCTCCGCTTCAAACTCTGAAAGATGTTTGCCGGCTTTCAACACCACGACTTGCGGTTTCTCGTCTGCGAACTGGTCGTCTTCGTCTGCACTTCCAGGGTCGTCTGCGGGTCTCTCAGGGATAGCAGGTCGTCGTGGTATAGGTTCTCGCCCGTCACCAACGTATTCAAACTCGTCGTCGTAGCGTTCTTCATCGTCGTCGTCATCTGGAATACCCTTCATGCGGTTTTGAAGTTTAAGAAGGAAGCTAGGGGTATTTTGTTGATATTGTAGTTTGGAGGAAAGCTGAGCACGGGTTGGTTCTCTAGGTGCCATTTTGCTTGTTAATCTTTGAAGCCACGTCCAGCGTCCACCCTTTGTGAAATGTTAGATACAGACATGCTGATTCCTTCTGGTCCGTCCAATGTTCAATTGCCGTTATGGGAAAACATCTCCTAATTTGGAAACGAAAATCAATTCGGCCTTTCATTCGGAATCATCTTAGCACTTGCTTTGCACACTGACCTTTACTTCACATGTCAGATTCTGTATCCTCTAAATCTTTCGCCCAGGTCAGCGCATACCACTCAAGCGCTAATTGATTTTGATTAGATCAAAAAGCAGGCTTCAACGTCAGAACTCATAGCTATTCCGGTTGAACTATTGATCGACATTCTACGCGCGCTACCATGGAAAGATATACTCCGCATAAGAGTTGTGAGCAGACTGATTTTTGACATGTCTTCCCCAAGATGTATGCCTGACTTGGTCGCTTTCATTAGACTTGTCGATATCTCCTGGAAGTAGCGAAGACCAGAGCTATCTGGAGACATCTTGTTGAAACTCATATTCAGGAAAAGCCCATACCACTTCGATTAGAGAGGCCCACCGTGGCGAATTTTGGATAAATCTGACTTTATTTGGGTAAGTTTGCAATTAGATACGATTAAATCATTATCTATGTATTGACATGTCTCCAGAGCTCGTTACACTTTCTCTTAGACAACAGCATTCTCGTCAAGTCTACCAAGGGTTTGAAACTCATCGAGTACTTGACAATGAAAGAGACCATCTCTATGTCTGTTGCAGACCATACACCGAGGATCGTACCTTGGGTTCATGTCAGTTTAGCCATCCGGAGCGTGCCCGACATCCATGTCACAAGGACGGCAACACGGCTCAACCTTTTTGACTCGGGCCAAATAACTTCATACGAATTTCAAGGCATTGCAACCTCTGCGCCTCAAGCAATTCCAATGCCAGCTTCGCTGTATCAGTATCTCAATCAATACTCCTACAAACCCTATTTGGGCCAGACATGCGCAGCCATGATTTCCAGCGGTATGAAACTGATGTTAATACCCTATCCACCTCCCGGAAACCATGAAAAGTCGGACATTCGGCCCATCAACTTCACTTTCAATTCTATGAATACCCCTCAGGAGAAGGTGAATCATCCATTAATGGCAGAGGAAATAGCTCGCGTTGTGGTAGTAACTGGAACATGGAGAAACAAGGAAAGAGTAGACGTTATTGACTTGGCCGGAGCCTATTATACTTGATTTCAATACTCCACTGGTGTATTAGTAACAATTACTATAAAAATTACAAGAAATTGACAGATATGTTGGAAGCCTCGAATGAATACATCATTCACAAAAAAATGGCGTTCAACGCCCCAATAGTTTTTCGCAAAAAATCACCTCCCGCTAATTTTCTTCTAATCCCCGCAAGACTCCATTTTCAACCAAAATAAGTCGAGACATGTTCCTCCAATATGCGGATATCCATCTGCGTTATCGGATCTCCTGGAGTATGAGTTGACACCCGCCGTAGGAAAAAAATAATTTGATCTGTGTTCCATGTAGATATAATCCGGAGGTGTTCCTCGCAGTTGCACCCAAAATCGAGAAACTTGTCCATGAGATGTGTCATGGCTGGAATACAGCTGTCGAGGAAGTCGGTTAGGAAATTGTTGTCGGAGCTGATGCTTGTGTTTGCTGAGCTGGACGATGAGAGGGTCCCGGAAGACCTCGCGAAAGGGTTAGACTGACTCCCTGAGGACGAGGACGAGGCTGATGTGCTATTTACTGATAGTGGTGGACGAGATTTGTTGAGATATCTGGCGTAAGGAAGGACGGAGCTACCGGGTCTGTTTTCTTTATTATTATCGTCGTTGTTATCGTCGTCTTGACGGGGAGATTGTTCCTGTTCGGAAGAGGTGAGGGAAACGACGGATGCAGCTCTCTCAGGTCGAGCTGAGGCACTTTGTCGTTTCCCAAAGTTAGGTATGGGTGCGTTTCGCTGATTTCAGCGTCAGTTTCCTTGCGGGGAAATATTTTACGAAATCAATGCACCTGTCTCTTTGCCCTCTCACGGTTATGTTCTTCGTAAATCAATTGAACGGTGAGGGTGAGCTTCTCCTCTCGACTGTCATCCGGATATAAATCTGGGTACTTTTCAACGAGCTGGATATAACCACATGTTAGTTGGTGATAAAGCTCAGGAGCACGACCTCCCATACCGCTTCCTTGATCGATTCAGCAGCATTTCTTTGCGTCGATGCCGGTTCATCGCTGTTCAAAAATTCCTTTCCCAAAAGTCTGAAGTCGTTCTAACGAGAACTTTGAATAGAGTAGTATGAGTAGTATGCTTCAAGAACTTGCCCTTAGTTTTTCAAATTCTGTTGCATTGTTATTTAGATTCAAAATTTCCTTTAGCTTTGTAGCTGCATTTTTCTGGTATTAAGCCGGAGGATTAGAAAAATAGCTCGGTTGATGTATAAGGATCAACATTGACTTACTGTGGCTATTTCGGCAGTGGCGTATCTCACAACATAGGATTGATTGGGCAGTGAAGGTAACTTGGGCATTTTCAGCTGTCGCTGTCTTGAAAATGACAAATAATCGAAGAATGGAGAATGGTTCGGACAACAAGCAGCAAGGAGAAGGGGATCCGAGGTAGATAAACGAAATTGAAAGCGCGAGTAAGTAATAAGCAACATGGTCACTTGACATGAGAGTAAACATAATCTTATCGCACCCAATTTAACTATACATCACGATATATGATACGCGTCAACAAACGCGTCGAACTAATTATAGCAGGCTGCAGCGCGCCTTGGAAACGTGATTTCGCCAAGGGCCTCGTGCCAGATTGCCTATGCTTGAATATCTTCCATCGGCCTTATGGTCTAGTCGTATGATTCTTCCTTTGGGAATTCCTTCGGGAGCGAAGCTGGAAGAGGTCCTGGGTTCAATTCCCAGTGAGGCCCCTTTTTGCTTCGTAAAACCATGGTCTAAATACATCTGTACCGCTAGAAAACGAGATGAAGCACAACTACCTGTTTTTAGGTGGTCTTTTTTGTATTTTTGTAAAATGCACTAAGGTAAAAAGACCGGCCCTAAAGTCAGGCCTTTAAGAAAAGATCTCTGATATCTAAGTCCTGACAAGTAGAATTTAATATGTAATTTACATGGACATGGTTCTTACCAAATCGTTTTGGTAATTAAAAGGGAGAAAATGCACTGTAGGGAAAATAGGACATTTAAACTTGACGCACTTTTATGGATCTAGCCTCCATCAGACAGATGGTATTTATTTCTTTGAATGGTGCAGTAAAACGTACACTTAGAAAATATTTGTACAGCGCAGTCGAACCAAACGAATTAAATTCATCGCAGAAAAGGAGGATTAGGATACTACGTGCTGTAGTAAGTATCCTAGTAGTACTACGCACTCATCGCCAGGTAAACCAGCCACAGATTTCCCGACTAATTCTTCTAGTGGCTCAGAGTATCCTGTTCGAACTGGCCTCGTCTAATGACCATGCTAGTCTTGGTATATTCTCGAAAGATCGTGTACTACTGTTATCCTGTTTGCATGAGCAAGTGAGACAAAATAGACAGAAATTTGGAATTGTTGCTCACTGGATGAGAATCCTCAAGACAAAGTAATACGGAGGTCCCATGTCCATGATGTTGTGGATGAAGTGCCCTTTCGAGAACACTGCGCACCTGCACCTGCAGTGGTATTTATTTATTGTACAGTGTACAAGAGCCCTGCAATCTTTTCCGGTATACCTCTCTTCCGGAGCACGATTATTTAAAAAAAACATGGAAGTTGAACCCGCACGATAGGTCCTGGGTTCAATTCCCAGTGAGGCCCCTTTTTGCTTCGTAAAACCATGGTCTAAATACACCTGTACCGTTAGAAAAACGGGATGAAGCTGGACTACATGTTTTTGGGTGGTCTTTTTTTCTAAAAGACCGGCCCTAAAGTCAGGCCTGTAAGGAAAGATCTCTGATATCCAAGTCCAGCCAAATAGAAATTAATATGTAATTTACACGGACATGGTTCTTCCCAAGTCGTTTTGGTAATTTAGAGGGAGAAAACGCACTGTAAGGAAAGCAGGACATTTAGATTTGACGCACTTTTATGGATCTAGCCTCCTTCAGACAGATGGTATTTATTGCTTTGAATGGTGCAGTAAAACATACACTTGGAAAATATTTGTACAGCGCAGTCGAACCAAACGAATTAAATTCATCGCAGGAGGATTAGGATACTACGTGCTGTAGTAAGTATCCTAGTAGTACTACGCACTCATCGCTAAGTAAACCAGCCACAGATTTCCCGACTAATTCTTCTAGTGGCTCAGAGTATCCTGTTCGAACTGGCCTCGTCTAATGACCGTGCTAGTCTTAGTATATTCTCGAAAGATCGTGTACTACTGTTATCCTGTTTGCATAAGCAAGTGAGACAAAATAGACAGAAATTTGGAATTGTTGTTCACTGAATGAGAATCCTCAAGACAAAGTAATACGGAGGTCCCATGTCCATGATGTTGGGATGAAGTGCCCTTTCGAGAACATTGCGCACCTGCACCTGCAGTGGTATTTATTTATTGTACAGTGTACAAGAGCCTTGCAATCTTTTCCGGTATACCTCTCTTCCGGAGCACGATTATTAAAAAAAAACATGGAAGTTGAACCCGCACGATACTACCAGGTTCTGGGTTCAATTCCCAGTGAAATATATTTATCTGATCATCGTTCGGAGTCTCCTCCGAAAGTAGGATATTTTTAAACTGAGAAACAAAGATATGTCGAAGGAATGAAATGTCAAAGACATCCTTACTTGGACGCATACAGCTTCTGGAACCCAGGGAGTCATATCAGTGATATATTTACCGCGGTCTCTTCTAAATATTATTCGGCCATGTTGTCACACGAACAGCGTTGGTAGGGGACCTGAGTGAAGAACTTTTAGTGGTACAGCGGGCCCCAACATTCGATGTCGAAGATGGCGCTACGCGGGAGCGAACAAGGTAAAGCGAGGCTTAATGTCTCCAAGATAAGTATGGCTTCATGGTAATATCGACAGGCGAGTTCATTGCAAAGTATGATTGCCAGAATTAGTGCTCCGCGTAGCCATTTTGACGTAGTATTTGTGCGAAATAGTGACCTAGGTCGGGAGGTGAGCGTTCACGGTAAGCAGTTAACTAGCTGAGGACTGGAAAGAAAGAATCGAGAGTCGGATAGTTGCCGGCCTCGGTGTCCGTCAAGCTCGCTTTAGAGAAAGTCAGAATGAAGCTAGTCGAGCCTGGTATGTATTTAGGTCCCATCGCATGTTCGATGGGGCATTTCGGTAGTGACGCGGAAAGGATGAGGGGATGAGGAAGAAGTGTACGATTCGGCCGCACCGTGCCCTGCCACAAAAACACGGCCGAAGTGGTACATCATAGCTGGGACACTGTCTCGTCGCCCTTGGAGGCCTCAGAAAGCCAAATATGTATGGGAAAGGATATGTAACCCACGTTTGGCAGTACTTGGATGCCGAGATGAGAAGGGAAATCAGTATCACGTTGTTATGAGGTTCTGATATAGAGCAAGACTAGCGAACTTCGAAGTGAGTCAGAGAAAATGGGATTAAGTAAGGGAGTACATTAAAGCGCAATTACGGTCCGTTCTTTCACCATAACATATTCCCCTTTCCCCCAGGGTTTATTTATCTTCTCTTTCCTTCTTTTCCCCCCCTTTTTTCGGTTTCCTTTTCTCTTTTTCTTTATGACCACCACCACCCAGATTGACGAAGAGACCCCGCTCTTGACCCAGCAAAATGGGAAGAAGAAACCGTCACCTCTGCCATGGTTCCAGTTTTCTATCGTGCTTTTTCTACAGCTAGCGGAACCGTTGACGTCCCAGGTTATTTACCCTTTCGCGCCTCAGGTATGCTTCGTTCATGCTGTCGACTTGTGTAACATTACTCACTAGTTTCCATTTCTCGTCGCGTAGTTAATGAGGGACTTGGACATCACTGGGGGAGACGAGAGTCGCGTCGGGTACTATGTTGGGCTCATGGTACGCGGTCATCTTGACGTACAGGGATATCAGGGATCGGATATTAACACTGTTGTTCTAGCAATCACTTTTTTTCCTGACACAGGCGTGCACGGTGCTGCATTGGAGTCGTGTTTCTGACAGGGTCGGTCGGAAACCCATCATTTTGACTGGGTTGTTGGGTCTATCAGCTTCCATGTATTGTTTCGGGCTGTCAAGGACGTTCTGGGGACTCGTTCTCAGGTGTGCATATAAGCATGTTTACGCGGTTGTCGAAAACTGTCATACTAACAATATGCTTTTTCATATATGCGCCTTTAGTCGAAGTTTGAACGGTGCTCTCAGTACGCCAATGCATGGGATCTTTATTGACGTTTACGGTACTGACGATCATCTTATATAGATGGCAACATTGGTGTAATTAAAAGGCGTGTGTTTCTATTAAAAGTTTAAATGTATGCAGTCCAAGCTTACATACCCATTCTGTGAAGCATGATGGCTGAAATGACTGATTCTACGAATATATCCAAAGTCAGTTACCCGGGGATTGGAAAACAGATTTAGATACTTATGGTGTTACCGCAATATAGGTTTATGCATATATGCCAATAGCTTGGTCAACTGGTGGAACGGTAAGCTTTGGCTTTGGCTTTGGAATAGGAGTCTTGGTTAATTAATCCTTACTCCAGCTTGGTCCTATCATTGGAGGCTCGCTTTCGCGCCCTGCGGAACAGTTCCCGCATCTTTTCGGTAATAGCGAGTTCCTGAAGAAATACCCTTATTTCTTGCCATGTGCGGTGCCTGCAACGTTTTCGCTGGTTGCATGGGTGGTTACCTTCCTCTTCTTGAAGGAAACCGTTCCACATCCGACACCGCTCAAAGAGTTCCTGGGATTGGAGAAGAAGAGCAAGATAGCCCTTGTGGAGGAAGATGACGGTATCATTGGAGCTGCTGCTGCTGGATCCAATTCAAAAGGACCATCTGATTTGGAGAAACCTTTACCCCTTCGTTCGCTCCTCACCCGCCGAGTCATTATTGCTGCTGGGAACTATGCGACATTATCGCTGGTAGACATTGCTTTTCGAGCTGTCCAGCCACTGTTCCTTTCTACTCCAATCGACCTTGGAGGCCTAGGGTTACCGCCTTCGACTATTGGAAAGTTGCTCTCTATATTCGGGATTCTGAATGGGATTTTCCAGGTGTTCTTCTTCGCCTGGGCTAATGATCATTTTGGCTCAAGGAATCTTTTCATCTTTGGAATTGCTTCAGCTCTTCCTGCATTTGGAATGTTCCCTTTGATCAATTATCTTGCGAGATACCAAGGATATAGCGTTATGGTCTGGTCAGCCGTTCTTTTCCAGATTGTCATCTCTATTGGACTTAGTCTGTCGTACGGTAAGCGTCCATCCTCCATTCATGACGGACCGCCTTTCATTTTACCTCGTCCACGTTTTCTTTTCGATAGGGGCGATTTTTATCTTCATTTCCGCTGCGTCGCCCAACCGTGCATCTCTAGGTGCAACCAATGGTCTTAGTCAGGTCGGTTATCTACCGATTTGCCTGCGCATATGACATTACCGATTACTCACATTTTATACCAGATGACCGTTAGCGTTATGCGAGCGATTGGTCCTGCCGTGGCCAATTCGCTTTTCTCGTTGTCGATTGGCAAGCATTACCTTGGGGGGAATCTTGTCTATTATGTTTTGCTTGTGGTGGTCAGCCTCTCAGTGGTTAATGCTGTGATGCTGCCCCGTCGGGTATGGCTTACCGACTAAAAAAAGAAAGGAGAAGAGAACAACTTTTCTCACAAAGTTTTCGTTTTACGAACCGAACATTCTCTGTATACGGATCCAATTTTCTGCATACCATTCAACTTACCCATCTTCAATATCATGATTTCTAACGCACAATAGCTGACTATCATTACTCATTCGTATACGTACAATCCATGAACTCTGTACCTACCAAAAAGACATGAAAATCGCCGGATAACTCCTTTATCATGACCGAGCACCGCCACCAACCACGGAATGCGGAATAGTCAGCTTCGGTATTGTGATTACATAATGATAGTGCAGTGCCACGATTGCCTTGTTAAGTTGACTCCTTCGACCTTGCGACGAGGACCGCCACCCACTATTGTATTCTAGCTTGCATATTTTCTCTCTCACTTTCTTGCATAAATCTTCTCTCTCTCTCTCTCTAGACGGACGTCCTTGGAATCTTGGAAACACCCAAACTATGACTTCTTTCGCCTCTTTGATGGCTCTTAGTGCCTCACACACTCGGGAGAGTCAACAGGCAGTGGAACATGCGCTACAGGAGCGAAAAAGGAAGGAAGCGCTGCAGAGGAAGCAACAGGAGGAAAAAGAGGCAAAGGAAAGAGAACAGGAGAAGAAAATGAGGATGAAGAGGTTCGAAGAGGAGAAGAGGCAGCGGGAGAGGGAAGAGAGACGGGAGGCTGAGAGAAAGGCGAAAGAGTTGGCTGCGCAACGGCGGGAAGACGAACAGAGAGATTCTTTGCGATATGGACCGAAGAAGGCTGCTAAGATGGCCAATGGCTCGAATCCTGGTGGTAACGGCGGTGGCTCGTCGTCCAGGTCGGATGTGGTTAGGAAACGCAAGCTGGATGATGATGATGACGACGATGGCCCGCCGGGCGTTGTGCTCACTCGTGAAGAAATCAGGCAGAAGAAGCAGCAAGCGGAGATGCGCAAGCTGTTCTCGTCGTCGAAGGGGTCTTCGCGGTCTGTACCGTCGTATCGAAGGGCTGGACAACGACTGCCTGGGGGTGCTGTGAATATCATCAACGACCCATCGAGAAAGGACGGCCAGGAGGCGTCCTCGTCGTCGTTGCAAGGCGGCGTCTCTGTCCGGGAACGTATCCTGCACATGCCCAATTCGCTTACGAAGCTGAATACGAACAAGAAGGATAATCGGACGATGGACGAGATCCTTACTGATATTCAGGTGAAGAAGAAGGGCAAGGTCCTCGAGGGCGAATCAGCCACTGCGTTCGACGACTGGTTTGGGACCAAAAGTAAGAAGGCAGAACAACCACCGCAGCGCAAGTCACCTGTGTCGGCGTCCATTTCTCCCCCTTTGCGGGACAGTGAACAACGTATGTATCGTGGTGCGACAAGTCGTCTCTCAGTGACTCATCTTCATTCGTTGTTTAGGGCCATCGAAGTACAACTCCCCAGTACCATCCGCTTCGTTCTCAGCTTCCTCGATGCACAAGCCTGCGAGGCCGTCATCGACAAAGCCGATCCCCTCGGCGGGACATAAACCTTTACCCTCGACGTCTCGAGCGAGTTCCTCCGATATATATCCTTTGTCCTCGCAGCCAAACAAATTGCCCAAGATATCTAAATCTTACGCTTCTGCTGCTGCCTCTCAACCCCCACGACGTAGCACGACTCTGCCTTCTGCCCATCGTCCAGACCCGAGTTCCCGGCAACGCAAACGCACCCGTTCTCCGAGTTTGTCTGACTCGCCATCCCCTCCGCCTGCGAAGAAACGTTCGCTCAAAGACGATATCTCGTCGGAAATTTGGTCTCTGTTTGGTAAAGATCGTAGTCAGTACACGGCTAGAGATGTTATGAGCGACGATGAAGATATGGAGGTGGACGCGAGGGTGTTGGAACTTGAGGAAAAGAAGAGGTTTGTTTTGGAGATTCTTGATATTCTAATATTCGGATTATCTGACCTTTCTTTACAACCAGCTCACGCATTGCCAAGAAGGAAGAAATGTTTGCGTTGGAACAAGAACGTCAACACGAAGAAGAAAAACGTCGGCGAAAGAAGGAGAAAGAGCGTTATGCTCGTGGTTAATGGGAGCACCTCTTTTTTCTTTGATTTTTTCTTTCCCCCCTTCGAGCATATGTTTTCACGCATGGCTCGCACCAACACCGTCACCTTCCTCCACCATTTGTACTCATCTTTTATCGCGGACTATACTGCACTCATTCCACCTATTCCCCCTAATCTACGGAATGGATTCATCTCATCTTTTTTTTTTAACCTGCGTTCCTCAACTCAATTTCTGCTGCCAGTGCATTTTCTCTCTCTTCTCTCTCTCGTACGTCCGACCGACAATTATGCTTATCTTCTCTCTTCCCTCTCGTCTCTTTTCTCTACTGTCTCGCTATCTCTCGCATTCATACTCAATCCACATATATACATACACATACATACTCCACAAATCCACAATCGATATTCGATATTCAATCTCACTCCAATAGGCCTTCTCGACCAATTCATAGACGTAGAGCCTTGCGCACGTCGTTGTGACTCTTTTCAGTTACGTCCAGTACTTTCCTTCTCGTCATTTGCCTCTTTACCCCGTGTTATGTTGTTGTTGTTCAGTCCGTCCTTCCACGGTTCTCCTTTTTTCTTTTCCTTTTCTTTTACTCGGTCAAAAGTTTGTTTTTCTCCTTTTTCTCTATTTGTACATCTCTTCATCATCTCTTCCTCTTTTTTGTCTTATCCTTCTCCTTCTCTCAACTCCTCGCGCCCTGCTCCTATAACTTCCTGAGTCCACCCACTCAATCATCCATAGCAAATACTCATTCGGATTCCATCACTCGCCTCTCCAATAACCCACAAAAGATTAAAAACCACCTACTGCGGACACACTCCACTTACCATCATCACCACCATCATCTACACACCAACAGCAATATTCGCATCGCCCTATCATCATAGTCATATGTATGATATATCATATCATCACCATCGTCATCAACATCAACATCGTCTGTTGTTACATACATACACCTACATCATCCTCATCATCCTCATTCTCGTCCCCATCACCATATGATCGTCCAACCTCCTTTGAACTTTCCCCTCCCCCCACATACAAGCAATCAACCTCACCTCGTACACTGCCCCTGCATTCGTCTTTCCTACCGTTTTACTTACTCTCCTGCCCATCATCTGTGTCCTAAATGTTGTTCACTGTTGTCGCTATACATACATACATGTCTGAATTTGTTTCTAGTACATATAGCATAGTCCTGTTCGTGTTCATGATCATCGATATCGTTGACTCAAGTCCGGAAATTCAATTGTAAGATACGCCCAAGTTACATACCCATGAAGGATTAATGATTTGGTGGAAATCCATTTCTCTTTAGTCGTGTGACAGAGGGGACAAGTTAGACGCCTGTAGTAAAAGGATTTAGGAGCATGGATAGATTAAAATTTTTACTCTTTTCGCACCAATCTCTCGGAAACTTTTCTCACCTTGCGGAGTACTTCTGAATCACAATATTGCAATGCTCATGAAAAGAAATGATAATTTGCGTCATGCCTTAAAATTTGACTACGGCACCAGTAAAGATAACTTGAACATGTAACTTCCTATCGTTTGAAAGTTGGGATATTGACGGGCTGCGTAGTCTTCTATCTCCCCTGGCTAAAGGCTTACTTCCTACCGCCTCTTGCTGGCTACAAATCGAATAAACCCTTACTGGACTCGGAGGTCAGGGACAGTAGATAATGCTTATGGATTAAAATTGGACATTAATGTTCGTGAATTATTGGCATCGGAGTGCGAACAGAAAAGAAAAAGATAGAATTACTGCTAAGTACGCCAAAAGCTAAGTACGTACACATGCCAGATCCTGCTGACTTGTGCTAAATCATATCGGACAGCGTATGCGATCGTCGTTTGTTCTTAGTAAGTAGCATGATTCTATAAATAAATGTTTGCTGTCCAAACGCTTGTTGCAGCTTGGATAGTTGTGGGTAAACATCTCGCTGATGATCAACCCACTCCAGCCTAGACTTTGACGGCGTGGACGGTGTGTAAGACGTTGTACAGGCCGCGAGTATCGTCAAGTTCTTGATTGTAGAGCTCCAGTAACCGATCCACATCGTCCTCCACCATCCCGGCATCCATAAGTAAGGGTTTAACTGAATCGCCGTATATCTTGTTTGCGTCCAAGTTCGACATTGATATGTCTTGCAGTGAAGGGCTCGGATGCCTGCCAATGGGAATGTAGTATTCAGCCGCAGTTATTGCAGTAAAGGAACCCGCGTTGTGCAGATATTGTGGAACATGTTCAGCAGGGGACGTTAAATTCTGTGTCCGAAGGAAAGCCCTGTTGACGAGTCTGTGGAGACGAGCAATCGTAGGTATGTAAGTGCTTGGCTCCTGTTGCTCTTGTTGCAGTCTTGGAATGATTGGTGGACCGGGAGACCATTCGCAGGAAACAAAGAGACCTCCAGGCCGCAGGACTCGAGCCACCTCTCTCAGAACTTGGCCGTAGTCGCGTACCTGAGAGTGACTCTGTGAGAAGCGACACTAGCGAGACACTGGTATATTACTCACGGCCATAGCAATGTCGCGAGCGTTCACGACATCAAACGTCCCATCTCTGTAGCGGAAAGGTGTATTAATGACATCTATTTCGAACTGTACGTTGTCTGGTGGATATCTTGTAGCGATAGGTACTGGACTGGGACGCGCAAATCATAGGACGGGGAATCACCTATGTCGAATGCAGTGAAATGAACGCGGGGAAATTCTTCCGACATTTCAAGGGGCCTGTTCATACATAGGAGTAAGATTATCGATTGGATAACAGATATTGACCAAGATTGTGACGCACCATTTTCCATTTCCTGTGCAAATATCGAGGACCATTTTACGTGGGGAATCCGGACGAACTTGAAGGACATTGGCTACAGGACCGACGTAGTGGTGACCCAAACATCGGCGAAGAATTGTATGGTTCAGATCTTGCCGCTGGAAAACAGGGAAGAGAAATAGTTAGCAAATCGTTTTACTTCGGATTATGATTTGTTTACATTTTGTTCTCTGTCATCGACAGGGAGAGGGTATGGAGCGCTTGGTTCAGAATGGAAAAGGCGGTCATTTCTCTCAGAGAAATGTGACGGGAACCCTCCGCACTCGACCTCGGAAATAGAAGTTCCATCGTCTGAACCCGACTCGTTGCCATTGTCGTCTTGGTCGTGCGAGTCGGTGCCGTTGCCGTTGAAAGACGTCTTAAGCTTCATCAGGGTGTCGAATGACGCTACAGATAGTTAGATCCCTGTGATGGCATGTACCTTGAATCTTTATTATGACTTACTGTGATGCTCATTCCTGGAGATTTTTTGGGATGCACTGTCAGTAGCGTGTTGTTTCTTCGATACTTCTGTAATTTCTAGCGCTTCCATTGATATTTCTGTGCGCTTCAACTGATCTATTATAAAGTAAGTATGCTAACTATGTTGTGAAAGAACTCTCAAATGACAGAAAATCGCCTACCATTCATCTTTTCACCCTCGTTTTTGAATGGCAAAGTATTTTTGCTACTGGACGCGCACAACCTCTAGAGCTTAAATCACACCAAAACATTTTTGTGTTTTTATATAAATTTTTAAGTTGCAATAAACACTGCCGAGCCAGTCGGACAGGCGTAGCAAATGTATAATACATCCCTAAAAACGATCGCAGTCATAAGACAAGTACTTTAAAATTTACTCAAATTGGCGGCGTGCCCATGAAGCCCATGAAGCACCGCTACGAGCCACAACTCGGCGGCGAGCAATTGGTGACGTTGAAACCTTTACAGAGCGGCGCGAGCTCTGGTCCGCGACAGCGCCAGCGGGGGCTAACCCGTTGACGGTGATCGCAGGTTGGTTGGCGTTGTTGTTACCAGTTGTGGCGCCCTGTCCACCAGGCACAACGGCAGCTACGACGGCATTCTTGTCATCACCAGTGGTGTTGTCAGTAGTGGTGGTGGTAGAAGTCGTGCCATCGGTGGCTGCGCCAGAAGCAGCGGGTTGATCAGCTGAGACGACGGAGGTCGTTGTGGTAGTGGTGGTGCTACCGTCGGCGGCATCGGTTGCAGTAGGAGTGGCAGCCGAAGCAGAGTCAGTCGAGGTAGCAGTGCTGGTAGCGCTGGCAGAATCGATTGATGAGGCCGAGACGCTGGCGGTGGCGGTCGCAGCAGCTGAATCGGTAGACGATCCGGTAGCAGAGGCAGTAGCAGATGCACTGGCAGTCTCAGACGTAGCACCGGACGATGTTACGGTTGAGGTGGCAGTCCCTGAGGCGACGATAGTGGTAGCAGAAGACACCGACAAGAGGGTGCTCGTCGATGCCTGAACTGAACCGTCACCAACAATGGGGAGAGGGATCTTGACAGTGAATCCAGACACCGTTGGTTGAAGGGCACTGCCTACAGCAGCACCAGCGTTGAACGCAGCGGCATCAGCAGGGGTGTCGTGAACGGTGGTCTTCGAGACGACCATGGTCGTCTCCTTTACAGTTGAGGCGGGCTCCCGCTTCTCGTAGAAATCACGGAGTTGACGACGAGGGTAGCGGCGTTGGATGGTTTCCCGTTGAACAAATTCGGTGGGTTCAGTGACGACAGAGACCGGTTCGCGAGCGGTAACGATCTCGGCGAATGGCTCGTCCCGCTCGTAAACGACACGAGCGGCGCGCCTGCTGACAGCTCCAAGGTTGGAACGGCGGCGGTAATCTTGCACATCAACGATGGCCCGTGCAACGGGTTCAACGGTGGGTGGGACTACAGCGCGAGCGACTGATTCTGAAAGAGTGTCCGAAATCCTGGAGAAAGATATTGAATATACTTGTGCCAAAGAATGCAAAGTTGACAAATCCTTACCTAACGGGCGCACCAAAGACAGAGGCGGCACCGAAAACCAAGGTGGCAAGGAAGAGAGTCGAGGTTGAAGCAATCATCGTGGAACTAACGGCGATTATTCGAGTGATGTCTTTCGAGGATGTGTATGTGTATCGACCGGCGAAAATGACAGACTCTTGGGGCAACCTGGCACCTAAGAGATAGAGTATGGAGCACTGCTGGGGAATCAAGGACGCTCATGGCCCTCTTTTATATTCCTCAGCCCAGCGGTCTGATCTGGTCTGATGTCTCCTGGGAAACCCTTGGAACACGGCAATGTCGCATCTTTCATCAACGCCATCAATTGATCCTTTCGGCTGTACAGGTCTGTACTGCCCTGTCGATGAATCTTATCACTGGCTTTACGAGACCTATGTAGTGCGTTGAGTGCTCAATTGAACTGTGGTCTGTCGCAGATCCTCCTCGCACTCACCAGTCATTCTTCATGTTCATGAAAAACTATATACAAGCGCGCAGTGCAGTCTTCTTGACGCTTGCGGTCGAAGGCGGGGGCTTACCGATGGTGCCAAGTTTGAAACGTGTTCAACAGTACGACACCCCAAAATATCAAGCGTTTCATCCGTTCACGCATATGTCACTATCATAAATGTATCTTCCGCTTCCCCGATTGCAGCTTTCGCAGTTAAGTCGTTGAAAAGTGTGAAAAGTATTTGCAAGAAGGACTCTGCCTGAGTCTGCCGCCCTCATTAATCATTATTGGTCTTGTATGCAGCAGGTCAATTTCTTGGAGCAACTCGCGCCATGGGGTGTTTACCTGCGCTTACACGCTCCGCAATTTCATACTCATCTGATAATTATATTTTCAACTCCAAGACAGAATCTTTTGGAAATTGATTCCTGTTTCTTTGATAAAAGCTTTTGATCAGAAAGCTTGTGGATCATGATGCACACTGATGGATGATGGGTTGAGGTCAGGCAGGAGCTGGGAGGAGAGTTGTTCAAGGACGAAGGTCCGTTCCAGCTCAAGGACTTTGCCGGAAGCGTGGGACATTACTTCTTTATTTGCTTCACTGCTTCCAAGTTGAACTACGAGTCCTGGTTCATCCTATAACTCTCCACAAGTTCCAGTATTCGTCTATATCTCAGACAAAATGACCATAGATATCTGGCTTAAAGTGGTCGACTCCAGCAACCAAACTAAGCTCTCCACAGCTGAACTCTGCAACTTCATGTATTCACTCGTTGATATTTTTACCGCTACTAAGGACTTGCGAAGGCAGACGATAGTACTTACTATTCAAAGGGACCAGTATCTTTTTGTTCCAGGATTAATACCCCGCGTATTACACAATTTTCTGACCCGGAAGGATCGCCTGTGTCGTAAGCAAGTCAATTACACTACTACGTATACGTTTATTTCCTATTAATGAACAAATTTACAATTATAGTAGGGCAAGAAAACAATTAAAAAAGTAAAATAGAACCATGAAAAGATGATGCAAGGCGATATAAACACATTGAAATCGGAAAAAAATAAAATGCACTCCAACCTATCGTACACGACCGACGCGAGGGTAAAAGAGACAAAAAGGGACATGACCCTCTTAGGCTTGACGAGTTCAGCTGCTTCTCACCCGGGAGCGAGGTCCAAAGAAACGGTTTGCGAAGGGTGATTGGCGTAACTTGCTGCTCTCCTTCTCCACCTCGAGTGTTCCTCCCACTAGTAAACCTGGCCCCTTTCTTCTTCTTCCAGATATGCTTTCGCCAAAGTTATCTCGATGGCACGGTGACGGCGTTTCTGCGTTCTCGCTGGCGGATTCATCGGATGCGCTAGCTTCCCCAGCTTCGGCCTCAATGGCTTGGTCGTTATGAGATGGGTTTCCGAGTGGTTGTGCGTCACTGCGGTCATACAAGTCACTGGCATCGAAATATCGCACATCAACGCTGTTTTCCCCTTCTTTGGCATCAAATGATTCCATCCAAATTTCAGGATCGTCGAATAGCATCTCGTCCTCAGATAGATCAAGGGAGTGCACATCGTCATCCTCGAATTCCAAATCCTCTACTCCAAGAGGATAGTCATATACGTTGTCGACGCGTTGACTTCGTGGGGATTTGCCATGCGATGAAAGGAAATGGCTATCATGGCCATGGTGTGTCTGCCCATCGTCGGATGATATGGAATAGAAGTTGTCGAATGGATGTCTGTGGGAATTGAACACCAGGCTTCTGCCTGAGCGCGCGAATTCTTCGAATTCTTCGTCTGACATCCTACTGTCGTATAAGCCGGGTATGAATAGGAACTCGCGCGCGTATATCTCGTCTTCGATCGCAGCTGGATAATCTTGGGCACTCTGAGGCCCGTTATGCAACTGCCTGCCGCCTTTCTTTAACACAGGGAATTGCCTGAGTATCAAGGATCAGGATGGAACATGAAGGTGAAGAGATTTTCCGGTGACTTACGAGTGTGCCTGCATTATAATGTTTTCCACGACTGTTGATTTCGCTAGCACCGCAAGGTTACGGACGCCGGGCTTGTTAAGCGACGTGGGCGCTCGTAAGGGGTGGGGGAAAGCAGAAAGTGGGAGTAGCAAGTGGGTCGTCAATGCAGATGGGCGCTGTGCGTCTTCCTTAAGTATATCGGACCGAAATGGAGGAAGCAACTCGTCGTCCGGTTGTCGATGGAAAAACCCCAAGCGTCAGGTCCGATCTGGTTTTAAGTATGCATGTAATAAGATTCTTTTTTCCAATAGCGTATCAATGGTGTCATGGACGCTGGCTCGGTTACTATGCTAACTATAGCGGTTTGATTCAATGATCGCTGGTCGCCCAGGTGGCTATGTTATTTTGAAGCAGGTTCCAGCATTAACCAAGACCAGCCACGACCCCATCTAGGTTAATTCGAGAATCATATGTGCTTAAATTCAGGCTGCGTGGAGTATACCCGTTGTTGTGTTCATTTTTTTATTTTAAAAAATTGGTATCCAAACACCTAGACTCGCAGCGCATGCGGTATCAGCGCAGATGCTCTCATCGCGGATACAAAATATACTTTGTAGAAGACAATCATTATTTTAATAGTATGCCTTGCTACGCCCTGTCGTTATATCAACAGCTAATAGCAAGAAATGGCCGTGTATTAAAAGGGTCTCTATGGTATGAAGAAGGTGCACTATCGTTCTAGTACCCATTCTGGAAAAATATTGCCGTCGTCGTCGCAGTTGCAGTCGACCGCTGAAGACCAGGCTGAAGACTTGGCGAGAATACTCCATAGATGGGAACCACATATAGTCAGGATGGTTACTGCCTTGACCCGCGGCAACTCTCCCATTCGTCGTCAAGTGCAAGAACGGGTTCCGGGTACTATGTTTTGGTCTATTAATTAACGCTGGCCCACCTTGGCCTGTAGATATGTATTCGGGTTTTCTTCGTCGTTTTGCGCCTCCATTAACATCGCCCCGAGATTTGGTAGCAGGGTTATTGTCGCTGGGATACAGAGGCAAGAAATGATGCGAGATTACATATGCGCTGCAAGTTCTAATTTTGAGAGACTCTATTTACTGTCCACAACATCTAATATATTGGAACAATTTCGATCAATATGTTTTACGTGATCCTTTTGAATGCTACCGAACAATAATCGCGGTTATCTTCGGACATTTATTCTCACCTTTCACTCCAAACGTCGCTACTTATGCATAAGTTATCCAAAAGGTGTCCAATTCAATTATGTTGATTAAGAAAAGGTCTATTCCAAGGCCACCATACCTCCACAAGCGTTGAATATAACTGTGGAAGGAGAAACATCGCTTTTTGACTTCAGTTCAGTCGCAAAATGAAGGATGCATCACTGCATCAGGTTTAGAATTGAATCAAATACAGTACTTCTCGTCGACTTGAAGGACAGAACGCTTACCTCTTTTAGCCCCAGTATCGGAGCCTTAGGACCAATAGTAAACCACCGGTTTTCTGCCGGGTCTGAGAGAAGTTTTCCGAGTATAATACTACGCAAAATTTGGCCTTGAAGGGAGGTTCTGAAAGCCATGCATTACGACGAGGTTGTTGTACCAAAAATAATCATTGCAACAGCCAGGTCTAGTGGACCACAAAGAAGAATGGGCTTACGAGTAAGAGTTAATCCAGAGAGTTCGTCGATGTCACCTCTCCTCCAGTGATTCTTGATTTTCTGACCATACGTTCCTTACAACGCCGCACAGGTAGGTTACCGTCTCGGTGGGCTCGACCAGCCGAAGGAGGAAGACGCTTTGGCAGGGGTGTGGTTCTCTGTCCGCCGTCACACTTGAGCTCGTGAGACCATCTACAGTCGTGTCCTCGGATTGAGTATATTAATGATTCGAATCTACACATACTGGTGATTGGTACACTCGAGGTGTCAAACAAGGAGAGCCGAATGGCCGGTTTGATAGGTATTCTGAAGAGGATCGAATAGAATCCTACTTCTAGTCGGATGTAAGTGAACCTTGAAGTACTGCGCCACATTGGTCATACCAATGGAGCTTGTTGTTCGTGATCAACCGTAGCATCGACGTGGTTCTTTACCCAGGAATTTTCAATAGAACAAATTCCGAAGATAATCATGTCGATTTCCGAGCATTACACTCATGTAACGACGCAGATCACATCTGATAACCTCTTCAAGGTCAATCGACATGGAAATTCTAAACAAAAGTGTAGCCTACATATAACTTTATTATATCACAACTTCCTAGTTCCGGTGTTCCCGTGTCATGATTCTTCTGTTTCTGGGAAATTATCCGCACAAGTCGCGTTTTCGCAGACACTTCATTCGGCCGAACCAGAGCTTTTTAAGATGGCAATTTTGGAAAGCCATTGGGTCATATGCATTTGACTCCTAAGTTGCTGATGAAGACCTCCTCCTTTTTGGGTCAGGTCTTTTTGGAAGAAGGATTGTAAACTGCACTGTAATGAGAGTCATGGCCAAAAGAACATAATACACCATGTTGCCATTGGCCAGATTACGTTGCAACGATATAGAGAATAGGGAGGTCGCGAATGTCGGCGCAATAGACCTCATCCCAGACCCCATCATCTGGGCTACACCGTTGACTGTGCCTAGCGGCCCTCCTTCAGGTACACATTCCACGAGAATAATTTGCAGCGAACCTTAAAAAAGTAAATAAAATGACAGATTAAAAAGGAGAGCTGCCTTACCATAAGCCATATAAATCATTGACTGGAAACACAACTGAAAAACAATGCCAGCAATGACAAAACCATCTGCATACCCTGCACGTTGGGCAAGAAAGTGGAGGATAGGATACATGGCGAAGATACCAAGGTGGAATGAAAATGCGACCCTGTAAACGTTGCGTGGACCAAACTTGCGTACTGCTGGGCCGAGGGTGTTCACTTGGAGAATCGAGTTGGCGAGACCAAAAGTTCCCAACGCTGTTCCTATGCGGAGAGGGTCAAGCCCAAGCCCTCCGTATTCTATCGGAGTGGAGTACATGAGAGGTAAAAGGGCAAAGTGACACATATCCGTGAAGGTCAGGCAGACATGATTCAGCAATGTGAATAGAATCGGGCGTGTAAATATGGCTTTCAGTTGAGGTTCTTTAAGGTTACTAGCAAGGTCCGTAGTTTGGGAGTTGACGGTTGACGATGATGGACCAGACTCTTCAATAATTTCTCGCGACGAAGAATCCAACACTCCATAACTCTGTTGATTTCCGTGATCGCGACTGATTAATCGACTTCCTTCTGATTGAAAATCATCGGAAGCAACATTGCCACGATTTTTGGATTTTTCTTTCGCAATAATTGATGGTAGCGTCTAATAACCCAAAGTCGTTAGTGTATGTATGCGCGGAGCTCGGAAGGTTCGTGCATTACCTCTTTCAGAGCAAAGAGGTCAAAAATAAAAGTTGCCATTGTGAATGCTCCTGCAACCAAGCAGGGCAAAAAGTATGGATGTGTCTTGATATATAAAATATGACCCAGTGTATCAGGCCACCTGGTGGCAGCATTTGACAGTAGTCCGCCGATGATTGGTCTAGAAGTGATGACAAGATGTGAGTTTGAGTTTGAGATTTTTGAACCGAAGACGCTAACCCTGTCGTAACTCCCAAGCTCCAGGTAAACGGTATGAGGGCAAAAGCATCGGGCCTATTAGTTGCGTCAGTAAGCTATCACAGAAAGGGTTAGTAAGGAACTATTTTCATTTTTATCGTCGGCCAACCTCTGCCAAAGCACTCTTCGATACACCTTGTATTCAAGTTAGCTAGATATGAGATGTGAGGTGGACGTCGATTTACTCACCAATATTGCCATTGAATATTCCCTGAAAGCAACGGAAAGCCACAAGAGGCCAAAATGTTGTCGATGTTCCGAATCCCAACATTGCTGCTGTTAAACCAAGTGGCGCGCAGAGCAGTATTGGTCTTCGGCCATAATGATCTGACAAGTAACCCCACTGCACCACAGTCATGCTTTCGGCGAAGAAGAAGGCTGATTCCTACATGAGTCAGTTAACACCTGTGAGAACATAAGCGTAAGAGATGATAACGCACTATGATTCCTGCATAATAACCTGTTTTCGCCTCATCACCTTTTGTGATTCCTGTTTCTCGCACAAATTGGTTTATGAACGGATAGATAACAGTTGATGTAATAGGCTCTGCCAGCTGAATTAACAAGACGGATATCAAGGCCAACACAGGTAAGGGGGTCCTTCTCTCCGGAAGATCTGACTCTTCGTCTTCTACCAAGTGAATGGAGTCTGCAGAAGAACTGTTGCCATTTTCTTGAGTAGACATGGAAAAGAGAATCTGAAACGATGAGGATGAGAGCTGAAAAAGCGAAATGGTGCCAATTTATATTCCACGAAAGCCGCAGATTTCTAATCTTAGAGTGTGATAACCAATAAGGCCATTTGGTAGAAATCAGAGTGACCGCAATTACATGCCGCCCACAATCACCACGAGCTTCACTGCTTGGATTTTAAACGAGTCAATGGTTGGGTTACGCCAGAGTTACGCAACGCACAGGTTTTCCGTTTTCCGTTTTTTTGATTGCCGGTGTCGTGATACTCATGCGTGAGTCGAAGTGAAAAATATTGCAGCTCTGACAATTTTTTCATGCTCTCAGTGGTGCCGGTGAGCCATCTCGAAGACTTGAAGTCATGACGTTTGACAACAGCTGACCATAAGATCGATGTAGAATATTTGATTTGTGCGCCCACTGGCCAAACCATTGGCATCGGCTCGTACAGAAACTTGTCTGACCACAGTTGGTTAATGTTATCGCCATCCATCGAGAAGCTGATACGGTAGGAAGTGGGAACTTGGAAGAGTACGAACGCTGTAATATGTGGCGTCTCTTTTTGTTGTTCTAATAAACACGTATAAATAAGCAGGCTCAGCAATGTTTCAATTTGCTTGGCAGTTGCAAACTTGCAACTTGCTACTGCTTCAAGTGTTGAAGTTCGTTCGAGCTTTCTCAATCTGTTGAACCCAATTTAAATATCGGTGACGACAAATCCAAGAAGGCCATGGACGCTTGGTTGAGTTCAAGATATATATGTGCACACATATATACATAGCAACTCATTCAAACCAGGCCAACATTCTCATGCTCACGTCGATGTTGTCATTTTCAATTGATCCAGAAGTCGAAGAGTTGAATTTGAAGTAAATACATTAGATGCACGCCTACAGCATAATAATCATTCAAGTCCGATTCAAAGAAGTCTCTTGATAACTTCCTCCCAAATGGCATGAGGGTTGTTTGCACTAGAGGAGAATATCAGCGATCTTCATGACAATCATCAATACTATCGAGAATGCTCACAGTTGGGCCGTAAGAGGAAGGTTGAGGTCTGCTGGGTGGTTTTGCCATTCTAAAGAGAATAAAGATCAGCAAGGTTGAAATTATTACACATAAAGTCAAGACACATACCAGCAGGCTCATTGGGTTTGTCAACGCCATAAGCGAGTCTCCAGGTAATTCCGAAAACACCATTGACAAGCCTGGAAAAGTTTGACAAGGGAGAGGTAAAGTCGTCGGAAAACTCGGCGCATATTATAAGGAATAACGTACAAGTCAGGTGGTGCGAGGGTGTTGTTCTTGAGCTTAGCGGTCTGCGTGAAGCAAAAAAAAATAGGTTGAGTATGTCAGATTTGATAATATAGGTGTCGAAGTGTCCAACCTTGATTTCAGTGTCAATAGTGCTGAAGTCGGTCGATTGGCCGCCAACAGTACCATAGTATTGTTGTTCGACATCGTTCTTTCCACCAACGACGACAGTCTTAGAACCTTCGAGTTTGTTCATAGTAATCTGTCAGGACACAATAGATTAGTTTGGGGTTTTTTTTGTAGGTGAGGATGAATGCCATTACTAACGCTGAACAAGGAGCAAGAACTGGCACATCTGTTTGTTTTTTGAGTAAAGGGAAAGCTACGAGATAATGCTTATCCACCTTCCGTTGGATACAATAACAACTCTCTTGGTGTCAAATAAGGCCTCTTTGGGCGGTTCAGTAGGGAATCCCTCTGGTTGACACTCTTGGCCGAGCTTATGGATTATGATAAACATAAGAAATGAATGAAGCTCATAGAAACCAACCTTTGTGAGAAAGCATCTTGTCGTCCATTGATAGTCAAAGGAATAGGAAGTTGCAACCAGTCGGTGGTATTTGAGAAGAGCACGTTGTTGGCGTCCCTCCATTGCAAAGGATTGTAGAGAAGTTGAAGATCAGGGTCCGCGTTTTCACCAACAATCTTCTCCACAATCAATTGCGCCAATGGTCCGTCACGGGTCTTAGTGTCGAAACCAGCCTGAGGAACTGTTGAAGCTTTGGGTCCTGCAATCTACAACATCGATTAGCATATTTTGCGGGTGCGAGCTGACGACGAGACCTACAATTCGGTGAAGATACTATAGAAACTAGTAAGTACACTGCTAGGAAAAGAAGACACCCTGGACTTACATGCGCTGCACAGATATAACCTCCACCGTTGTTGCTCTATGAAGTCAAACTTCGCCTTAGATCGACATATATAGAAAGATACGTGTAATGCACATACGACATCAATTATCAGTTGAGTGGCCCTCGAGATTTCAAGCAGAGTAGACCATTCAAGAGTGCCTTCAAAAAGTTATCGTAACTGCCGTCAGAGAAACTCCCAAGAGCCAGAATCCCAGTCTTCTGGTCATTGGCCATGTAGAATTGAGCAGCACCATAGCTTCCGTCCACCGTAGGCAAAGTGGGGAGGAGAGTGGGTGGGAGAGCAACGTCGACAAAGGGTGTATCGTCAAGGATGACGTTCATGCGATGTTGAGGTGTACGGACGGGCGTTTGTCGTTTAGAATTGGAGTTGCCGGCGTAAATAAATACTTCATTTGCATCCGGACCTCCTGTGCAGCTTTGCGCACGCCATTCGGCAGTGCTGGAAAATTTGGCTGTGTTCTTGGAGCGGTAGGGAAACTAAGAAGGATCAAATAGCAATTCAAAGTTGTTCATGAGAGGAATGTGAATATTCTTACAACGAATGCCTCGGGAATGGTACGGTTAACGCGCTGTACTGTCAAAACAACTTCGTCGGATAGAGGGAGCGATTGCTGAGCAAAGTTTCCAAGCAGATAACTCCATGATCCAGACACTAGTCTGTAGCTGGAGAAGAAACTGGGAAGATGGAACGGTATGTTATTTGATGCTTCTTTTTTTGTGGAGATGTGTTCCTACCCATTTTGACGCGTTCCAAGGGCCTGATAACTTCCAGAAATTAAAGCGTTCTCGTTGACGGTGTCGAATGGCGGCTTCCCGTTGATAAGAAGGACCTTTGCTCCCGAGAGCTAGCAATATCATATCAACACCATACAGCTAGTTAAATGGGGATGTACATACAGTTTCGAGCTTTCCTTTGAGGTTCAAAGGAAGAGCATCCTGCCAGAATTGAATGGCGTCACCAAACTCAGCAGATGCTACCGTGAATGCCTCAGGGGCGATATGGACACTTTGAATGCCAACAGAATTCGTCAGGAGAGTCAAAGGCAACGGCAGGTAGTTCACGAAACGAGCTGAAGAAAGTCTGCTAATGCACAATCCCGAGTTTCTACCAGTCCACAGGCTCACAATCCTTGAAGAATGAGATCGTCAATACGAAAAGAACTAGTAAATTTCAGATAGCAATAACTCACGTAACAGTAATTAGTCCACGAGCAATGACCATCATTGAGACGCTTAACACTCCCGGAAATGTCGGTGTGAAGGTCGTATTCTGACGCGTATTTTTGCTTCCTGATTCTCGCAATGTCAAGTAGAATGTCCTCGTGAACATCGACAGTAAAGGGCTGTGGTGCCTTCAATTGATAATTTGTTGAGGTGTGGAAGGCCAGCGTCTTCTCAATGACATCGAGGATCTGAGAAATAACCATAAGACATTTTGCGAAGGCTTGGAGTTTCTAAAGATGAGTAAACTTACGTTCTTTTTCTCAGTTTCATTGACCTTGACCGAACGGTAGCATGCACGAACTGCGCTAGGTGCAACCCAGGTTTGTTGACCAATAGTAGCGCATGGATCAACAGCTCGTGCCGCAACGTCAGACGCGACTGTGAAGGAACTTAGAGACGCTAAGAGTAGCAAAGAAATGCGCAGGCTCTTGAATGCAGACATAACGGGATAGATGCACGGAGCGCGCTATATCTTCACAGATAGAGAGGGGTGAAGGGCTTTTAAACTTCCTGAGAGGCACAATTTGCAACAAATTCATCCATCTATTAGGCAGTATTGCCGAAGACCATAAGGTGAGGTCGAATGATACGTCGTATCAGTCTACCGAAAAGTAGCGACATGTGGATTTCCTAACATATCCGCCATTGCCCGGGTAAGTAGTTGAGAGAGAATGTGTGGTTTAAACCGTCGAAAGGAGGGCACAGCTTCCATCTCCTAATTCTGATTATAAATCTGTAATCCACGATGGCTTCATTTGTTGAGAAAGTAGTTCCAAAGAGTGGCCTAGGATAAGTTGTGGAGATTGTACCACCGAAAAATCACGTCCGTTTGTAGAGATTGGACTGTTTTGCGCACGAGGCTCTTGTGCTTAAATGATTGGACCAACATGGTTTTGAACTAGGTGATAGTAGATCATCATTCAAATTGCTCTTGGGCCGTCACGTGCAATGGTGTCGCGGTTTTGCGTCTCGATTATCAGGTCCTGGCCGCCCAGTGCCCCTGGTGCCGAATGGGCTGCCCAGCCAAAGTATCCAAGTACGTGCAATGTGCGCTGCTGATAGCTCCTGATATTATCTTACACCAAAACTGTTCAAGGATCTACCTGGAATTTTACGTTTCAGATAGTACGGACCAATGGAAGAGAACGAACGCTATAGTTCATCCATCATGCTTGAGATGCCAGTTTGAATCAAGATACTTTTGGATTAAAAAGTTGAAATTGTCCCAATGAGAACAACACAATGCGTTCGAGATCAAGTTGATCTATTACCCCGACATCACTTGGCAAATTCTTGCTGCACCCTCGGAGTATTACTGAAGCTAACTTGGTTCAAGTCGAAATCTAGTAACGAAAGATAAGCAAAAATGGGCATATAATTTCCTAAATGAAGTCAACTTACCATCAGGTATAAGAGTAATATTTCCTCGGATGAGTTGCATAACGTGAGGTGAACTTGTGGTGAAAGCAGGCCAAGTGGCTATAAGGTTGGAAAGAAGTATGTATGAGTGGCTACAACTAGAAATCCAAAGAAGGTTGGATAAACTTACCACCAGGATGTAAATCGTTGACGAAGTTGATGTAGAAATCTCTCATAGTGGTGGCGAAAGAGACTTCCACAGATGCTGGAATAGGCCCAAAAAGCAGCTTCAATTCTGACGCATGGGAAACTAGGGAGGTAGAATAGCTTAATGATGAGAAGAGAAATAGAGATTGAGTGAGCCATAATATTCACCTCCAAATGTGATGTCATCTCCTGGAATGAATTCCCTGAAATAATAAGCGAACATGGGTTGAAGAGCGGATGCATGCTGGAAAAAGAATCTTCTTGGAGACAAAAACATCTGGTCAGTATACCAAGCAGCAGCTCTGTCGAATAATGAGTCGCCAGTGTTGAATGGTGCCCCAAGGCTAGGATCGTTGGCAGGGAAAAGGGATACGAATTCGTTTACAACGTCGTTTGTTAGAGTACTGTTGTCAATGACGAGATCACCGATGAATTTTTTAAAGCGCGCTACTTCTACATCCCCGGAGAGCCCTAAGTTGAGTAACGTATTACTGAAGGTAGTTCCTTCATTCACCTTGATAAAGTCTTTAGTACAAACTCAATAGATTACATGTCCCTCTTACATTCGTTCCAGCAAGATAAGGAAGGTGTAAAAAGTTTCCGGATAGAATTCTTGCCGAAGCCTCTTCGGGAATAAAACTCCCTTGTGGACCGACTGCAGGTTGCCACAATTGTGAATTTAGTGTATCGTCGATCATGCCATTACTGATATTGAGTAGCGTCTAAAGCAACTCTTCTATCAGCTTGATGCGCAGACCGATGATCGTTATAATGCAATACTCCTTACATCAAATGGAATTTTTTGAAGGCAAGCTATTGCTGTTCTACCTGCAGGGCAACCAGTCGCCGCGAGCAAACGAGAAAAAGGCTTTCCAGGTTTGTCGTAAGTAGCCACATTCGGTGAGCTTTTGCTATGGTATAGAAACATTAAGCGATTTATCTATCAAAACCACTAAATTGCCTTACAATGGCCCAGTAGAGGAATCGGCTATCCCAGCACGGAATAAGGCTCGCTGTGCAGGGAACAAAAAATGTGCCTCAACGCTTCCAGCGCCTGCAGACTTCGGAGAGTGAGACACATCTCGTAAAATAATGAGCGAACACAATCACCTGTCCAAATATTGTCACCTAATACACAAGATGGTTCGTGAGTCATGTGGTAGACTGAAAAATTAAAAGCGCACTTTCGATGGATCGCCACCAAAAGCAGCGATGTTGTCTTGGACGAATTCCAGAGCCATCCTCTGATCTTGCAAGCCGACGTTGAGATCTTCAGCCGGTACAGAGGAGCTAGCCAACTTGGCCAGAATGAGTAGTCAAATTAATTTTGACCAGGGAATAAAGACATACGAATCCAAAGGTATTTAGTCGATAATTTCTAGAAAAGAATGGACAGCATTATTCACCGCGCAGATTTGTGGAGAGATAAACTTCTTACGTGGACACGAAGATTATGGGTTTGCCAGTAGCAACGCTTCGTTGTATGATTTCTATAGAAAAGTATTGTCAGCTTCTTGCAGTGTAATATGGTAATATGGGCTCCAAGCGTACCAGTAGGATCAGTTCCAGGGTCTGATGCAGTGCTGATAGGAGCATTGTAAGGTTCGCGCAAACAAGGCTGTGATTGATATCGTCTTACCCCGACGTATATGCGCCTCCCTAGAGTAAAATGAGAACAAGAGTGAGCTGTGAGGTGGAAAGACACCTAAACACATACATGTATCCAGAACAGAACAGGAACCTTCTCATTACTTTTCAGATTGGTTGGTCGCCAAACCTAATTCATTTTCTCAGCCAAAAAAAAGAGGGATCAATCACACTGACACAAACATTTAAATGCAAGCAATCTTCTCCTATAGGAACAGTGAGACCGGAGCTAGCAGGTTGAGGACAAGCATCGGAGAATTTGGTTGCATCTTGCACGCCGCTAGATTTTTGTGTGATGGCCACAGGTGATTTGAAACGAAGACTGCCAACCGGGGGCACTGCAAAGGGTATGCCCAAGAATCTGTCCGTGCCATTCGACGGCAACGACAGTCCTCGAAAGACACCCGTTTTTAGTACGACATCGACCGATCCTGTTGCTGGAGGGACAGCCAAGGCGTAACTTGCATAGAAAAATACGAAGAACAGCCTAGGGAGAGGAGAGAATATAGCCATCGCCATTGTTCTGCCGAGGTAAGCAAGCAATCGATTGGCTTTTTATCCCTTTCTCTCAGAGGCAGAATTTCCTAGTTTGTTTAGCATATTTGAATAGAACCCCACAATGTTAATTTAGAATGACTTCAGATCTCCGTGCCGGATTCTCTATCTCATGGACATATTTGTTTTCGAAGACCATGAGATCAGAGAATATATTGGACCATCGATTGTCATCGAAAAACATTTAAATTCCAACGATGCGCAGTGAAATGACATCGCTAAGTGCAAATGTGTGGGAGCCTCTTCCGACATTATGTGCCTCCCGCGAAATGGTCGGTCGTTTTTGGGTTATATTTTCGTACAATTTGAATTGATGTTAAGGTTGTTTCTCCCTGCTGCGCTCGTTGCGGTGATAACTTCTGCGCTGGTGTTATCTTGAGAAAGAAAGTCCCGGCATAGGTAATCCGATATAGGCGTGTGCCTTGAACTGCCGACTTCTACGTGTTTGTTCGTGTTACAGGGCGAATATGAAGAAGATTTAGAAACGAAAACATCTTTTCTTGGGAAAATGTTCTCTGGAAATCGCATGCTTGCGCAGAAAAATGGGTGTGATGGGACAACTTGAGTGAAGGAACTAAAGTCGTTTGCCAAGACAATCGAGCGCGACCGACGCGTTGTTGATGTCTGATTGTTTGTTTCCCATGGTCCAGGGGTGGTGCGCTCGAAAAGGTTCAAGTCGTAGTAATCGTCCTTACGACCTGGTCTTGACCTGGTCATTCAACTGAACTTTTTTAATTGATCTTCTACCCGGCACTTGACTCATAAATGCCAGGAGCAAATTATATGGGAGGCAAAAGGTGGGCAAAGCAATCAATTGTGTCTATGTCTGGTTCAGCCGACTTCAATTGGCGTAGAAACGCTATGCAAGCCCGTGTCAAAGATACCATTAGACGGCAGCAAAAGGTTTTCTTTGGTAACAGGAAACTTGATATGCTTTCTCAGGGGCTTTCGGCATCGAAACCATCGGGAAAGCCGCAGCTGCCCTCGTTATCTTTGTCTTCCAATAGAGGGTGGCCAGATATCGACCTGGCACATGCGAGGCAGAAAATTCCTTTAGAAGACGATGCCGATATGATTGATTGTATCCCGAAGGCTGTACATGCATCACCAGCAATACAGAGCAAGTTAAAATCGAAAAATGATGCGCATACATTGAGTATTAAGCCCAGCAAATCTAAGGTTCTGGATGCCTTGGATGCTGCCGATCGTCAGTGCGAAAGATACGAATACTATGTGCGCAAGGTTACTGACCACCAAATATAGCATTCCTCTTGAGAAGATCCCTGGACCGTATTTTGGCTATGCCGGATCTTGCATGTTTGTCCAATAAGCAGGATTGTGGTGTCAAGAAACAGATCGACGCAGAAGGCGAAATACCTATGGGCAGAAAGAGGAAGGTGAGGGATATTTCACCGGCCATATAGAACACGAGTCTTCATTCAGAGCACAAAGAGAATGGAAGAAGACTTCGACCCGCGAGGCAAGATAACAATAAAGAAAACAAGTCATAAGAAATACTCTGGCAGTCACTGGTCTATAAACAACTCCGGAGCTTTTTGGGCAAACGAAGAATGTCAGGACGGCAAGCATCTTCAGACTTCAGGTTCCAAATATAAGATCGGCCAGTCAATAGGGAAAGGCACCCCGGATGATTATCACCGCAGACAAACGTCATCCCGCGATGACAATGACCATCACCATGAAAATTTTTCAAATTTTGATAACACTGGTTCCCTATCGTCGCCAGCCTTCATAGGATGGTCGGAAGAATCATATGGAAGTCCATTTTCGCTTCCCTTTTCTTCCTCCCACAAGAATACGCCATCGCCATGTAAGAAAGCTCAGGCGACATGGAAAGAGGAAGAGAGTGACGAATCGGACAATCTGGATCAGAATACAAGGCTGCCATCCCGCATCAAGTTAAGGCCGACTAAGGTAGCCAACATAAATAGTGTCCATGACGTTCTGGAAACCGAAGAATCGGTGTTTGGGAGCCTCTTCGAGCAACTGGATCCTTGGTTCACTATTGGCTGCATTTTAGGACTTGTGGACATAGAACCACCACGGCAAGAGGAAATTACGTCGACTGAAGACGACACTCTTAACGGCTGGCAATACTCGTTCCTCGGAAGAGATGGCTTCTTCGACAACATTTATGAACTTGAGGACGAAACAAGCGGCAACGAATTATTATTGGACGAATGCTGCCAAACCGACAAACCAGTACCTTACTCTTCGAATCCATCGTCCGCTGTGTTGACTACAAAGCACGCTTTACTACTCGGTATGCAGTCTGACGATGAAAACAACGACATGAACATGTGCGTGTCGGACGAGCAAAGAAGATCCCGAAAGACCGTTGATGCTAGCCCGGGAATTCGGGCTGAGCTCTGGGAGAAAGAAATAATTCCGGGAGAAAAACGCAAGGTGCAACCGCCTACTGAGAGTGAAATGGAAGAATTATGTGGTGCTCTGGATTTTGTAGGGCCCACGCTCCTTGTCGAGACTCAGCAAGAAGATACAGAAACGGGAGCGTCCCATGATGTAAGGTCAGATTTACCCGGAGAAGATTCCAAGATAGAGGAGAGTTCCCGAAATGCCAACGCTGCCGATAGTGTTGTGCACCATAGCGAAAATCCAGAAGATGCCAACAGCGCTAGGATTTTAGTTAGCCCAGTCCTAAGGGAAGTAAACGGCCGATTCTTAGGCCCTGCATTGTTGAGCAAATTTGACGAATCCGAGGATGAGTCATAGCAGACTTTCTTGTATAGGTGTATAAGAATTTGAGAAACATTTCAAAAATCGCCATGACAAGAAGGAAGGAAACTACCATCATCACGACAAATAACGCTGGATTGACTTTTTTGGAAAGTGTTTGAAGCATGACCGTGAGAATCATACTTGAGCCGAGTCAGCGTCACCGTGACACTGCCTTTTTGACTCGCTTGTCACTCTTGGCTTTGTTTCTGCCCACAATAACTGCATTGTGCTTGTATTTCTATCGCTCACATCTTGAATTGTCTCTCTATCCTCCCAGTCTGCTTTGAGACATAATGTCAGTCTCATCCGCTTCAGCACCTGTTCCTGGCAGCAAAACTATTGCAGCCAACGCTTTACGTAGTGCCGGTTTAATTGACCGAGATGCGCCAATGCGGGATGCAACGGACACCCCTGGAGGGAGGAAGGGAAAACTACGCTCGGGAAGGACGACAAGGATGCTAGACCTCACAAAAGACAGGCCGATGAGTAACGGCACACGCACGGTAATTATAATACTCATTTCTCCTTTTCCCAATTGACAGGCAGAGCACAATTGCACACACCTTTGCTCGGTCCTGTCGCCACTCCCTTTTATCATTTTTCGCATGAATATCTATCGCTTACCGATATTTCGAACGTTGTGCGCAGCATTCTATGCGACTTTCTGCCAGTACAGGATCTTCCGACCCATTATCAATTCGCGGTGCCGCAAGGCCCAGTGTATCAGGTAGAATTCGAAGAAACGCTGTGTCCGGAACAAGCGGCAGTAGCTCAATATCATCAATACCCGTTCGAATTGCCACAAAACCCAAAGCAGTAGAGGCTTGGAGGGAGTTTGTGCAGAAACGATGGAATCCTGAAGCAAAATACCTCAATCTTGATGTAAGTCACGACTTTCGCAGCTACCCCACATATTACGGGAACTTTCTATTAGCTCAGCCATGTACTTACTGCGATCCTGTAGTCAATGATAGAGGACGAAGTTGTTAAAAAATACAATCTTACACCTCCAGGTTCAGGCGGAAGTGCACGCGATGCAGCTGTTATCTTCAAATTGGCCAGTCAACTCACCCCAGAGGTAATCGATGCCACTCACTACTGTTCTTCGATTGGTGTTCACCAGCCTTTAGGTTCAAACGTTGTCTCTTGCCAACAATAACCTGACCGGAACGTTGCTGATGCAACTCTGCAAATATCTTCCGCGACTGGTTAATCTCTCACTACATAAGAACAGGATCAGAGAGAAAAGGGAGATCAGTTTAATAGTGCCACGAAAAGAAAAGATGGCGAACTTGCGAGAATTGGTCCTCACTGACAATCCGATTAGAGAAAATGCTTACAAGGCGGAACAGGGTGATGCATATAGAAGGTACGCTTGCTTGAGATGTCAACAATACATTATATATTTACCGCTAGATAGGGATATTGCTCGTCGATTCTTAGCATTGGAAGTCCTGGATGGGGAACCTATAGCAAAAATATCCTTCGATGCACCCCAAGCATCGACATCCGACATGCCGGTTGAAAAACCTAGCGCAACTACATTCCCTTTCCAAGTGAATCCTTCATTTGTGACCGGTGTCGACGGAGCCACGTTCAGTGATTTTCTTGTCCGGTACAGTTCTTCTAGCTCGACGTCAAGAAGTTCTTTTCTAATTTTCAAATATTCAGCTATTTCAATGCATTTGATGGTCAAAGAGAGACTTTGGTCAATGCCTACGACCCCGCTGCCACCTTCTCATTTTCTGCGAATACTTCTATCCCCACACGAGCACGATTGGTCGGGTTTCACACCTCACTGCCAAATCAACGCAAATTGGAGTGGAGAACATGGCTAGATAGCGGCTCCCGAAATCTGAATAGGATCGGCAGTGATCCTGAGAAGACCCTGAATAGCCTTCATGTGGGTTCAGATAAAGTCATCGAAGCTTTGAAGAAGCTGCCTGGGACAAATCATAACATCAACGGGCCTGGCGAAAAGTTTTGCATTGATGCATATCCAGTACCTCATGGCCAGAGTATGGCTCTTTTGACGACTATACATGGCGAGTTTGCAGAGAGTATGTGGCCTATAGTTTCTCGGATTATCGTGCCGTTTAATTGACTATTGTCTGATAGCCGCCTCGGGGGGTGTCCGGTCGTTCGACAGGACATTTATGCTAGTGCCTGCTGCAGAGGGATCACGGTATGAATTCATTCGTTTAGAAGGAAGTCCCACTAATGACTTCTTCGTTTATTTTAGTGCCAAGCTTAATGGGTGGAATATCGTCATCCTTTCGGACCAGTGGATCATTCGTAGTTATTCTAGTCACGAAGCATGGAAGCCTGGCCCTCTTTTGGTTCAGGCATTACCGACCCAACCACAAGGTGCTTCGGCGCCTATGGCTACTGCACAGCCTTTTTCGATTCTATCTCTACCCTCAGATCAGCAAGCTGCGCTTGCATCACTGGTACGTTGTGGTGAACAATCTACTTGTAAGACCAGGTCAACTGATAATGCTTGCTTTCTTTATAGCCTGAAGTTCAGCGGAACCTAGTAGTAGAGGTTTGCGCCCAGACAAAATTGAACGCCAAATTCGCCGTCGATTGCCTAGCTGGGAATGGTTGGGATCTAGCGAGAGCCATTGCCAACTTCAATGAAGTGAAAGTGCGTTAATGATGTCAATCTTTTATGCCTGCGATAAATCCTTATCACAATTTATCAGAGTTCACTATCGCGAGATGCCTTCTTGTAAATGGACGACCTTCCACAATCCACCTTCCACAATGGGCAGTTCATGCCATTATCCACTCAAACGTCCTCGGAATAGGGGCCAATCGATTCAATGGCCATGGGCGGTGGAACCGATTATTGGGCTTTATGACATTCCTCTTCTTTTCTACATATTTCCTGCCAAGATGCAATAATTTGCATATCATTTCCTAGTTTCCTTTCTCTCTTCTCTCCTCTCATCTATCATAAACATTCATCGAAGCCTCGAATTGACCTTACATGTATTTATAATTATACAGCATGTGCTCGCGCGTAGCGTACATGATCACACATTTATGTCCTCTATTTCCATCATCACAATCATATAACTTACTACTGCTCCGCGTCATTCTCTCTGTATCTCTGTCGCCGTCTTTCAATCACAATCCAGGTATAAGAAAAACCTTATATATATAAAACGGGCACGAAAAGAAAATAGTTAGATTGAGGGTTTAGCCCATTCTAAAACGGCTGATGAAGTGTACCTTTTGCGCAATGTCAATGTCCGTAGCGGCAATGAAATCAAATTTATCGCCAAAGAAATCTCCAAAAGCATAAATCTGCGTAAACTCGGGGCTGAGAAAAAACGTGGCCTAGCCTTTCCGCTTTCAACTGTGGACTTGGTGTATTGCAAGTCGACTCAGCCATCCTGAAGGCCTTGTAACCTTGTATTTTTTCGGCGATCCCAAGGCGATCCTCACATTTGTACTCTAGATATTGGCTTAAAATTGGCTTGAAACCGAACAAATTTCCAGAAACATGTGTTGATGTAAGTACATACAGCTGTGTACAGATTGTAGAATGATTTATTGGAAGAAATTAAGGGGTCACAGTTCTCCAGGTTCCTGTGCTGAGTTCTGTGCCGATCGGGATAGCCCAGGATAGTCCAGGATAGCCCCTCTCATAGTCATACGTACGACGGACGTCCCGTGCCCATCGTGAGACATGATCCAGCCGGCGCAGTGGTGGCTCCCTTTCAACCTTACCTTGCTCTACAGTTTTTGAATTACCCCGCATTACATTCAATACAAGTGCTATCCTGGGCTCGAAAATACTTGCAGTCGCTCCAGATAAATTCAAGACGAAAAACGAAGAAACGAGTATAGAAGTCTTTCATTATCAAGTAACAGAATGATGAATGACCGCATTACTTACGATTGTTCATCATATAGCAGCTTAGAAGCTCTGGAGACTTTCAAGAGAATAGGGACGCCGGGACCTTGGCTCACTGTTTATGGCATAATTCAAGCCGTGCGAAACGATGGTGAGAAAGTGTGCAGAGAATTTCGTTTCTCAAGCATGTCAATGTGGACTACTATTGGAGCGCTATGAAAAGCATGTCAGTCTGCCTTCAAATTCCCTTTCTTGTCAGAGAACATATTACATTTTGCTTGAACCAGTTGAACAAGAATGCTGCCAAATATCTGTAAGAACAGCTAGATGAACGCTCGGAGGCTATGGATTTCTCTTATCCGGAAACAGTTGGGAAACAGCCTTCCTCGAGGCAGCGGTGACGGCGCTGATTCCTCGAACGGGTTACGGAGGAGATACCGAAAGCGGAATATATCTGGACGCGAAATATCGACCCTCTCGCTTGGCTAGCCGTTTTCTGATTGGCGTGTCTATTGCTTTCGGACGTATGGATCACTAGCCTCATTGCTCAATTCCAGATTCCGCCCGAGGACTCTGATCCCTTCTTATACATACCTGCTTATGACCGTTCCCCCCACCTTTTATTCCCTATCATCATCATCAAGGACTTTTGCCAATCCCGGGAAGGTTCCCTCTCTTTATCTCTTCTTAACGCCCTCGACGTCTTTCTCTTTCTCTTACTGGTCTCGTCTCGTTCAACTTTCTCAAAACCTATCACGATCTTTAAACCATGACCAACAACGGTGTTTTAGAAAACTATGGACTCCATCGATATGCCCTTCACGGAGACGACGAGGGTGCTCTACGCGCTCTGAGAGCAGGAGCTGATGTCAATGCACTGGACAGTGAAGGCAGAAACGCCATTATGTGTGTAGTGTCCGGAGAACAGTACGTGTTATTCTATTGTTCGTCGCCTTGTACAGTATCATTCATCAAGTTTTCAAAGTTGGCGGGATTTGGACGCGTGCGACGCGTCTTTTAAGTCCCCAGCTCGTTTGAATGCACTCAAATTACTACTTAACCATCCCGGCACGTCGATGGTATCTATGAATCTACCTCATCCGTATATGAACGGTGTAATCCCGTTGGGGATGGCCTCTTGGCTCGACTATCATGAAGCCGTCCGTGTTTTACTGGAAGAGACTGTCGACTCTGTATCTGTCGATGGTATGGACTCCCAGGGGGCCACGGCTTTGATGTGTATGTGCTTCTGCCCGCGTTGGATCAACCCCTCTTTCTTACGGATTTCTCGTTAGATGCCGCCCGCGACGGTAATTTAGAAGTGGTGAAAATTCTAGTAAGCCTATTTAAACCACAGACTTTTTCCTGCGCTGACCACGTCCATTAGCTATCTCATGGTGCCCGCGCCGATTTCAGAGACCGACATCATCGTACATCCATACATTTCGGGTTGAAACACCCTCAAGTTCTATGGCTCTGTGAAACTACTTTACGTCGTCACCGGTTGCGTGAGAGCAAGGTAAACAACTGACTTTTTTCAATCCTGATTGCGAGTTACTTATTCGAAAATCACTGGTAGTCCGCGGAACGCACAAGGCTTTATCCACTGCTGGATAGCAAGAATGTTCTCTTAGCACTTTTAACATGTTCTTCGCCCTTCTGTGAAGATCTTTCGCCTCCGCCGCTTGCAATCTTCACGAAACAGGCTATTTCAAGACTGACCAACACTCTTATCCAATGTGTCCTCACTTCGGACGTCTCTTTCATGTATTCATTATTATTTTTCCCTCCTTTGCCCCCGTCATCTGCTTCCGTGCTGTATCCTATGTCTGTCCCTCCTCTTATAAACGTCCCCGACTCCGATGGCTGGAGCGCGATCCACCATTGTGCCTCTGTGGACAATCCCTCAATTCAAATCCTGGACGCTCTCTACTGCGCAGGAGCCGAGATTTCCCTTTTTACTGTCAAAGAAGAATATACAATCCTTCACATTCTTGCTCGTTCCGCTAAGGCGGATTCTTTTACGTCTAATTCCTCACAGTCATTACTAGATTTTACCATCCATCTTATCGAACATCTTCGAGCCCCTATGGCCGCTCAGGACAAGACAGATGAGACTTGCATACATCAAGCTGCCGAACATGGCCAATCGTTGGAACTACTCAAACTTCTTCTTGCTTGCGACTCGAATGGGACCATCAGGGAAATGAAAAATTCCCGAGGGTACGTTTTACCCAAATCGTGCATTGCTTTGAAATTAAATAATTCGCCATAGGTTAACTGCTTTGCAAATTGCAAAGCCAGAATTCCTGTCTGCGTTCGGCGTCGAGGCGGAGAGGTCCCCATCTGCCCTATCTCAATATACAATCCGACCATCGCATTCGGTAACCTCGTTCTCAGTCTCGGGTCCAAGCTCACCTGTAGTGGCCAATCAAGGTCTATCTTCCGACATGACTTCTCTCTTTTCTTCACCCGGTTTGAACATCACACAAGCTTCTAGACAACTACTGGAAAATCTTCAACTAACCTCCCTGTCCATTACCCACTCAAACCGAAATGAAGATATCCGCCTTGTAGAACAACGTGTCGATGAAGCTCAAGAGTTGTCTAATTCACTCGTCATCTATTTCCGAAGCCAGATCGACGACGTGTCGAGGAACATAGACGATTTGCACAAAAACATCGACAAAGTTAATTCGCTCTGCGCCACGTTATCAGTTGCGGCAAGGAGTAAGCTTGCTCTCCGTGGTCTAGCACCCATCCCGTCCAAGCGACGTCATCGAGACTCCGAGGATTCCGAGAAGACGTGCGTACATGCTGAAGACACAGACAGCCCAGCATCTTCGACTCCTCAAACGCCTTCCTTCTGTACTGAACAAGGGAACTATGTTTCGAGGGAAATTCAAACAGTTGCAGCTGATAACGCACCTGAAGCCGCCTGGATTCGACGCTTTGCTCGCTCACCAGTGTCTTCTGTTGCGCACTCAAAGATAGCCGATTTGATGGCAGTCGAAGAGGAGTTGGCCCAACTACAAAAGGAATCTCACGACGCTTCCACCAAATTGCGAAAGGTTCCCGCCAAAACTGCTATGAGCCTGAAGCAAGTGATGAAAAAGAAAAAGAAGATGGAGGAAAAGTTCCAGGAGCTTGAAGTGGAGCACATGAAAATGGGTAGCATGAAAGTATCATCACTGTCGGGAGCGTCGAAAATGAAGACCTGGCTGAAGCGGTTTGTGGGACCGGCCGAAGGACTTCATACCCCGAAGCCTTCGATCGTTGTCGTTGTCGATATAGATGAAGAAAATTGTGCGGTCGGCCACGAAGTTAAAGGCAGAGTGCCTCCTCCTTCGCTTTCACTTGAACGTCATGATATACTTGACCTCTCCATTGACAACGCCCTGCGCACTTCCCAAGTTGTTTTGGAGAATGCAGAACGCGAACTGCAAAATTTAAAAGGTTGCCTTGCTGCTGCCGAAGAATTCCTTCAAAAGGCACAGAGCTCCATCTCGAAAGTACAACGGATGGTCCAGCGCGGCGTCAAGGTATATAATAATATCTTTATGACTACTTTATCATATTAACCAGTTATTTAATCCAGCAACGCGACCTAATGGTACTCCACCTATATTCCGCCGCCATCACCTCCATCGACGAATCGCATGAAGCTCATGTGCCCTCGTCATCCAACTTCGTAACTCGACCCAACGCTCTTTCTTCTCGCCCCAGCATAGCTTCCATTGCCACCATTTACTCCACTACTTCGTCCATCGCTTCGTCAGAACCGACCATTCCTGAAGACGACGACATCAAAACGATTCGAAGGTTGCTTTCCCGCAAAATCGAAGCTCAACTGTCTGGTGCCTGGGATGAAGTCGACAAATCAGTCGCTTCCCTCCAGATTGTTAAAGAGGCCGTTCGCAGCGTCAAACGCCGAGCGTACCTTTAAAAAAGTGTAATATCAGTGCAGCCTATGGATCATCTGTAAAATTATTGTATTGTATCCGATAACGTACGGACCACCATTCATTACCTCGCTACTCGACCTTGCTTTCTTTCGCAATTATATGTACAAATATCATAAACACTGCACTCCGATACAAATGCAATCCATTTTGAAGAATTGATATCGTATGTATTGGTCATAGATTGTAAGATACATAAATGGGACCCTTTAAATTGAGAGACGTAAATTAAGCACTGGCGATGGATGCGAGCAGAACGCGCGACTAGTGACTAAGAACGTTGACGTCGTGAAAACGGTTCACGACATTGATAATGTGTAACTTCGCCACTAGATCGATTATAATCAGCTACATTACACTTTCAAGGCTATTCAAATAGTTGCCTTACCGTGGGGCATGAACCGCAATAACACTGTTTCCCAGACGTTTATGGCATTGCGGACAGCTATGAAAGTGTCATGTTAAACGCCGATGAATGGTGTGAATGAACTAATGCTTACATTCGGCTATCCGTAACCTTCACTCGCTTTGACTGGAGGCTGATCAACCTTCTAGTGACCTGTTCATTCCTAGCTTTGCTAACTTGGCGAATAACCTTTGAGTCGAAGACTGGAGCACGAAGAGCTTCAATAAGGAATGGCTGAATGTCATGGGTGGTGACGAGAGGCGGTAGTAATTGCAAAGTCTCCACCGAGTCCATCCGGGGTCCATGTCTACTGATGAGGCCCAAAGCTGGTTGCAGCAAGTCGGCTTTCACTTGGACAGTTGGACGAAGATATATTCTAAGCAACGTCAGGAACACTCCATCAGTTTCTGTCCCGGATTTGTAAACACGTTTGCAGTGCTCTTCGGCTTTAAGATAGTCTTGGAGTCGATAAACATAGGCTTCCAGGGCCTGGTCATGTCGACCGAGTCTGCCTAGAAGAATTGCACGAGCTTCATATAGATCTAGGCCATGGAAGAAAATCAGAAAACATGACATGAATGTATACGTTATAACATACCTGTCGATGCTACAAGCCCATATAACCGATCAATGACAAACCGGTCGTTCTCACTTATGAACTTGAGTAATCTTCCATATGCCATATTTGTTGAACCTATGTGATCGGCATTAGCTATAGTCACACGAATGACTTAAGAGCTTACTGTCGTCCTTTCGCTTCTTCGCCGAAAGTGTCATCGACAAATAGAGTTCTGCCAGTCGATCATGGAAAGTCGGTGTGGCTTCCTGTCTCTCTTCGATGATATACTCAAGATATTTTGCGCACAATTCCGGCTTAATCCCCTCCAGATAGTCAGCAACCTCTTTACGAGCAAGTTCGACGTCTTCCGAAGTGAAAACCTAGGGGAAAAAAAGTGAGGTCACATATAGTGTGTTAATCAAACATATACGGTACCTGGAAAGCCATTTCGCTATCTAGATCAAACATCCACCTGGAGTAGTTGAAAACGAGATCCATGTAATCTGGTCCTAGCTTCTGTAAGTATTGAATTGTTGGCCATAATTTATCTTCCATGTCCTCTTCGTTGGCACTCAATCTGTCACTTATGAATTCGGTGTCATATGATGTGCTCTATAAACGTACTCTTTGAGTAAGTCGAGAGCCTTCGAGTGCATCTTCTTTCCTTGGTAGAGGTCTCGCAGCTCTGCGTATTTCTGTTGTCAAACTCAGTGCTAAGAAACAACAAAAGGGTGACATCGTACGGATAACCAACCTTACGAGCTCTTAAGTCTTCTTCAACTTCGGAGACTTCGCACCAATTTGGAAGGCGACATAATGAACCTAACAGTGTTGGCCTATTGATCAGGTATGACTTATAAAGTGCGGTATCCACAATTTGAGCGAATCTTAGCAATTGTTCGGGTGTCAGAGCTGCAAGAGGTGCATTGGGCAGCGCAAAGAGCTCTTCTACAGGCACTTCCGATAGAGGCACAGCAAACTGATTTTGTGTCTCTGGTGTAATTTGCACATGCTCGAGTGCGGTGTAAAGATTAGGACGTCGATCGCCAAGGTATCGACGAAGAGTTTCCACTGAGCGCTGGGTATCATCTAGAGATCCAGAGAGCAGGTCTTGAGTATTAGATAACGGGGATCTCGAGATAGATAGACACACCTTGAGAGCCGACTCTGCGTTTAGACGTTATAGAAGCGGTGTCAGCGTCTTTAAGGCCACCTGGTAAGTGTATACCTCTACGGAACCGACCGCCTATGGAGCCACTGCCAGGTATTATGCTTTCAAGCAGGTCACTTGCGGTCCTTTCGTGGCCACTCATAATTGACGCATTATCAGTCTCCACTTCATGTGATCCCTCTGAAGGCATGCGCTCTTCCTCTTCTGGCACTGGACCGCCATAGAGAGGTATCCATCCTTCTTGAGGCACGGATAATCGACCAGCGATGCACTCTGGGTACAGTGCCACAACTTTTGCAGGGTTGAAATCGAGCTCAATGAACTCATCGATAGCTGCGTCAAACTTAGAAGCTCGGAATAATGAGACTGCATTCAGTGCCCTGATGGCTATCCGCCTTTGTTCCTATTGATGTGTCTAGTAAGTAAGAAAGTTGCCAGAATCGCAACTCTATGATCTTACCTTGTCTCCAAGCTCATTATCGTGCAATGTATCGAGGTATGCAAGAGCATCTGAATACTTTCCAGCATTGACTAGTTCATCAATTTGCTCAGGCCATGGTTTCATGTCAAATCGCCATATTGAGCTTCCTTCGGCTGCCGCTACAGTCTTATCGACGGGCGTAGTCACAGCAAAAAGGGGAGAACTTGAGGACGGTGCAGGTGTCAAAAGGCGTATATATGCGTTCTGTGCTGCAGCCGCTGCTTCTGGGGTGTTGAATGGGAATGCGAGAGTTTGGGATATTTGCATGGATAACGAAGACCGTATTTGAATAACCGCAGTAGCATTAGAGGATGACTGTGCTTGCAATCCCGGTACTGTCGCTGATTGTGGCTGCGTTGGGATTGTTCCCGCAGCATGAATAGAAAATATGTACGGTTTGACCAGAGCTGTAAACTGAGTTGAAGGGGGAAGTATTCGAAGAGTACTAGCGAGACTAACGCACATATTTCTTCTGGAGGTATTGGCCATGGTATTGTGGAGGGACGCGCAGCTTTGCCATCTGCTCCAATAAAAATGCCTTCACCTACAAAAATAAATAAGTAGATTGTATATCAACGAAACCAAATGCAGGAGCATACCGTCTTTTGCAATGAGCACCTCAGACGGACCAACTTGGACGACTGCTGGTTTGGCCTTTGCTCCAAGTCCGAGTGTCATATAGCCTGTCAGGCCTGTAAGAGCATTCATAGCCGTCCCAGACGAGGTTATGGGCAGTGGTGTGATGACATCGACTGCCGTCATTGTCGGGATAGAAAAAATGGCATATTCTGTAGGCGAGTATGCAAAACAGGCAGTATCCTTGTCGAGGAAGACGATAGTTCGTGCGGAGTGTGGTAAGGGTGCTTCCTTGAATCTCTGTCAGTATTTTCCAGTTTGAAGGCAGATTATGGGGTCACCTTGACGTCTTGCGCCTCTCCGTCCTTCCAAGTATAAAGAACAGCTTTCCGCCTACATCCCACAAGTAACTGCGTAATCAAGGTCGGGATATGTTGCGGACGCTCAAATTCATGTTCTTGTGATAGAGTTATACTCTCTTTCTCTACGACAGAGTGGATGGCAAAAGAAAATGCGGCCTTAGCCTTTAGAAGAGGTGTTGGAGGTGAAAATGACGGTAGAGGGAATAGGGTAACAGTCATATCTTTGAGAGGAAACGTTAGGGATTGCATGGAAAGTATTTCATGCGACTGACCAGATAGTGCTACCAGTGAATTCACATCTTTGATGAAGCCCAGCTGCTCTATCGACTTCTTGACTAAAGCTTTCTTGACTTCGACAGGCTCAACTGCTCCTGTTCCCTCGCCTATGGGATAAAATCAACATCAGTATTCAAAAGAATGTCCTAAATCTTACTAAGACCATAGATATGTAAATTTCCAGTTGAGCTTCCTAGGTACAATCTGTCTGCTGTGAACGTTGTGTTAGTTGTGAACACAATATCAGCGCAGAAGCCTTACCTTGAATTGCCAGAGACTCGAGCCTCTCCTTCAGGCCTGATATCACGACCTTGGGTGTAGAAAACGGCGCCATTTTCAATTTTGGTATATCATATTTAGGCCGCGATGATCATAGTATGAATAGGAGAATGAGGTCAGCGCGTTGCCATTCTCAAACAATGACCAACATAAACCGTTATAGATCCCGGATCAGCCAGTGCGTCACTTCTTACACAGGGGCTCTTAGGCTCTTTTAAGTCGTAGATTGAAATAAAGCAAATGCTTCAAACCTTTGTGCATTAGCTATCGTGCATATGTACATGTACATAATCTAAATTAATTGGTCCATGCCTTGTGCATGTATGCCAAAGTCGTGTCAGAGAGTGTCCGAGTCAACGAGCAGCATGATTAACAGAAACGTGAGTGCGTATAAAGTACGATGGTATACATGCAACCCGGTGTGTAAGTGATAGCAAGGGTTCGTCAAAGGGAAAAGAAAGAAGAATTACATACAACACGAATAAATAGAACTCGACAAGAAAGGGAAAATAAAATCATTAATTCTACAGTCATAGGCCCTCAATGAATTTGGTGCCTCCTTCAAACCGCCGAAAATTTGGCTGAGAGTCTGAGAATGGACCACCGCCAGTCACATCTGCCACGGAGTTATTTGATTGGGAAGGTTCCATCTGCAATAAACCTCGAGATGCTAGTGCGGTCGCACTGGATTCGTTAGGAGACATGACGGGTGATAATGAGGGGGACGGAGAAGGGGATGCTGAATAGAGCTGCGATTGAAGACTATTGATCATTCCGTGAGCCGGAAGTCCCGATTGTTCTGTGTAAGAGAGGCCACGGACGCCATGAGGTTCGGAATGTATGCTTGAGGCTGCGTCTGATATAGACGGCGGTAGACGGGGGTATGACCCTACATCCGAAAGGCGTGGAATAGAATGGGATGCATCTGATTCCATCATCTGCATGTTAGAGAAGGTGTTTTGTCGAGGTGTTTGGGAAGGCGAATCGTCCACAACTGAGGCAGGTTCCCAATCGTTTCCGCTTCCCGCTCGAAACCAGCCCCGTCCGGACAGATTCCTGGGTTTATCCGATTGAGCTTTCGAGATTTTAATTCGAGGATTATCATTATGGAGGATCCCCGTGAACCAATTCGTGGGTGACCTGGGGTATTTACGTTGGCCCTGGTATCGACCTCGTTCCGCCCGGGTCAACGCCTCATCACCTTCCGCCATATCTTGGCGTAGCATATAGATGACTGCTGTACATGAGGCGAGAATAATAAGAACCAAGATAATTACAACGGCTATGAAGGCTATAACACAGAATTTAGCCTAAAGAGTTCGAATTAAGGTGGGAACCATACCGGACGAAGACCCGTTGATTTGAGGAATATCTCGTCTTGTTATTCCTACACTTGCACTATTGCTTCCAACGGTATCCATTTCAGTGTTTCAGGCGGTCGTAAGTGCTATTTCCTTTCAAAATCCGGAGGCAAGTTTGGACTTTTGTTGGACGTTCAAAGATTTCAAGAGAAGGTGTCGTTAAGAATTTGGTATATGGTGTACAGAAAGAAAGAAAGAGGAAAACAGGGTGTCACTTGTATGAGCCTAACACATTTATGTCGGGTATGTGTTCCAGACAAGCCAGCACATCGATGATGGCGATTTATGACAAAGGAGACTTCAAGGTCAGTCCAGTCCGCTCTTTCTCACTCACACATGCCGGCAGTACTCTAAATTAGGAAGTGGGCTGTCATTAACGGCACGTGACAGCCCATATCTCTTTACCGCCGGCGGTGATCCAGTTGAGCACTGTCAGTGGCGATGATCACAACTTGTTCTCGCGGAATGACTACCACTCACGACGTCGGTCCTTGGTCGGGCTCAGACTATTCAAAGCCTTAGATCTCCCAATATCTTTTCATGGCTGATCGTCTTCCCACCGCGTACCTGCTTCGTCATCCCGATTACGCCAACCATGAAAACCTTCAGAAAAACTAATTCAGTCCTTTGAAACTTTCTCATCCATCCTGCCAAAATATTTTATTGGACGTGCGGTGTTACTTATACTCGCGATTAGAGGCTATAAGTCTCCGTCTCGGAAGCTATGAACAAGGATTACAATAGCTCTGGGGTTTCTTCAACCCTCATGCTGCAACTGGCGCCAATTTTGAACTGCCCATTCTGCAGGTATCTTAACGACAATATACGTGTTTTCATTGACAATGAAAGATAAATTTAACATCGTCCAAAGCGAAAGAATCGTTTTCTTTCAATCATACGATATGATTTTCCTTGTGTTCGCCGCCCATGTCAGTTCGATTTTTAGCTGATGAATCGTTGAAATGTCATCAGTCTCACGGACTCTCAAAACCTTTCGATGGTTCGATTTTTTATCTATGAACGCGAAGAATAAATCATACATAAGCTCCGGTCATTTCCTTTCTGCATCTGCATCTATTGTCTTCGAATAATTCTCGCTCGCGTCACCCCAACTTGGTCGTCTGAACGCTGGATACCCTGCAGAAAGTTGGATCACACCCATGGTGCATTTACTCATTGGCATTCTTGACATTGCACCAGTCATTGCTATAGCGTTGAACGTAGCAATACAGTTCGTAAGTCCATTTCAAAACTGTATTCATCATTAGACAACTTTTTATAATCTTTGTTCAGATACCTCGCAAAGCCAGTGAACCTCCCACTGTATTTTACTGGTTACCTTTCATTGGGTCCGCCATCTCGTACGGTAATGATCCGTTGACCTTTTTGTTCGAGTATCAGAAAAAGGTCTGTGACGTCTTGAACTATCAAGAGGGGCTCATCTCTTAACGTTACACAGTATGGGAACGTCTTCACTTTCATTCTATTTGGTCGCCGTGTTACGGTCGCCCTCGGCCCTCAAGGGAATAATTTCGTCCTTGGAGGGAAAGCCACGGTATTCAACGCAGAAGACGCATACAAAGTGAGGCCCGTGCTTTTTTATTCTTACTTTGATACTTATGCTCACCTCAACCTTGAAAGCATCTGACGACTCCCGTCTTTGGGAGGGAGGTCAATTACGACATGCCTAACGGAGTATTTATGGAACAAAAGAAGTTTGTTAAAGTCGGACTTTCGACAGAGAACTTGAAGGCATACGTCGGAATGATCGAGGAAGAAGTTATCGAGTTTTTGAACAATGACCCAACGTTCAAATCATATCAGGAGAACGACGACAAGGGCACGTGGGGCTCCTTCGATGTTGTCAAGTTCATGCAAGAAGTCACTATCCTCACCGCTTCTAGGACTTTGCAAGGCAAAGAAGTCCGGGCTGGCCTTGACAGATCTTTTGCGGAAACCTACAACGACCTGGATAATGGGTTTACACCGCTGAACTTCTTCTTTCCCAAACTGCCATTACCAAGTTACAAGCGTCGAGATCGAGCTCAAGCAAAAATGAGCAACTTCTACAGAAAATTTGTCAAAGCACGCAGAGATGGCAATCAAGAGGTATTTGACCTTTTCCTTCCTTTTATCTAAGATGATATACCTGACAAAGTTTTCCAGCATGAACATGATATGATCGCAGCTCTAATGCAACAAAAGTATCGATCAGGCAGATTCCTCAACGACACAGAAATAGCTCACATGATGATTACACTTCTCATGGCGGGTCAACACACGAGTTCTGCATCAGGCTCATGGGCTCTCCTTCATCTGGCTGCCAATGCAGAAGTCGCGCAAGTTCTTTAACCACGTCTAATTGAACTCTACTAACACGTTATTGACAGTGATGCATTGTACCAAGAGCAAGTAAAACATTTCACAGGACCAGACGGTAAATTGCGTCCTTTGACATACGAAGAACTTCGTTCGCTTCCTCTGCTGGACGCCGTGATTCGCGAAACTCTACGAATGCACCCTCCAATTCATAGTATCATGAGATATGTCCGTGATGACGTCCCTGTACCTGCATCTCTCGCTGCGCCTTCGGAAAATAGCATCTACATCGTTCCGAAAGGGAACTACGTTCTTGCTTCACCCGCTGTAAGCCAGACCGATCCTACGGTCTGGAAAAATGTCGATACATGGGAGCCCTACCGATGGAACGACGAAGACGGGGTTGCAGCCCAAGCTTTTAAAATGTATGTCGATGAAAGCGGCGAGAAAATTGACTACGGGTTCGGCGCTGTAAGTAAGGGGACTGAAAGTCCTTATCAACCCTTCGGCTCTGGGAGACACAGATGCATTGGGGAACGGGTGTGTGCCCTTCTACTATGTATGAGGACGCTCTAACATGCTTTGCATAAAACAGTTTGCATACCTTCAACTAGGAACTCTGATCGTGACCCTTGTTCGGGCACTGGAACTAAGAATTGACCAAGTGCCCAAACATAATTACCATGTAAGGAGTATTGTTTCCTTCGGAGCTTCCGCCTTACTCAATGGAGACGAACAGACGATGATCACAATGCCGAAAACTCCTCGAGCGATCTCGTACCGCAAGAGGGACCAGTCCAGACTGTTATAGTCCACTATTCCGATTCCTAAATACCTGCAATATGGTTTCGAGACTCGAGTAATAATTTCACGCATTGTACGTCGCCGCCGTGCTATATCAACGTGAATGCGCGCGGTAACACCCTGGGGGCAGCACAAAAATCAGGTAACCGTCACGTATCTAAGTACGCTTGTTCCGATGCAAGCCCACTCTGCCCCCGTTTTCCGATCCGTGTGTAAAACACCTCTCCCCTGAGAGACACCGATGATGAATATTTGAATGGAATAGGGCTCGTATTAACGCTGAGGATTTTTCCGTCGCGCGACGCCCGTACACGGAGCCTCACACACAAACCTGGCCCCGTACTTCTAGTGTACGTCAAAATCTTGTGGATGGATACAGGGGAACGCTAGATACTGATAGTACAGGACATCAAATACCCTGTACATTTACAACTTATTCGCTTTCTGGACCTGCGTGGTCGTTATCGAATTTTCACAACTACAACGTCTCGTTCGATAGCACAGCCCTTTGAGCCCAAACAGAATCACTCATTGATGATGAATGTATCATGGGGCGGCGTGCTGTCAATTTTATTCACACACACGAAGTCAATACCACTATGTATGTTGATTTTTTTCTGTTTCTACAGTCCTTGAGGCTTGGTAGCCTCCTCCACATGAAAACCATTCGTCGATAAACTCTACTCGCCGTTCGCCACACTGATATCGATATTATCGAACGATAATTTAATGATCGAAACATAAGACGAAACTCTGACCTTGGTCCTTCCCTATCTCAAAGGGGTGATACGTATTTTTAGGCGAGCGACATCCCTGCAAGGATCTAGCGCGTTGTGCGACTTATTTAACAATCAAACAAACATAGCGCATCATGACACTTTGATGCACAAGGTTGACCGTGACGACCGCTTGGATATCAATTGAATTTTACTGATTTTCCCTCTCTACCCGCTATCAACCATGGTCCGATGGACTATAAAAGCGAGAGGAAATTCACCTAGATTCCCCAGCTGTGCTCATTCATCGCATTCACTTCGTGCTGGTCACTTAGTCGCCTCAAAGAAACCTCTCTCACTTTTACTTCACGCAACCTAATTAACCACTTTCACCCTCACCCCTACACATTAATCAAAATGGTCCACGCTGTTTCCGCTGTTGTTTTCGCTGCCGTTGCCTTCAATGTTGTTTCCACTCTCGCCATGCCATACGCTGAGTGAGTAATACTCTCGCCATTCATTGCACTGCGATTGACATGTTCTTTCTCAGGACTGCTGATTTGATGGAGCGTGATTATGACAATTATGACATTGACGCCCGCGAATTTTACGACTTCGAAGATTTCGAGGCTCGTGACTTCGAGGATGAGGTGCTTGACGCTCGTGCTCACCACCACCACCACACCCCTACCGCGACCGTGACCCACACTCACACCCACACTCCTCTCCCCACTACCTGTAACAAAAAGGAAAATCAGCAACACGAGAAGGACGCAAAGAAGGCCAAGGAAGCTGCTAAGAAGAAGAAGATTGCTGACGAGAAGGCTGCTAAGAAAGCCAAGAAGGACGCAGAGTTCAAAGCTAAAATCGCGAAGAAGTACGGTCTCATCGTTCCTACAACTACTTCCCACTCCGCCTCTGCTACTTCCTCTCATGCTACTTCTACCACCGCGTCGCACTCGACCATCACCCCGGCCCCCACTCAATTAAAGGCCATTGCTGGTAAAATCTCCCTTCAAACCGTCACCCACCACGGCACAGTTACCCTTAAGGTCACCACCACCGCTGCTCGTCCTGCCTGCACCAAGGCTGGTGGCTTCAAGAAATTGTTCCGTCACCACCACCGCAGTGTCGACGGTGATGATGTTGAGGAGATGATGTCGTAAGTTGCTTTATATTATGTTTGGAGCGACCTGTGAACTAATCTTACTTTTAACAGTCGTGAATTCGAGGCTGACGAGCTCGACTAAATACTCTCTGATTTGTGTATAATATTAATTAGGTCTTAACATGAGTGTCATGTTTCTGTGGCAGTACTAAAGAAATAACTTCTGCATCACTTGCTACACCGGCGCAGTGTGCGTAAGAAATGTTAAGTTCTGGATGAACCAACAAAAATGAGCAGTCTGGGAATCAGATAACTTTATGAACTTCTTAATCAGTGAAATAGCTGAAAATCTGTGTTCCATGTCATATGATGGTTAAATTTTTCTGACAGTGGAACGTACTGTCCGCGTTCTTCAAAATGCAAAATTTCAGGGGCGAATATGATGTCACAACTTCACTCTGATTGGCGAGCCGCATACGCGATCACGTTTATGAGTCACGTACGCGTCGAATCACAATGAGTCACAACTTCGTTGATCGCGTTCAGTACCTTTCCTGTTAGGCCCTGTTCGTCATTTCCGTGTCTTCATCAGCTCTTCCACATACCACAACTCACAAACCGCTTTTTACTTATCACAAGGTTTCTAATTTTCGATGGACGACGAGGAAGTTATTCCTAGCCCGAGAATCATCGACGACGATGAAGTCATTGCAGACAGCGAGGAAGAGGGAGGAAACAGAGAGGAAACAGAGGAATATGATAGTGCGCTTATTACAAACCATCGAGAAGAATCCTTCATTGAAAATTCATTGTTCAGTTTTCTTTCAAACTGCAGCGGATAATAATTCCACTGCTGCCCTCGAAAGAACATCTTCAGTATCTGCATTTACAGATGCTACTGCTCAACAGCAAAAGGCACAAGGAATTCCGCCCTCTGCTATCTCAGCGTTTACAACGACTGTCCCTGGAACCTCCAAAGGCAAGAAACCAGCTGCTGACACATCTATCGAATCTATTTCTGCCTCTATCTCTGGTTTTCCCGTAGCTTTCGACCAGATTTCAAGCGCGCTCTCCACGAACATTGCTGACCGGGCAAAGATGCGTCAGCGAACGCAGAAGAAACCAATTCTATATGACCCGGACGATGTTATCGAGCTTACTTCCGATGATGACGAAGATGAACTGAGCCTCAAACCTTCGACATCAAAGTCAAAACCAAAGCCCAAGGAGAAGGAGAAAGAGAGACCTAGACCGAAACCTAAGCCGAAGGCCAAAAAAACTACAGAGGAGATCGTAAAAGATAATTCAGAAGATAAAGTGTCAGACTATCCTACCCCAGAGATCGGAGATCCTGCTACTTCGAAATCCGCCTTAGAGGCCCCAAATCCGTGTCCGCGTCCACGTCCACGCCCCAAGAAAAAACGCCCAAGGACACCGGACGTCGGTGATCGGGCCAATAACTCCATCCTGCCTCCATTAACGCCTGCACATGGACCCGAGATTCCAATTGCCACCTCCCCACCTGTGTTTCCCTTTGGTACCGACCTACCTCCTTCTGATCCCCCAGCTCCCTCAGTATCAACTATTCACACCGCATATACTGGTAGGGGAATGAGAATCCCACCTATCGAGACACTTCAAAATTACCCAACAAGTGACAAGCAGGACCCGTCATCTCCGGACAGCCTGTTTAGCGAACACGGCTCGTTTACTTCTCATCTGAAGAAGAGAAAAAGGCCTATTGTGCCCCACCCAGACCAGGAAGAAGAAGAAATAGACCAACTTATACCGTCGAGCCATTCAAAGGAAATGCTACCTCCACCTCCAACTTTTTTTGCTGGGTCTTCTTCAGTTCCAATTAACAATGATAACGTTGATGAAAGAACCAATACTACCGCCAACTCTTTACCACGAGATGTTGTGGATCTAACGATGCTTCCTCCTACTATGGTTCCTGCAAGCAGCGAGAAGCTCACATTGAAGATTAAGAAGCCGAACGTCCCCACGACGAAAAAGAAGAAGACTAAACTTGTCCATGACGATTTATTCGATGATGCTTTCGACGCAGCGCCTCCGATTATTCTCGACGAAGACGATGCAGACGATGACTTTGACCCTGCTGGTGATGGTGGGGCGAAGAAAGGAAAGGCAAAAGCAAAAGTGGCGAAGGAGAAAAAACCGAAGGAGAAGAAGGAGAGGCAAAAGAAGGATAAAGGAAAGGACAAAACTCAAAGTGCCATTGCTTCCGCCGACGCCGATATCACTCTGAATGTGGGTACTGCTACGACCCCTGGACCCCATGGACGACCCCAAGTTGAAGTCGTCATTACTTCCAAGCCTCCATCTAGCAAGAAGAAAGAAAAACCGAAAGATAAGGGGAAAGCGAAGGAGAAGGAGAAAGATAAAGACAAAGGCAAAGATAAGGAGGTTTTCAAGAGCCGCGAGTTTATCGAGGAGTCTGACGACGAGTTGTCTTTTGACTATTCTGGTGCCCCTCCTACTGGCTCTGGTGTTCCAGAAACACCGATAGTTCAGAAATCAAAATCAGTTCCTAAACCTGCAGAGGCGCAGAAGCCTGTCGATACAGATCCTGCGTCTATGCCTGTATCTCCCAAAGTTACGTCTCCTGATACATCATCGAAGAGGCGCGTCAGTGGCGTCAAGCGCAAAGCAATCATGGACTCAGGCGATGAGGATGAAGATTTTGAAGAAAAGGGCAAAGGAGGAGGAAAAGATGTTGACAACGATGCAGATGTCATTCATGTAACGAAGTCGAAGAAGCGAAAGTCGGATGAGGACAAAAATCTCGACAAGCCCTCCAAGTCAAAAGAGAAACCAAAGGGTAAAGGAAAGGCGAAGCAAATCATTTTATCTGACGAAGAGGAATATGACGCTACTGGAGGGGTTGATTCCTACACGTTCGAAGAAGACGTCTCGGCGAAGAAAACGAAAGGAAAGGGGAAGGAGAAGGAACCTTCTTCGTCTAAGTCCAAGGGTCCTAAATCATCGTTGATTGTACCGACGGTCAATGGCGACGAGGACCGTGATCAAGGCCAGGATATTGAGAAGGACAAAAATCAGCCAAAGAAATCGACTACAGAAGAAACCTCTGTCTCTGCGAAGGTGAGCACATTCATTCATTATTTATTGCGTAAATACCAATATAATCTCTCTAGGAAAACATGACACCAGCCGTTTCCAGACCAACTTATGCTACACCTAACCCAGTTTACGCTACTCCTGCTCCAAGACCTGCAACCGTAACAGGGGCTGGTGGCTTAAACCGCCGCAGCTCGACGCCATTATACGCCAATTACACCATCGCGCCCCGCAAGAGCAGCCGACCGATGTCCGAACTTATACGGCATGTCAACTCTCTCCCAGGCTCGCCCTTCCACTCCCCTCATCCCGGGGCATCCTCATCCTCGGCATCGACGACCAAAATCAAACCTCTGCTATTCCGCACGCCGACGTCCACAGCGTACAACCCCATGCTCAAATCGCAACGCAGTTTGCTTTCGAAGATCGCGCCTTTGCATCCGAATAGACGGACGCCGCCCCCGCCACCGCCGCCCCCTCCGCCGAGGAAAAAGAGCAAGAAGGAGTTGGAGATGGAGGAGAAGTGGGAGGAAGAGATGATTGATGATGTGGGCGGCATGGAGGCGTGGGCGGCGATGGGGGATGATGAGAGGAAGGAAATGAGGAAGATGAAGTGGGCGAGGGAGATGAACGGATGGGACGAGTGATTTGGTTTGGTTCGATTGGTTCATCCTGATACATTCGTTGGTTTCAAAGTTGCTCTTTGCTTTTCATTCTGTTCCTGATATGCTGTTTTAGCTATTTTATTTGTTCTTTATAGTGTATTCTACCTCATGGACTTAACTACATACTTACGCTAGTGTCAGCGTCGACGCTTGTACATACTATCCACTTTACATTTTTACACTAAATTTCAGCGAAGTACCTCGCACTATATCGTGATCCTTCATTCTACCGTCGCGAGCTTATTTTATTTATTTGGCAATTTGGCTCAAGCAAGCCCAGGGCTCTTTAGTTTTTGGGTCGTCCCTGCGGTATGTATGATATCAATAAAATACCGTAAATGGAATGAATCAACAAAACATCCAGAAACGTGCATGTGTGGCGCCCCCTGATCAAGCCATTTAAAATATTTCCATTTCGGACGGACGTGTTTCGCTACTAGTAACTACCGCATTTGGCTTAAGGTTGCATAGACCCTTTCTGCTGTTTGTTTTCTCTTTCTCCTTCGCCGACGAGCTCGACTCGGAGATCTGTGGTTACATCATTCATTGTGAGGAGGGTGATCGGGCATCGGCATCATATGCATACGTAGACATACGTATGTGGGTAGGTGCGGTGTACTCTATGTCATGGTATGTGCTATGTACATACGCCGGGCGCGGTATGCGCTTGGGGATTGGGCGCACTGCCAGTGACGTAGTATGTAGGCGCGTCCGAGCTGGACGGTGGCGTTAACCAGTAATATGATTTCAAGTTCCGCGTTGATATTTGCCTCTTTCTGCGTCATACTCCTCCTCCTCCACTACTTTCTCTATTAGCACTTAATCGTGCGGTGCAGTTATTTGTGGCCATTACCATTTTTATCTGTCCGGCTTGATTCCGTTCAAGTAAATATTTACCAACACGATCCATCCATGATCCATCCTCGTGAAATTGGATTCATGGAATCGGGCCATTTGAGTCCGAGGCAGCTGAATATCCGGTTGAGAGGGTCTATAATTAGTAACTTAAACTTAACTGGGAAGATGCTAATTTTGGCATTTTCTCCTATTTTCTCCCAAGCCCCTATCGACGTCTATTGTTTATCGAAATTTATTTCCCGATTCTCGGACTCTCTCCAAGCTTTGGGATGATTTTATTCACTTCACTCTGAATGCATCCGTTCCCATCGATTGGCGTATAGTACATACGAAGCAAGTTCTACCGAAGGGACTTGTGGTAGTTATGTACTACGTGGTACTACATAGTATGGCACACGCGTATACCGTAATACAGAGCACGACAAAAGCTCGGCGTGCTCAGTGCTTCCTCCGAATCGTACCATACATACATGTCAAGTAAGCACTAGCCGCTAGCCAACCAGCTAGTCGATGTCGATGTCGACGTCTATCGATCGCAATGCAAGCAGAGCAGAGCAGAGCAGATGAGATGAGGGGTCAACGGCATTAATTTCATTCAATCATTCATTTCACAGCGCACGCACATGTCCAGTACTCTGAGCTTGGAAGGACAGAAGGTCGAGAAAGAAGGACGTTGACGTCGATTAGGTTTTTTACGTGCGTCGCGTAGTCGCGTAGATTAAAGTTGAGCCAGCGCGTGCATGCGTGGGAGGACGTTGACCGTTGACGTCGATTAGATTTTTTGCGTGCGTCCAGTGCGTCGCGTAGATTAAAGTTGGGTGAGCGCGTGCATCCCGTGGGTGATGATTTGGGTGATGATTGATAATCCCATCGCGGGGGAGAGGGAAGCGATGACCGAGGTTGTGTTGAGTCGTTCATGGTTGTCGCGTCGCTTGGTCTTGTCAGAGTTATCGGTTGGCCTTGTCGTGTCGTCCACTGTCGTGGTCGTGTCAATGACTTGAGATTCTCTCTCAAGCTTCGGGCCTCGGCGCGAGCAAACGCGCCGAATGAGTCATCCCAGATTGGTTGTGGGATTGGGGGCGGGGAGTTATTTATAGAGTTTGCATGCATATAGAGTACATATTGGGTGAGCCTTTGGTGTCATGCTGGGATGGTTCGGGATGTTTCCGAGCGTGCCGAGTCGAACTTTCTGTGGCGAGCGCCGAACGGTAGTATGAGAAGTAAGAACTTACACAACTCCTAATCATGATAATTAATATTGATATCCATATGCATATAGGAGTTATATCGAGTCGCATTACTACCTCGTCGGCGTTGTTTCTTTTGTTCTTTTTTGAAAGCAGATTTAGACTCAGAGTCAGCGTCATCACTTAATTAACCATGGTACCCCTAAGTATGGTACCCCTAACTTCTAAGTATGTATGTAACAACCACAACAATACTACTCGTCTCCAAGCTGGCTGAGCTCTGGGGTTGCATATATATCGTGGGGTTGATATCATCAATTATCAATTATGTGCGTCGGTTTGAGGACTGTTGGGATGGTTGGGATATTATGATATGATATGTTTGATACTATGATATGATGTGGTATGATGATATCGTGGTATGGTATGGTATGGTACGGTGATGTGATGTGGTATGGTATGGTATGATGATATGATACGATACGGGATGAACGAGAACGAGGGATGAGCGCAGCGCTGGGTTAATCTGATTTGATTTGATATTGGTTCTATGTTTCTTGCTCTGGACTACCTGGAACGAGGTAGAGTAGGATATTTACCCAAAGTACATGGCACGAACGTGAAGAATGTACGTACGCCCATATTTCCGAGTTGGTTGGTTGGAAAGAATTCTAGAAATTATTACCGGAGTCCCGATGGACCTGCTGGCACAATGCATGTTGACTACCTAGTAGTACTTACAACAAGTTAAAGTTACACGTACCTCTCCTCTCTCAAGCTCCGAGTGGTCCGCATCGTAAAACATGGCTTCGGAAGGATGGATGGATCCCAGATGGATGGATGTGCACGATGCGTCATACATAGCCATACTAGTAGTACTGCTACTCTAAGTATCCAAAGATACATAATGATAATGTAAAAATACTCTGAATCTAAATCAGAAGTCCTCAACACCGCTCGTGCTCTTTCGAACAGATGATGTCTATGTATGTAATTGTATGTACAATGATAATATGGGAAGTAATCTATATTTTTGTTTTTATTTTCTTTTACTTATATATAGTATGAAACGTAGGGCCCCAATCGACAGGGAGTGAATTTAAAGTACCAATGTGCATATAATTAATTCAGTTTGCGGATAACAGGGTTATCAGATGATTGCATGCATTGCATTGCGACAAAGGCCAAACGGACGGACGGACGAGGAGCTCAGAGGAGCAACCAAAAGCAATGCATGTAATTGTACTACTAATAGAGCAGACACAGACAAAGCGGGCATGTCCATACATATCAGTACTCGCTCGACTTGGAACAGAACACGATGATGATGATGATATCACGCACGATATAAATCGATCTCGAGAGGGGTCCAGGGCGAGCCGAGGTAAGTGGTAATTATGACTCCTAGATAGATATATAGGAGTGTTTCTTCAATTAAAACTTGATTCGAGAAATAGACTACGATGGGATGATCATGCATATGGACGATGATGCCGGGAGGGGAGGATCCATCGGGATCGGCACTGTCGGTTGGGTTCGAACTTCGCTCGCTCGGATACATGAAGCTTCTGAGAAGCAGTACTAAGTACCAGAGTACCAGTGTTAGCGTACTTGGCTTTGAACTTGTTGCATTTGATCAAAGGCTATCTCATGCAAGGTAAGATATACTTTATCGAGTTATATTTGTGTACATACACATACATAGGCATGTCTAGAAATATATCTTATCCCCAAGCGCGAATAGATATCATACTAATTACATTTATAGGCTGACAGGAAGAAGTAACAGAACACTCCTGGATCGGGTAAGCCGGGGTAGTGTCCAAACCAACGGCGAAGGAGTATATGTAGACGCTGTGAGCTTTCTTTGTACTCTCCACGAACAAGTTCCCAGTGGCGAGAGAGAGCCCCCTTTCCTAACGGTGGCCCGCCCAGTTGGCATAGGATATAAATAGACACAACTATGAATAATGCGTGCGTGCGCGCATTAAAGTTCGAGCGTTCACGCGAGAACGCGATTGGAATGAGAAAAATGGAATGGACGGGTAAATTAGACACCTTCTCATACTGATTTGATGATAAGGATCACATATCTCTCATGTACCATGAAATAGTGCATTCCGGTGCAATATCCGGTGGGTCCATGAAGCGAAGAGAGACGTCGGTGTGTGGGTAATATTATGAAAGGCAATGGTGCTCGTGCTGGGCGGCGGCTTCGAATTTGCGAGAGAGAGTTGGGATGTGTATGAAATGCGCCACTGGTCCGGTTAGCCGCGGCGGGGAGCTGAGGAGAGTTGGGTTGGCTCGCTTGGAAAACCATCGATTCCGTCGCATTGCAGAGACACGCAGATCTCCCCGTTGGATCTGGGATGAAATCTTGGAGGGTTCCGTTTATGGGAAACATTTGATGCTGGCCCAAAAGGCCCGGAGATGGGGTCAAGTCACCAACCCTGCAGGATCTATTTATAGATGTGAAGGCTCATTTAGATATAATAGCTCCCCATCTTCCTTCTTCTTCTTCTCTCTCTCCTCACCCCATGGCTGCTTACAACTACCCTGCCTACAGACCCGATTTCGACACTGTATTCAAGCAGCAGTCAGATCATGTCTCCTTTCGTCATAACACACCCCCTCCACCACCACCCTCAGAGGACATTCTCGTAGTCGTCAGCAATGCGCGCCTCCGCCCCAAAGTGAATCCAGCGTCGCGATGCAAGGTACAGACCAAGGACGGGGAATTGTCTTTGTTTATGGAGATGCCGTTAGATATCGTCTATGAGGTATATGTGAATGTTTCAGTTCGCCCAGCATTCTTCACTGACGCGTCCCTGCATGCATTGCTAGGTATTCAGCCACTTGCATCCAATGGATGTGCTCACCCTGTCGCGAACTTGCCGATCATTGCGCTCCATCCTCCTCCAGCCACACGCACGTACCGCTGTTTGGGGCGCATCACTAAATACCAGTCTATATCCTCCTCCACCCTGCCCGGCCGATATCCACGAGCGTCAATATGTGAGCCTAGTCTTTGACAATTGGTGTCAGGTATGTATCATCTAGTCTCTCCCCCAACTTGTTTTGTTACGCCCCTATTCAATGCCGATCCGTGTTCCGTTTGTTTTTGTTTTAAATTCTATTTTAATACCCCCCAAGTGGCTTTTTAACCCAACGAGACGATCCTATCATTTGACCCGCGGCATCCTAGTCACCGCGACAGTTCTCCGCCCCGTCACTGCCTACCGGGTCTTGATGGTCGCTTTCGCGTTCCTAATTACTATTTGGCCTTGAAACTATCTCCGGATATTCGACTCGGCATTCAATTATCCCATTCATTTCCCCGCATTTTTTGTTTTTCTTGGCCCCACTGGGTTTCCTGTCGCTGATACTTACCCTTTTCTCCAAACAGGCATGCTACGCCCCAAACATCGAACAGGTCTCATGGTTATGTCGCGTGCGGTACTGCGATGGCTGTATACGTAAACAGTTGAGTTGCTTGCGCCCTCTCTCCACAACATCAAGTTCTTGGTACTGAACAGAATGATACAGTTTCATCCCAGAGGAGGACTTGAGGCGCTGGATCCCGGCAGACATATACATCGAGAAACTCGCGACTGTATTTCCATATGCGGTATTGCTCAACCCTCAGCCGCATGATCTCCCTAGCTCGATGACGAACGTGAATGTGCATAATAATGTGAATAATATCAACACCAACAACAACGCCCATCGGAGCAAGCTAAAGCCCCTGTACCACCTCCCCACTATCCGGACTTACCTTGCGGAGCTCGATGTCATCGCGGCGCAAAAGGACGAGAATGCGCTAGTGAGGTGGAGTAGGGAGAAGAAGGAGATCATGAATGCGCGTGTGAGGGTGTGTGTTATTTTATTTTATTTTATTTCCTTCAAGGTCTCTTTTAGCTATCAACCCACCTTTTCTTCGCACCTATCCATCCATATCCATAAATACTCACTCACCCACCCACCCCAACAGCACGCGATATTCACCCAATACTGGACGAACAACTGCGCCTACCGGCGGAGCTCCTGGGGCCTCCCCTCCAAGATGGGCGAGGTGCTCGTGTTGCTCGCTATCCTCTCTGCACTCGTCCTCCTCTGGTGGGATTGGCTCGCTTCGGTGGGCGGGTCTGTGATTGGGGTCGTGCAGGCGTTGGTGTTATGATTGTTTTTTTTTATGTTGAGTGTGTCAAGTATGTTGACTGGTGTGGTGGTGTGGGGTTTTTCTTTGGGGGTTATTGGGTGGCAGCGGATGTGTGGATATTATCGCTCTTTTCTATTTTTATTCGACTCGACGACGACGAGGTGACGACTTAGATTCATGAAACATCATGTGGCAGATGCAGTATAAAAAACGAAATCGATCATGGACAATTATTTGTATCATAGAGGTTATGAGCGTTTCCTTCTTTCCTTTTTATCCCCTTTTCTTTTCTTTTTTTTTTTTGCTACACTTGCTTTGCTTTTTCTTCCCCCTTCTTTTCCTTGTTTCGTTTTTCTTTCCTTGTTTTGTTTTTCTTGCCTTGCCTTTCCCCCCCTCTTCCTTTCTTCTCTTTTTAACACTTGCTTTGCTTTTTCTCGCCTTTCTCCCTCGTTTTCCTTGTTTCGTTTTTCTTTCCTTGCCTTTCCCCCCCTTTTCCTTTCTTCTTTTTTTTTTTTTTACACTTGCTTTGCTTTCTCTTCCTCATTCTTTTCCTTGTTTTGTTTTTGTTTCCTTGCCTTTTTTCTCTTGCTTTAATTTTTTTTCTTTTTGACTGCCGGGATATGTACATACAGAAATGTGTATCATACTTTGTGTATAAGTGTATGAAATATATGAATTTGTGAATACTACTCTGAATGAATGATATGAACAACGAAGGGAGCATTGGGACTGGAATGGATGGATGGGTCGGTCGGTCTCGTTCGTTCTTTCTTTGCGGTGTGGGTATGTAATGATAATGTGGATTTGATTGATATCGATATGTAATTAGTAAATAGGAAGTTAGATAGACAGTGATTGATAAAAGACATCAGACAGAAGATGTAAGAAAGGATCTGAATCGCGCGGGGATGCTTAAATTAATTAATTAAGATATCATAATGTGGAAGGAAAAGGAAGGAGAGTTCGAGTCGGCTCCGCATGCACTTGTGTCCAATAACGTTCCTTCCATGTCCCTGCATGTCCTTCCGCGTCTGTCCCAATTTGCCAAGTGGCAGAAATAGAAGTATGGAAGTATGGCAATATGGCAGTGGCGCCCGTGGAGTGGTGAGTAAGTATGCTTGACATGGTGGGGAGTGTCAGTTTAGGGTTTGACTCTAGATCTTTTGCACGTCTTGCCGGTTTATTTTGGAGGGTTTTCTCTTGCAGAGGTTTGGGGGTTTATTGGAGGGCCGTGTCGTGTAGCAGACGGAGACAAAGTAGGAGAACGAACGAGCATGAGTAGGATCATGTGAATTGAAGCCTCCGAACGCCTGTTTTCGGTGTGCTTTCCTTCAAGTTTACTTTTTTAAGTTTTCCTTTTCCCTCGCAGCTGGCGTGGGTAGGCTGCGGGACCGACGGTGGCTTGGCATCCGTTCATCGCTGGAATTGGGGTTCGAATCGAATCGAATATGATATCGAGCCAGCCTATAAGACGGAAAGGGATAGAGAGGCGGAGACGGAAGTTGATTATATGCCTTGGTTGAGCTTAAGATCGGGGCTTGCGGTAGTATGCGTGGGCACAGATGCTTGTTGGCCAGATAAATTGGACAGGCTCCGGCTCGAACGAGCGATTGAGTGACTAGGACTTGAAAGAGAAGAGAAGAAAATAAATTTTGGGGGTTTAGGTTCGGGCCGTAACGCATGGAATTCATTGACAGAGATCGGGGGTGAACACTCAATGAATGGTAACGGTATTTGCCATCGAGCACGTAGTAGGAGTATGAAGGGGTACTATACAGACTCCGGCTCGAGCCAGCGACTGGGACTTGGGGAAATTTGAGAGTTTGAGTTTTGGGCCGTAATGCAAGGAATTCATTAACCGGGATCGGTGGTGAATGTTCAAAGAATAGTGATGGTATTTGCCATCGAGCACATAGTAGGGATACGGAGGGGTTACTATATCGAGTGCGGCAGCGGCACTTCAAGCAAGCTGCAAGCTTCACTTCGGATCCAAGGAACACAAGAAAGCAAAAGGAGGAGGACGTGGGGAGGTCGGTGATCAACGCCACAGAGGCGCGCGGGGTAATAGGATCCAACTGGGGTGAGGAAGTAAAGTGCTGTTTAGGAAGACATCATCACTGTACATACTTACACATATATCACAATCAGCAGTGATACACACGTACATATGCCGTAATTGTTGTGGGTCTCGTGTACAGTGTGCCAGCCAGTAAGAATGGCAATTGTGCATTGGTGACAGACAGACAGACGGTTCCTAGTAGATGTGAGTACAGGTGTGCACTGTGTACAAGTGGAGAAGTGATAGAACTCTAAAACATAAGGTCGATTAAGCTCCGTACACTGGCAGGATCACGGTTTGTTCCACCATTTTATAACGGTGTTGTTGTAGTCCTATAATTTATGTCGTGAACTTTATCCAGTAGCAGCACAAGGTACGATGTACGACGCACGCACATACTTCCTTGGGGAGATTGCGGCGGAGCATGATGGGCATGGGGGGATGTTTCGGTTCTTTAGCACATAAGCATAAGCCATGGGCGCCGCCATAATACATATATAATGCGTGAGTTACTGGAATTCGGAACAAGGAATATAAACATAGGAATGCAGCAAATAGATAGATAACACCCCTCGCGCGGCGGCGCAAGATGGTATGTATAGGGTTTCTAGAAGCTCAAAAAGACAGAAAGGAAGAATAACACTCGGGAGAAGGTACCAGAACCAGAGCTATAGACGGTTTTGGTAGACATAGAAAGACATAGAGTAAAGGTAAGTTTGTCGTCCAATAGTGAATCAACTTCCTTGATCTATCATCTTTCTCAGGAACATTGCGAACTCACAGGAGAAAAGGAAGTCAAGCGAACAGGTTATTTCGAGATTCAGGTATGGGAATGCCGAGGGGTGAATTCCTGACTACCAGCGGCGCGGGAGATTTTACTAAGTACGAGGGACTGTGAACGGGGTGTGTTGAAATTTTTGAAATGAAAAGACAAATGTACCCGAATGAGCCGGTCGGCAGATTCCGAATGCCTGGCAGGCACATGCATGCTTGGCGATGGCAACACCGTCTCAATCAAACATTGCATCCTAACAGGGACACAGCTTCTCACGCTCCCCACACCGCCTCGGCGCTGCGGCGCAACTCAACAGTGCGTTCCGCCAACAATTTCGAATTTGGATTTACATACACACATTTGCCTTATTCTGCGACGGTTTTCACTCTCACATAGTAAAACGGTTAAAAGATGTCATTACCACCACAGCTTTTCCGCGCATTGGAGAACTTTAGAGATCAGGCGAAGGATGCGATATGGGCGTTGTCGTCGTGTCTGTGCCAGCAGACACCAAAGGTGAAGATCAATGGACGGACGTGTAAGTTTTTCATTTTCGTTTGGATTGAATTCCTCGTCCTGCTAGACACTTTCTGTGGCTTTGTTTGTTCTGTTCTCTCTTCATGGCGGAATGCTGCTTTATGTGCTAACATGCATGATTGTGAGCAGTCCAAATCATCAAAGTATTAGGAGAAGGTGGATTCTCCTTCGTGTATCTGGCTCAGGATGAACATAGTGGGGTGAGATACCTTGTATTTGTGTATCTTCTGGAGGAACTCACCTATTGGGTTTCAGCGACAATTTGCTTTGAAGAAGATTCGGTGTCCTACGGGTGCTCAAGGTGTAAAGGAAGCAATGAGAGAAGTAGAAGCATATCGGAGGTTTAAGTGAGTTTACGGAATACACATAAGAATGTAGAATGTTTCGTTGACAGGAATACTACAGGCATCCTAATATCATTCGGATTATGGTGAGCGCAAAATGGCCATTACATACCGACGAGTAGGTTAAACCCCGCCTTTTAAACGCTTAGGATTCAGCCGTCGTCCAAGACCCAGAGGGTGAAGGCCAAATAGTCTACCTCTTCCTACCACTATACAAAGTAAATCCCACCTCCAAAAACAACCCATTTCATCTTCTCATTTTGCTCGATAGCGCGGAAACCTCCAAGATGCAATAAACGCCAACCTCGTAAATGGACGCCACTTCCCCGAACAAGAAATGGTTCGCCTCTTCCGCGGGACGTGTCTCGCCGTACGCGCTATGCATGAATACAGGCCGACGACACCGCGCTCTGCGGTGAAAGCCGCTGCTGGTAACGCGAGTGGGTCTGGTGCTGCGGGAGCGTCACGGAATCAGGATCACTTGGACGATGACCATGACGAACGGTTTCCCCAGGCTGAAGGTGACGCTGAAGGAGGTTACTCGTACGATGGACACTCTGCATCCAGTGTGCCGCTTGTGACGAGACATAGACCGGACGAGGATGAGGTGGTGTTTGATGGTGATGAGGAAGTGGAACACGAGCTGCAACAGGGAAATAAGCTGGAGGTCGTGCCGTATGCCCACCGAGACTTGAAGCCGGGGTCAGTTTTGCCCTAACAGTATGATCACCATTTTGAAAGACGTGTTTGCTGACCCTTTTTTTGTTTTGTTTTCAGCAACATCATGATTGCAGATGACGGAAAGACCCCTATTCTAATGGATTTCGGAAGCACGATGCTAGCCAGAGTGAAGATTGAAAACCGGTCACAAGCCTTACTTCAACAAGATATCGCAGCAGAGCAAAGTACGATGGCATATCGCGCTCCCGAACTTTTCGACGTCAAAACAGGCCAAACAATAGACGAGAAAGTCGACATCTGGGTACGTTACTACCTAAGCACATTGCTAAATTGCTCTCTCTTGTTGATGTTTTTGTTCGGCTTGCAGTCACTAGGATGTACATTATATGCCCTCGCTTACTCCCACTCTCCCTTTGAAAACACACAAACGACAGAACAAGGAGGATCAATAGCGATGGCCGTGCTGAATGCACAATATAAGCACCCGCAGTCAGCGTATTCCCAAGGACTGAAAAGACTCATCGACAGCATGCTGAAAGTCAACCCTGCGGAACGACCAGACATAAACGAAGTCAGTACTACGCCCTTCATATAAGCGTCGTACGTGTTACTGATTATTCTTATTTCTTTTATGTAGGTCATTCGTCTCACGGATCAAGTCTTGCAGAGCCTGGCTTAATCCCGATGGAAGTGTAGATCCATCATCTTTTTCTATTATGCCCATGCCATTCCTTTATTTTCTTCCCTTACTTTTTACTTGTGTTGCTGTGGATTGTTTTGCTTATATTTTTATTTCCATCTCTTTTTACAAGGACTTTCTTTACAACAGACAGACGACTCGCAGTTGAATATAATTTGAACGGATGAACTCACATACGCGCACGACCTTAGAGGAAAGTGCTTATGCATATATCTGAGGTATGCGTGTTTGGGCAGAAATCTCGAACGACCCTCTGTCCTGCCAGTTCGGTCGCAACGTTTTCATTCTCTCCAATTGCAAAGCGTGTGCGTATGCTTAGCTTAAGTATACTCTTGACCACCCATCACACAACCTTCTTTTTCTGGACATCGAAAACAAAGGATGTGCTCAAGCTTTGGGACAAGGCTCGATAATCATCTAGTAAGGCTCTATCCAGACCGTTCTGATAAAGACCTCGGAAGGAAAGGGAAATAACGTCTTCCTTGGAACCTGATCATCGCCGATTAATATTACAAACCAGCAAACCTCCGGGCGATGCTGAGAAGTAGTATGTATGGACCGCGAGACCACGATGGACGCCTCGTTCTTCCTCGAGAAGGCGGTGCTTTCATCTGGACCCAAGCTTACTTCGAAGTTTGTGTTAACGCGATTGCAAGGGGTCTAGTAGAATGAACAAATGTCTGGAAACTCATAGTGAGTGTGAAACCTACTGGGATCGTTTTCGTTTTCTGACGGGCGTAGATTTTTGTCAATGCCTGCTTCTTGCCTCTGCGCAGCATTGATCAGTCTGCAAGGTCCCACAAGCGATAAGATTAATTCAATAACTATCATTTCCCTGACCAATATTTATTTCCTTTTCTTCGTATAGTTAATGTCGCAGTAGATGGTGTTCAGCCGGACATTCAGTCCGATATTGCAACGATTGAACGAATCGGGACAATTGCTTATTCGAATATTGGGCCTGGAGGGAACAGAGCGACTCGCTACCAGGTCGAACAAGTCTACACGAAGGAAATAGTCGCTTTCCCAACGGAGACTGCGACTTACATTTACGAGCCCAAAACAGTTGTCTGTGAGTGCAATCGTGTTCAAAAGCCATCCGTTGTACTGAGTATACTGTTTCAGATCTACCTAAATATACGTTCGAACAAGCAGGCTCCAGTTTTCATGCGAACACCGTTGCGACCTTGAATGATGAGCAGGGACAAGTGACCACCCTTGGCACTTTCGATACCAGGTGCAGCCTAGCCCAAGAGAAGAATTCAAGAGAAAGCGTGCAAGTGTATAATTTCCCCCAGACTACGTTCACGACCACATACACCGGGTCTTTGGTGCCTTTCGTAACTGTTACCGCCTCTGCTGGTCATCGGATCTCTGTCGGAGTGGATGGAGTTTCCTATAAGCTAGTAGCTTTGTTAGTTGCAATAGGCGCTATGGCTGGAGTCGGGCCTCTTAGTATCTTGATTATTAATGCTGCAGACGCGTTTTTCGACCAAATGTTTCTATATCTATGGAGTTGAATTCCTTTACAATCCCTGGTCGTTCTATATGGTATGTAGGTAGCAATAATAATAAGATAACACAAAGTAAACATGCCTCACGATGAAGGCTTCTTGCCTTTTGTAGAGTTTGGCAGCAAAAAGGAGCATCGCATCCCAACACAAGTTATACCCAGCAAGATGAAGTACACCAAATTGCCGCCTGCAAGATTTTTCTGCAATGAGATCGAGAACAAAGAAGAGGCAAACGTGGGGGCCACAGTTCGCATTCCCGAGCCGAGCATCTGGAGGATTCCATTAGCAGTACCAAGAGGTCCTCCTTCAGGCACGCTAGTAACCAACACGAGCTGGATAGAAGCTGTTGACGAGGCAGTTGTCAGCTCTTCAATCTTTTAATAGCAGAGGCAAACATAGATCGCGCACCATACGCCATGGAAATCATTATCTGGAAGAAAAGCTGAATCAATATGCACATGATAGTTAGTGCATCGACCCTCTGTGCTCGCTGAGAGAAGTATTTCATGAATGGGTACATCCCGAAACAAACGAAGAAACTCGAGAATCCGATCATATACAGTTTCCTAGGCCCGTGTTTCCTGATCAAACCACCTAGGAAGATGGCCTGAATTGAAGCGTTGAGCATTCCAAATGCGCCTAATGTGAAGCCGATTTGGAAAGGTCCCAGACCCAGACCCCCAAACTCCAGTGGTGTAGAGTACATCAGAGGTACTAGGGCAAAGTGGGACATGTCTAGAAACGCGAGGAAAATATGATTTAGATATGTGAAAAGGATTGGTCGGACGAGAAGGGAACGAAGGCTAGGCTTGACTTGGTCAACCGATGTCGTCTGCGAAGAATCTGTGGCTTGTCGAGATGGATGAGTGCGTGTGCCATAGTCATTGTCGTCTCCGGAGTTAATCAAGCTGGTTTCGGCTGTTGGATATCCATCTCGTGCGATGGCATTTAATTTCTTTTGAGCAACGATGGAGGGTAGGGTCTACAATAAACACATGATAACATGCATGAGCGTAATGAAAAAGAAATTACGCAAACCCGTACCTCCTTCAGTGTAAGGAAGGTAACTACATATACGACGAATGAGAATATCGCCGCTATCAGGCAGGGCAAAAAGTAAGGATGGCTCCGAAGATATGGAATACGACCCAAAGACTCCGGCCATTGGGTTTCTGGATTAGATAGGAGTCCACCTATGATTGGTCTGTCCAGAAAGACGTTAGCGAAAGTACCGCGAGAATGAAAAAAGGAATATGTTCTACCCAATGGTAACTCCCGAATTCCATATCAGCGGGGAAAAGGCATATGCATCGCCTCTATTTGTCGAATCTGTGAGCTTGATGTGGGTTTAGCTGCGAGAGCGCCTCGTGAACCCATGTAAAATTCACCTCGGCAATAATGCTTTTTGCGACACCTAGAGTCAGCTGGATTAGTTATGGCACTTCTGCAATTAGAAAGCAGAGCTTACCAATGCTTCCGTTAAAAATTCCTTGGAAACAACGAGACCAAACCAAGGGCCAGAAGGTTGTTGAAGATCCAAACACCAGCATCGCAATTGCTAACCCAAGTGGTGCAGACAACAATACGGGCCTTCGACCGAAACGGTCTGACAAGTACCCCCATTGCACCACAGTTACGCACTCTGTGAAAAAGAATGCAGATTCCTATGTAGCAGCATGAGAATGCGGCTATTTCGCGACGATTAGAATTTCACGCACTATAATGCCAGCATAATACCCTGTCTTCGCTTCATTTCCGTTCGTAATTCCTGTCTCTCGAATGAATTGGTTAATGAATGGATAGATAACTGTCGCCGTGACGGGTTCTGCTCCCTGAATGAGGAAGACGCTTATTAGTTGGGTCATTGGGAGAGGTGTTGGTTTATCGTCGTGAAAGTCGTGAACATTTTCGTTAGTGTTATCGTTCTCATTGTCAAGATGTAGTTCGGAGCAAGAGGAAGTGGGATTCTCGATCTGGGACATGTCTGGTCGTAAGGTTATGAATGTCGACCTTGTCAAGAGAGGGCAAAAATCACATCCTGATACTTCGGAGACCAGGAGAATTTAAGCAAAATCATGCGTCGCTTAGCCTGACTCACTTTCATTTTCTGATGAGATGGAGCGTTGGTGCATTGTCGCCTAGTGGATCATTCCGAACCTTGCGGTTTACTGCGACTCTCAAGTTTTCATGCTGCATTTGGATTGGCTAGGAGGAAACGTTCGATTTGTGGACTTCGGACGGACGCGAAAACCAGCCAAAAGCACGTCTCTAGATGGATACCAGACAACTATTAGCGTGAGAAACTAGGAAAATGGGAAGAACAATGCGGATCCATGAATATTTATAGATAGCCCGTGCGCCGTGAACTTGGACAATCACCGTTATTCCTCATCTAGTTCGTACACAGGGATACGTTTTACAAAGTATTCATGGATGAACCTAGATCCACGACGTTTGGAAGACGAGTAAACAGCACCATCAGGAGCGGGAACATCATCGTCTTCGCCGTTACTGGCATCTGAGAAAATAATTCATGGGTCGTCGACTGCTTGTTTCATCTTCTTCTCCAACTTGAAGGCCGCCCCACTTCTTTTGGTGGTGCCTCTCATCGGTTCGCTGGGTGATATACGCGCGGCCGACGTCGACTCCTCTGGCATTCTATGTTCCGTGGGTTGTATGCGCGCCGCTGACGCTGACCCGTGAGCGTGAGGCTCCGATTCTGATTAGTTCTTTTTGGTGGCAGTTTGCTTGCCGGATGCCAGGTGCATCTTTTGAAAGTTACGGAACTCACAGTATGTATCATCTTCCCCATGATGATCCTCGACTTCTTTGACTTTACCCTTCAATTCGGCGACGGGGACATCTTCTGCCATCCCTTTTGATTTGTTATTAGGTTTGTTCGGATCGAGGACGGTGATGTTGGAGTCTTGGGGAAGCTTGTGGATTATGCGTTTTTCGACCAAAATTTTCTATATTTATGGAGTTCAATTCTTTTACAATCCCCGGTCTTTGACGTTCTATATTGTATACAGGTCGCAATAATAATAATAAAATAGCACAAAGTAAACATGCCTCAAGGCTTCTTGCCTTTAGTAGTAGAGTTTGGGAACAAAAGGGAGCATCGCATCCCAACACAAGTCAAACCCAGCAGGATGAAGTACACCAAATTGCCACCTGCAAGATTTTTCTGCAATGAGATCGAGAACAAAGAAGAGGCAAATGTGGGGGCCACAGTCCGCATTCCCGAGCCGAGCATCTGGAGGATTCCATAAGCAGTACCAAGAGGTCCCCCTTCAGGGATGCTGGCAACCAATAAGAGCTGCATAGAAGCTGTTGACGAGGCAGTTGTCAGCTCTTCAATCTTTTAATAGCGGAAGCAAAACGTAGATCGCGCACCATACGCCATGGATATCATCATCTGGAAGAAAAGCTGAATCAACATGCACATGATAGTTAGTGCATCGACTCTCTGGGCTCTCTGAGAGAAGTATTTCATGAATGGGTACATCCCGAAACAGACAAAGAAACTCGAGAATCCGATCATGTACATTTTCCTAGGCCCGTGTTTCCTGATTAAACGACCTAGGAAAATGGCCTGAATTGAAGCATTAAGCATTCCAAATGCGCCTAATGTGAAGCCGATTTGGAAAGGTCCCAGTCCCAGACCCCCAAACTCCAGCGGTGTAGAGTACATCAGAGGTATTATGGCAAAGTAGGACATGTCTAGAAAGGTGAGAAAAATGTGGTTTAGATATGTGATAAGGATGGGTCGGACGAGAAGGGAACGAAGGCCAGGCTTGACTTGATCAACCAACGTCGTCTGCGAAGGATCTGTGGCTTGCCGAGAGGGATGAATGCGTGTGCCATAGTCATTGTCGTCTCCGGAATTAATCAAGCTGGTTTCGGCTGTTGAATATCCATCTCGTGCAGTGGCATCTAATTTCTTTCGAGCGACGATGGAGGGTAAGGTCTAAAATGAACACATAATAACATACATGAGTGTAATGAAAAAGAAATCACGGGAACCCGTACCTCTTCCAGTGTAAGGAAGGTAACTACATATACGACGAATGAGAATATCGCCGCTATCAGGCAGGGCAAAAAGTAAGGATGGCTCCGAAGATATGGAATGCGACCCAAAGACTCCGGCCATTGAGTTTCTGGATTAGATAGGAGTCCACCTATGATTGGTCTGTCCAGAAAGACGTTAGCGAAAGTACCGCGAGAATGAAAAAAGGAATATGTTCTACCCAATGGTAACTCCCGAATTCCATATCAGCGGGGAAAAGGCATAAACATCGCCTCTGTTCGTTGAATCTGTCAGCTTGATGTAGTTTCAGCTGCGAGGGCGCCTCGTGAATGCATGTAAAATTCACCTCGGCAATAATGCTTTTTGCGACACCTAGAGTCCTGAATTAGTTATGGCACTTCTGCAATTGAAAAGCAGCACTTACTAATGCTTCCGTTAAAAATCCCTTGGAAACAACGAGACCAAACCAAGGGCCAGAATGTTGTTGAAGATCCGAACACCAGCATCGCAATTGCTAGCCCGATGGGTGCACACAACAATACGGGTCTTCGACCGAAACGGTCTGACAAGTACCCCCACTGCACCACAGTTACGCACTCCGTGAAAAAGAATACAGATTCCTATGTAGCAGCATGAGGATGCGGCTGTTTCGCGACGATTAGAATTGAACCCACTATAATGCCAGCATAATACCCTGTCTTCGCTTCATTTCCGTTCGTAATTCCTGTCTCTCGAATGAATTGGTTGATGAATGGATAAATAACCGTCGCGGTGACGGGTTCTACTCCCTGGATCAGGAAGACGCTTATTAGTTGGGTCATTGGGAGAGGTGTTCGTTTATCGTCGTCAACATTATTTTCGTTAGTGTTATCGTTGTCATTGTCAAGATGTGGTTCGGAGCGAGAGGAAGTGGGATTCTCGATCTGGGACATGTCTGGTCGTCAGGTTATGAATGTAGACCTTGTCAAGAGGGGGGGAAAGCCACATCCTGATACTTCGGAATTTAAGCAAAATAATGTGTTGCTTAGCTTGAATCTTCATTTCTGATGAGATGGCGCGTTGGTGCATTGTCGCCCGTTGAATCATTCCGAACCTTGCAGTCCACTGCAACTCTCATGTTTTCATGCTGCCTTTTGATTGGCTAGAAGGAAACGTTGGCCGATTTGTGGAGTGCGGACGCAAACAGCACGTCTTCTAGATGAGGCACGAGACAAGGATTAGCGTGAGAAATTAGGAGAATGAGAAGAACAATGCGGATTCATTGGGGATGGTGGTGGTTCTGGTGGTAGTCACTGGGTGAGTGGCTACAAAGCGCTGTCAGAAGTGGCAGTACGTCGAACCTCCATTAGCGGCGGTGGCATTCATTAAATGTCTACTCAGTAACGTAATTAACCACAAATCGCTTTAGCTAGCGAGAAAATATTGTATAGTCAATACAAAAGATCAGCAAAAGGTGGATTCTTTACTCTGGTGTGACATTGAATGTTCTTTACCCTTATACCTATTCAATCTGCCCCATGTAAGGGCTCTCTTCGCGCACTGAAGCGTGATCTTTCTCACTTCCATTCGGCCCAGGTTCTCAAATTCAGGCCAATAATATCTGCCTCTCTCACGTCGATGGCCTACGGTGCGACATTATGGAAATGTCCCATGGACCATGAGTTTACTGAATACAACAGTCGCTCGGGATCACCTTTGTATAAAACGCTTCAATTTCTCGCTACTTACATTACGATGGTACAGAAATTTTATGCAACCTACGGAGAACGTAACCCGCCAGAGAACATTACGGTGAGCGTCCTAGAACTCGTCAATATGGAAAACTTAGATATGAAGTTCCCCGGGACCTTGTTGATTTTTCCTTTGGTCTTGGAGTCAAGGAAAGGTGCACAATGACATGACCAGGATACAGAAACTACGCCCTGGACAAATCTGTGGACACTGTGGGCCCTGGACAGGGTAAAAATGACCCGGTTTGTGACCCGACAAATGAACAAAGAAAGAACGTGTAAGTAATGAAAAAAGACAGTATTACTGGTTGGGTACCCGATATACGGGTAGTACATAAGTAGTGGTAATAGAAGGTATAACGGGTAAAAATAAGCATGGTTATGTCCATTTCACTATGTAGACATGGTGAAAATATGACCCACTTACATAGGCAAAAATGCCTGTATGACGTGCATTAGGAAAACTTAGAAATAATGGTTATTTTATCCCGACGTACAAGACATGTTAACTATGTACAATAACCCGGCAGATGGGGTCGTAGAATGACTAGGTAAAATTGGGACTATTTTACCAGGGGCCATCGAGTATAATTCACTCAACCATTAAACCCCTTATAAAAGGTAAAAAATGAACACCAGAGATAGACAGTCAAATTAGGCTAAAATTCGAGGATTTATTACACAAAGAAAAGGGAACTAATTACACTACAGATCGAGTACATATGTAGACATGAAAGTGAGGAAAAGCGAGGCGAGTGGACTATTCTGCGAAACATGAAAAGAGTATGCTTGAAATAACGAGCAATAAAAGGGAATAAAAAAGGGTGGCACACCAGAGATGATGGGCGGGGTAGTGATTAGGCACGCAAACATTTGTCAGGGCAACTACTTTTGGCATTCACCACGTCTTGATCCTCCTCGTCATGGTCACCGTCTCCCTAAGAAGCCTCGGAATCGCTCGTAGTGGTGTCCAATTGAGAGGGGGTGAGTGTTTATCCATACAGCGGTGGTTTCTCGATGCTGTCTTGCGTTGACCTCGCAAAGTCGAGATAATTATTCTTATAACGTGCCTATACGCAGGTGAGAAATACAGGAAAGGCGGTAGGGTTAGATAAGATAGAGAAATTACGAAATTACATACATTGGCGACTGTGACGGCTTGACGAGGCGCGTTTGAGCGTGACGAGATAACATACCAAAAATCAAAGCGCCGTGTTCATGTGAAAAGCGAGAGAAGGAATGGAGTGGGGGGGAGGGAATCTGCGGATTGTGAACGGCGTTGATGATGGGGGGAAAGAGAAATGCGGGGAAAGAAAGGAAGGGTGTCAAGCGCTAATCAATAATGTCACGTGTGCGGAGTTTGAAATGACTTACGTCTTTTCGAACAATTCACACACAGGCCTGTGTTGCAGAGGCTGTTAACGGACGAAGCTACATAATTCTAAGTAATATTTTTGCTTAATTTTTGTACTTTGTTGGGGACTGTGGGGAAACCAATCTCTATGTACAGTTGGAGCGAAATGAATTAGAACTGAGCAATTTTCTCCCATACAACGGGCAAAAAATACCCAAGCAAAATACTGTATATTTAACCCTCCCAGCTACAAAAAAGGGGTAGAATACACTATTCGAGCATACCTGATATTTTACCTCAATAAACAGGTTTTTAAATAGGCCGTTACACCAGTAAAAATTACCACCAAAAAAGCGCCCGGGATAGTGAGGTTATTTTCCCCTTTTTTCAGGTCATAGAAAATACCAGATATTCACCCGTTTGGAATCCGGTATATTTCACCCAGTAGCATGGTATTATTATCCCTGGAATGTTATATGTGCTATTTTCACTGGTTTAACTGAAACTGGTCAAAACCGAGGGAAAAAGACCCGAAATGGCAATTTTAAGTGATTACCATTTTTTCACGACATTAACTGGTAATTTCTATTTTCACCCTTCTATATAGTGATAATAACCAGTCCATGGGCCCACAGTGGGAATATGACTACTTCACCAGCATAATGAATGCCTTTATTCCCGTGGTTTCAATATCAATTCAGGTAGTGTTTTGCATCTCTAACAGCGAGGCGTATCAATAGTTGTTTAGACTGGTCAAGCTTTAAACATCTGCATCAACTGGCATCACGCGACCAAGAGTCAGTGTGGCGTTCAACGGCGTCTAAATAAGCACCACTGCGAAAAACCCCACGATGTCGTTGCTCTTCGCTGTCGCAGGGGTCAATAATTCAACGACATTTTTTTTAGACGTCGACCATTACATGGGATGCTGCCCAAAGATGGTGGCCGCTTAGAAGATACTCAACTTAGGTCATGCAAAGCACAATAAAGTACTGCTAAGCTCGCAAGGAGAACTAAATACCCTTGTTTATGAGTTGTTTGGGATATGCCAATACTCTATTTAATAAATGTGTAAGACTTCGAAGAATGGTTATGATTCGGATGCAAAATTCTGAACGTCTTATAAACCTCTGCGGGTTAGAGTTCAATTGACAGGACGAATCAGTTGCACATAAACATAGCGAAGTTAGAGGTATTAGTTCGTAGAGCGGTGCAGTGCATACCGTAAGAATTTCATGAAATACGCTGCTAATGAGCACGATTTCCGTTTTGTGAAATCGTGCTAGTTTAGCACGCATTACATTTCATGAAATGGTGGCACAGCATATATTCCATTTCATGAAATGCCAGCCCACCCTCACATACTCCTTTGGGTATCGTGTCCCGGCCGAAAGCACCACAAATGGGACTATCGGCTCGGTTACACCCAGGTCTGGTTCCTGACCGCGCGAAGATGCTTGGCATCGTGGAGCACGATGATCTAGATGCGTCTGGATTGTCATGGACGACGACAACATCCACATTGTCGTCGTCGAATACATCGACCATAATATTTCTTCCCGACACGGCTTGATTGGTAAGTACATTAGTCAATTTTGTTTTGTCATTAACTCGGAATATCATCCAATTGCTCCAACACCCGCCTAGCACACACATAGTATATTTATTTATGTTCAAATAGACTTCATGTACACATTGCTTAAGACAAAATGAAAATATATGAAATTTTATATATATTCTATTCAAAATGGCACGAAAATAAACATGTACAGGGCAACACCGTTAAAGAGTCAAGACTAGAAGCCTTTGATCCGTCCTACAGTTCAATTCCCTCCACTTTGAATACTTCTTGCCCTGTTGCTTCGTCAATAACACCATACTACACAGCAGGTGCCGATACTTTTGATACTTGTTTTTACTTACCCTGGGTTTGAAGCAGTGGTCCTGAGGCGGTAGTGATTTGTTTTGACCAAAGTTCTGCGTCATGTTTCTGTACATTACAGCCCAGGGTTACATTTGGGATCAGGGTACAAAAACTCGGAAATGCGAACAATTATCAATCTTGTTTCGCACATGAAAGGCACAAACAAGGTAGAATTCTGAGATTGGAAGTTTGCCTTATTTCTGTATTTCCCGGACGCAACTTCGAAGGTAGAGGCGAGAATTCCTCGATGTTGCGGCAACAATATGCATTCCAATCGAGCATATTTTTACTTTTAGGACTTTAATATAGAGACTACTACACTTTTTTGAGATTTTTTTTGTTGAATTTTGCTACGAGGGAAAGGAGACTCTCAACTTGTTATTAACGTGCATCTATTTAAGGCGTGACGTTGCAACCCACAGTTATTTCGAAATATCAAGCGCGGCGTGAACTAAAACACCAAAACAAAAATATATTACAATTTATTGAGATCTTAGGTATATGTCCCATGCAAAATTGCCGCCAGGATTGCAGTCTTTCGTGAGTTATCAAATTATCCTACTCGGGTGGCGACTGGGACACGACCTATTTGGCCCTCGGCATTGATCATTGATGGCCGGGATTGTCGGAGTTTGAAGACAGTCGACTCTGGCGTCAAGTTCACAGGTAAACATGCTTTTTGTATAGGGGGGGGTCTTTACCTAAGGTCCCAAATTTTAATTATATGATTTAGAGTATATTTGGCGTATAAGGGCCTAAAATATAGATCGTCCCTGCATTATTGCACTCAGAACCAATAAAAGCGAAGTTTGAGCGATCTTATCTTATCAGCACGTGAATCTGATCTTATTACTCATTTAGCCTGACTGTTAGCTCTTTGTCCTGACCGTATACTGGCATTTGGTGAAATCCTCACTTGCACCTGCATTTCACCAAATGCTAGCGCAGGCAAGGATTCCTCGTCATTACTGGCCCATCCAATAAATTCCCAACCTCCCTGTATTCCGCGTGTATAGGAAAGGCGCAGACAAAATTGAAAAGAGTTTCGGATGTTGCTTGGGGTCGAGTATGACCTCATTTTCATAGCGGGTAGAAAAGCATGCAAGCCTGAGGTTCACCCATTTCGCTCGATGAAAGCTCACTGCAAGTTGGAGATTTGAATGAGTCTCAATTCCTTCATTGTATCGAATGGGCAGATTGAGCTAGTGTTGTACGGGCTCGGCTCGGCCTGAAAGCCCCGGCTTAAGCTCGGCTTTGAGGGGCTCGGGCTTACAAGAATTTATACCCAGGCCCTGAGCTTTTTATAGGGCTGGCTCGGGCTCGGCTTTGGCCTGGGCCGCGGCCTGTTACCATAAATGGAATTGTAATTAGAACATGTTTTTTTTTGTTCGTACATCTTTACTGTAGCTACATAGTACTATTATGCATATAAAAATATATTCACAAGTGTAAATGAGCCGTGAACGTACTATAGCGCATCAATAACGGACACAAAGAGGTCTGTCATAGCTTACATAATCTGTCCATCATGATGGACGACCAAATAGGTAATGATTATGTCATCTATATTTAGCAGCATATACTCAAAACTCGAAAGAGATGATAAAGCAAAGAATTTATTGTGCGAAATACTCGAACATAACCTCAAATACGAAGGTAAATTACCTTGGCTGAGGCCGCGGCTCGACGGCTCGGCCTGGGGCTTCCGGAATGCAACCCAAGGCCGTGGGCTGTGTTGAGCTTGACATCGGCTCGGCTCGGCTTTACAGGGCCGGCTTGGGCCGGCTTGGGGGCCTGAGGCCGAGCTTGTACAGCACTAGATTGAGCTACCCGCTCCCAAACGTGTAGTAGTACAAAACTCTATCGAAGAGTACTAGTAGATATGTTTATTATTATATAGATATTTACAGAAATCTAAGGTGGTGTACTAAGCATATTGATATGGGCTGAATAGGGGCAAGCCCACGTAATGGGCAGAGTGGCAAGTGGCTCTAATCACGATGAGGTAAGCAGAGGGCAGTGGCGCGCGCAAAAGGCGCGCGTCGGGAAAGAGTGCGTCGGGATGATGCGTGCCGAAGACACTGATGATGTTCCCGGGCGTCGGTGGTGATACCTGGTCAAAGAAGACCGTGATAGTTAGCAGTGAATTTTGTGAAATTTATACTTGGCATGTGTGGTAAGTAGCACGTATTTTGCACAATGATTTTGTGGTAATTACCATATATTTCATGAAATAGGTACAGTATGTAGTGAGCGGTGAAGCATATAGACATGGTCATGTTAGATACTTACCTTTTGAGTTGCTACTTCGGCTGATCGTAGGCTCGAACAGAGCCTTTTTATTCGTATCCGAGGCGTAATTAATATTGAGCAAGATGTGTGACTCTAGCGCTAAACGTTAAACACGCATCCTTGTGGAGAGTGAGTGGGTTGAAGGCCAAGTCAAGTGAGCTCTCTAATCGGCTAGTTTGAAGCAATAAATTGACAAACATTTCATACAGTATACAATCAAATTGCATTCGCATCCCCTCATCCCTTTTTCCAGCTTGGCGACAATATTTCTTTAAATCATGGACAGCGGGCTCCAGTTTTCATGCGAACATCATTATTGCGACCTTGACTGAGCTGGGACAAGTGACCACCTTTGGCACTTTCGATACCAGGTGCAGCTTAACCCAAGAGAAGAATTCAGGAGAATGCGAGCAAGTGGACTGGCCATCGGATCTCTGTCGGAGTGGATGGATTTTTCTATAAGCTAGCAGCTTTGTTGGTTGCAATAGGCACTAATACGGCTGGATCGGGCCTCTTAGTTTTTTCTTCTTTTTTTCTTGTCAATTTAGGTCTATTAAAGTATGAATTCACGCAGACATAATACATTGATGAGCGTAACTACCAGGACTCTGCGCCCGTCTCCATTCCCCATGAACCCTCTGCCCACTGCCGAGGCACCCCATCCTCTCCGCAATCAGCACAGTACGCAAACACTGCTTGCGAGGCGTTCGTGTCTTGTCGGGTAGGACAATCGTCATATTTCTTCTTTCTTGCTGTCTTCTTGCTATAATCTGTCCGCTATGGGCGGCCTGTTAGTATATTGAAATTTAATGCTGCAGATGCGTTTTTCGACAAAAATTTCCTATATTTATGGAGTTCAATTCCTTTACAATTTTGGTCTTTGTCGTTCTATATTGTATGTAGGTCGCCATAATGATAATGAAATAGCACAAAGTAAACATGCCTCAAAGCTTCTTGCCTTTAGTAGTAGAGTTTGGGAGCAAAAGGGAGCATCGCATCCCAACACAAGTTATACACAGCAGGATGAAGTATACCAAATTGCCCCCTGCAAGATTTTTCTGCAATGAAATTGAAAACAAAGAAGAGGCAAATGTGGGGGCCACAGTCCGCATTCCCGAGGTGAGCATCTGGAGGATTCCATTAGCAGTACCAAGAGGTCCTCCTTCAGGCACGCTGGTAACCAACACGAGCTGGATAGCAGCTGTTGACGAGGCAGTTGTCAGCTCTTCAATCTTTTAATAGCGGAAGCAAAACGTAGATCGCGCACCATATGCCATGGCAAACATCATCTGGGAGAAAAGCTGAATCAACATGCACATGATAGTTGGTGCATCGACCCTCTGTGCTCTCTGAGAGAAGTATTTTATCAATGGGTACATCCCAAAACAGAAAAAGAAACTCGAAAATCCGATTATGTACATTTTCCTAGGCCCGTGTTTCCTGATCAAACCACCTAGGAAGATGGCCTGAATAGAAGAATTGAGCATTCCAAATGCGCCTAATGCGAAGCCGATTTGGAAAGGTCCCAGCCCTAGACCCCCAAACTCAAGCGGTGTAGAGTACATCAGAGGTACCAGCGCAAAGTGGGACATCTCAAGAAATGCGAGGAAAATGTTATTTAGATATGTAATAAGGATGGGTTGGACGAGAAGAGAACGAAGGCCAGGCTTGACTTGGTCAACCAACGTCATCTGCGAAGTATATGTGGCTTGTCGAGAGGGATGAATGCGTGTGCCATAGTCATTGTCGTCTCCGGAGTTAATCAAGCTGGTTTCGGCTGTTGGATATTTATCTCGTGCGATGGCATCTAATTTCTTTTGAACAACGATGGAGGGTAAGGTCTGAAATGAACGCATGATAGCATGCATGAGCGTAATGCAAAATAAATCACGGGAACCCGTACCTCCTTCAGTGTAAGGAAGGTAACTATATATACGACGAATGAGAATATCGCCGCTATCAGGCAGGGTAAAAAGTAAGGATGGCTCCGAAGATATGGAATGCGACCCAAAGACTCCGGCCATTGAGTTTCTGGATTGGATAGGAGTCCACCTAGGATCGGTCTTTCCAGAAAGACGTTAGCGAAAGTACCGCGAGAATAAAAAATAATGTGTTCTACCCAATGGTAATTCCCAAATTCCATATCAGCGGGGAAAGGGCATAAACATCTCCTCTGTTCGTCGAATCTGTGAGCTTGATGTAGTTTTAGCTGCGAGGGCGCCTCGTGAATGTATGTAAAATTTACCTCGACAATAACACTTTTTGTGACGCCTGCAGTTAGCTGCATTAGTTATAGCACTTCTGCAATTAGAAAGCAGCACTTACCAATGCTTCCGTTAAAAATCCCTTGGAAACAACGAGACCAAACCAAGGGCCAGAATGTTGTTGAAGATCCGAATACCAGCATCGCAATTGCTAACCCAAGTGGTGCACACAACAATACGGGTCTTCGACCGAAACGGTCTGACAAGTATCCCCATTGTACCACAGTTACACACTCCGTGAAAAAGAATGCAGATTGCTATGCAACAGCATGAGAATACTGTTGTTTCGCGACGATTAGAATTTAACGCACTATAATGCCAGCATAATACCCTGTCTTCGCTTCATTTCCGTTCGTAATTCCTGTCTCCCGAATGAATTGGTTGATGAATGGATAAATAACCGTCGCGGTGACGGGTTCTGCTCCCTGAATGAGGAAGACGCTTATTAGTTGGGTCATTGGGAGAGGTGTTGGTTTATCGTCGTCAAAGTCGTGAACATTATTTTCGTTAGTGTTATCGTTGTCATTGTCAAGATATGGTTCGGTGCGAGAGGAAGTGGGATTCTCGATCTTGGACATGTCTGGTCGTAAGGTTATAAATGTCGACCTTGCCAAGAGTGGGGGGAAATCACATCCTGATACTTGGAAGACCAGGAGAATTTAAGCAAAATAATGCCTCGCTTGGTTCGACTCATCTTCATTTTCGGATGAGATGGCGCGTTGGTGCATTGTCGCCTGTTGGATCATTCCGAACCTTGCGGTCCTCGATTCTCAAGTTTTCATGCTGCTTTTGATTGGCTGGGAGGAAACGTTGGCCGATTTGTGGACTTCGGACGCGAAAACCAGCCAAAAGCACCTCTAGATGGATACGAAACAAGGACTAGTGTGAGAAATTGGGCTGAAAATGGGAAGAACAATGCGGATTCATTGGTGATGGCGGTGGACCGTGGTTCTGGTGGTGGTCACTGGGTGAGTGGCTACAAAGCGCTGCCACAAGTTGCAATATGTCGAACCTCCATTGGTAGTGGCGGCATTCAGTAAATGTCTACTCAGTAACGAAATCAACCACAAATCGCTTTAGCTAGCGAGAAAATATCGTATAGTCAATACAAAAGATGGATCCTTTACCTTCTTTGGTATGGTATTGAATGAGCTTTACCTTGATGTCTATTCAATCTATCCCATGTACAAGCTCTCTTCGCGAACTGGGGCGTGATCTTTTTATTTCTATGCGGCGCAGGTTCTTAAATGCAGTCCGATAATAATATCTGCCTCTCTCATGTAGATGGACCATGGGTTTACTTAATACACCAGTCGGTTGGGATCACCTTTGTATAAAACGCGTCAATTCCTCGCTACTTAGATTACTATCGTACAGAAATTTATGTAACTTACGGAGAACGTAACCCGCCAGAGAAAATTACGGTGAGCATTCTAGGACTAGTCAATATGGAAAACGTAGATATGAAGCTCCCCGGTACCTTGTTGATTTTTTCTTTCGTCTTAGATTTGAGGAAAGGCGCACAATGGCATGATCAGGACACTAAAACTACCCCTGGACGAATATGTAGAATATGGCTACTTCACCAGCATAATGAACGACTCTATTCACGTGGTTTCAATATCAGTTCAGTCAGTGTTTTGCATCTCTAACCGTGGGGCGTATCTGCATCACGCGACCAAGAGTCAGTGTGGCGTTCAACGGCGTCTAAATAAGCGTCACTGCCAAGAAACCCACGATGTCATTGCTCTTTGCTGTCGCAGGGGTCAACAATTCAACAACTTTTTCTTTTTAGACGTCGACCATTACATGGGATGCTGCCCAAAATCAGAATTGGATGATACTCAACTTAGGTCATGCAAAGCACAATAAAGTACTGCTAAGCTCGCAAGGAAAACCAAAAAACCCTTGTTTATGATTTATTCGGGATATCCCAATACTCTGTAAGACTTCGAAGAATGGTTCTGATTCGGATGCACAATTATGAACGTCTTATAAACCTCTGCGGGTTGGAGTTCAATTGACAGGACGAATCGGTTGCACATAAACATAGCGAAGTTGGAGGTGTTAGTTGGCAGAGCGGTGAAGCATATGGACATGGCCATATCAGATACTTACCTTTGAGTTGCTACTTTGGCTGATTGTAGGCTCGAACAGAGCCTCTTTTAGAATATTTTATTCGTATCCGAGGCGTAATTAATGTTGAGCAAGGGGTATGTGACTTTGACGTTAAACACGCATCTTTTTGGAGAGCGGGTGGGTTGAAAGCTAAATCAAGTGAGCTCTCTAATCGGCTAGTTGAAGCAATAAATTGACAGATATTCCATGCACTATACAATCAAATCGCATTCCATCCCCTCATCTCTTTTTCCAGCCTGGCGACAGGAATTTCTTTTAAATCATGGACTCTCCTAGCGATATATACTGTATTGATCACAAAAGACCGAAGGTTGGCGCAATTCATAGGGTCCGAATCATGAGGCATTTTTTGAATTTCTGCTCTTTGATAGTTCCTTCAATTCCTGCTCATGATAAAAATTGAACCCAACTCTGAAGCTGCGGAAGGATGGAAGGTGCGTTCGAATATTACGTAGTAGCAGCCGGGCTGTTCTATAACTCACGGTACCATTATGTTTCTTTTTCAGTCACGACTCCATAGACAAGTGTCCAAGCATCTAGACATAAAAAAGACGACTACACAACAGGTAAAGCAAATGTGTAAGATAGAGCAAGAGGTAAGTTCTATGGAATCTAATTTGCCTACGATGGTGCTTATAGACAGCCATTTATAGCTGGAAATATCATATCCAGATACCTTCAGCGGGGAACACACGGACGTGAAATTGCGTTGCGCAATGACAGTTGTAGTTAGATTTCATAGCACGCGACGATCCTTGATGTTCTTGAAGGAGAGAAAGCTCGCTACAAAGAAGGACGCTCATTACCAGATCATCGAGAACGTCGAGGACTCGGACATTATTGACCTGGTGCGTAGAATCGTCATTTCAGATAATAAAGTGTACTTAATTTCGTCGTGTCCCACGCAGACACATGAAGACTCAGAAACTGAGTCAAAACCCAAAGCCGTGCCATTGAGGAGCACCAAGAAAAGCAAACAACCAAGCACAAGCCTGGAGACCGAACGAAGAGTAAGAGCCCTTGAAGCAATTCAGGAGTTTTAGTTCTTACCGCCGTTTTACAACATAGCACACCAAGATGACCACGAGTCTGTCCGCGGTTAGGTCCAAAGTGAAGATAGAAGAACAAGAACAAAGCACCCACGGAGTTGGGATCGTATTCGTTTTCGAGTTTCTTTCCAAGTGCAAACCTTCAATGGCTTTCCTCCTGCATGTGTTTCTTCAGTATGGATGCGAGTCTGAGGATCACATACGTGCTGTTGCAAAATGGAATCCAAAGAAAAGAGAGGAATGGCTTGTAGAGCTTCTCAACCACAAGGTGCTTTCAACCGGCAGGAAGTTAGGCGAGGCAGATATCCGACGTTTGAGTGACCGATTTGCGGTGTGTGCTTGAGAACCCTTTTTACCTGCCATCTCTCTGTGGTAGTATTTAGTTAAACAAAAGTTGCGAGCGAAATACCGAAGACTGTGTGTCCCACCAACCCGCCCGCTGTAATATACAGGCTTTAGCGTCTGCGAAAGTATTGATGAAGGTCGATTATGTCGCGCTATAAGGGTCCAAGTAACGTTGTCATTGCCGCGCCTCACAGCCCTGTTTGCGCATGTTGACGACACACATATACATGCGCTTCCCCTCTTTCTTCTCTCTTTAGCTTAGGCTCAGCTTTACTGACTTTCTTCCTGTACTCAACACGACACGTCTTGATCCTGTTCTCTCCGGTTCTTTCCCATATGAGTGTTTTCCGCCTGTCGAAAGACGGCGGTTTTCCAGAACACCAACTTTATTCCTGATTTTCGGACGCGAGTACTGGTATCTGTCGTCACGATGACTCACGAATCGGTTGCACGTAAACATTGCGAAGTTGGAGGTGTTAGTTGGTAGAGCGGTGAAGCATATGGACATGGTCATATTAGATACTTACCTTTGAGGTGCTACTTTGGCTGATTGTAGGCTCGAACAGAGCCTCTTTAATACATTTTATTCGTATCCGAGACGTAATTAATGTTGAGCAAGGTGTGTGACTCTAACGTTAAACATTAAACACACATCTTTTTGGGGAGTGGGTGGGTTGAAAGCCAAGTCAAGTGAGCTCTCTAATCGGCTAGTTTTGAAGCAATAAATTGACGGACTTCATTTCATGCACTACACAATCAAATTGCATTCCCATCCGCTCATCTCTTTTTGCAGCTTGGCGACAAAATATTTCTTCAAATCATGGACTCTCCTACTGACGCATACTTTATTGATTACCAGAAGCCACTGGTTAGTGCAATTCAAGGAGTCTGGATTGTTATACATTTTTGAAAATTTCTCTTTTCAACAGTTCCCTCAATTCCTCCGTACGGTAAACATTGAACCCGACTCCGAAGCTGCGAAAGAATGGAAGGTACGTTCGAATATCATAGCAGCCGGGATCTTCTGTAATTTACAGTACAATCATATTTATTTTTCAGTCGCGGCTCACTAGACAAGCGACCAAGCATCTAGACATTAAAAAGACGACCACACAACAGGCAAAACAAATGCGTAAGATAGAGGAAGAGGTAAGTTCTATGAAATATATATAATTTGCTTACCGGATGGTGCTTATAAACATCCCCGTATAGCTGAAAACATCATATCCAGATACCTTCAACGAGGAAAACAAGAATATGAAAATGCGCTGCGCAATGAGAACTATAACCAGGATCCATACCAAACGACGAACCAATATGTCCCTTAAAGAGAGAAATATGACTGCAATGAAGGTCGCTCGTTACCAGAGCGTCACCGAGGATTCAAGCATTATTGACCTGGTAGGTAACTTCATCGCTTCATCGTCGTGAGACGTACTAAATTTCGTCACGTACCCCGCAGACAATTGATGACTCGGACTCTGAGCCAAAATCTGGACCTATGCCACTAAGAAGCACCAGGAAAAGTAAACGCCTAAACGTAGGTTCAAGTTTGGAGACCGAAAGGAAGGCAAGTGCCTTTCAAGCCATCTTAGAGTTTTCGTACTTACCTCAGACGCCTATGGCCCGAATTTTAAACTCGCAGACCAATATTACTGTGAGTCCGCCCAGGGTAGGGCCGAAGGTGAAAATGGAAGAACAAGAACAAAACATTCACGGAAACGGAATCGCATTCGTTTTCGAGTTTCTCTCCAAGTGCAAACCTTCGATGGCTTTTCTCCTGCATGTGTTGCTTCAGTATGGATGCGAGTCTGAGGATCACATACGTGCTGTTGCAAAATGGAATCCAAAGAAAAGAGAGGAATGGCTTGTAAAGCTTCTCAACCACAAGGTGCTTTCAACCGGCAGGAAGTTAGGCGAGGCAGATATCCGATGTTTGAGTGACCGATTTGCGATGTATGGTTGAGAAACCTTTTATTATCTGCCATCTCTGTGGTAGTATTTAGTTAAACAAAAGCTGCTACCGAAAACTGTGTGTCACCAACCCCTCCCGCTGTAATACACAAAGCTTTGACGGACTGGCAGCGTCTGCGAAAGTATTGATGAAGGTCGATTATGTCGGGATATGGGGGAAAACCGACTTTATTCCTGATTTTCGGACGCGAGTACTAGTATCTGTCGTCATCGGATAGCCACTCAGTGTGGCGTTCAACGTCGTCTAATTATGCGCCACTGTCAAGACACATACAACGTGACTGTTCTTCGCTCCTGCTTCCATCAATGACTGAAGAATCTCGGATATAAACGAGTGTCACCGAGGAAAATAGCCTGGATAAGAGCGTTGGTTAGCCCTCAAGCCGCCAGGATGAAACCGATTTGACCAAGCCCACCGAATTCCAAAGGAGTGGAGTACATCAGGGCCAGATACGACATTTTAAGGAACGTAAGGAAGAGGTAGCTCAGATATGTAATGAGGCCTGAGGCCTGAGGATTGGTTGAATGAGAATAGATTTGATACCAGAATTGACTTCGTACACTAGTGTCTCCTGTGACGAGTTTTCAGATTGGCAAAATGGGTGGTAATAGGTGTTATAACCAATGTCTTCCCCTGTGGTGATCAGGCTGGACTCTGAGTTTGGGTATCCCTCTCGTGCAATATCATCTAACTTCTTTTGTGCGATGATAGAAGGCGAAGTCTTCAATCGGCGAATAAAAATATCGCTGCAATAAAGCATGGAAGGAAGTACGGATGACTGCGAAGGTACGGAATACGACACAGGGATTCGGGCCATTGTGTTTCTGGATTTGACAGAACACCACCAAGAATAGGCCTATGCAAGAAACGGAGAAAAGGCATAAGCATAGCCTACCTCAGCAATTGCACCTTTCGCAACACCTGCATACACGAATCGGTCAACTAGGAGATTTTTTAAACGAAGGAAAGGAGAACGCACCAATGCACACGTTAAAGAAGCCCTGCGAACAACGAGACCAAAATAAAGACCAGAAAGTCGTTGAAGATCTAAATACCAGCATTGCAATTGCCAGTCTGAGCGGAGCAGAGAGGAGTACGGGCCCTCTGTCGTAGCGGTCTGAGGGGTAGCCCATTGAACGACAGACAGACACTCTGCGAAGCAATCAGAAAGCAGATTACTAGTGATATAAATCAGCATGCTTGCGTCCCAGTAGACGCTAAGTTGAGCAACCTACTATAACACATCCCGTTTTCGCTTCGTACCCTCTCGTAATTCCCGTGTCTCGAATAAACTGATTGATAAATGAGTATATGTATATGACTGTCGCAGTGACCGGCTCTGCTCCCTGGACAAGGAGGGCACTTATTAGCTGGGTCATTGACAGTGGTCTTCGTCTATCCTTGTCACAATCGTTAAGGTTCTCGCAGACATCGTTGCTCTCGGGATGCGACAACGCAGGGCAGTAGGAAGTACGAGTCTCAGTTGAACGAGATATTTTTAGTGATTTTTTGTGGATGTCGACCTTATAGGAAACAGAAGCAGACCTCATCGGAAGAGTCTCGAATTTAAATCGATAGCTAACGGCAAAGGTTTTCAGCTTCGGACCAACTTCGGATGCAAATCGAGTGCTGAGCATTAATCGACCCAAATCGACACCTATATGTACAACATTTTATATGGGATATGTATCATGGATACAAGAGAGAAGACGCAATATATCATGGAATATGAAAATGGACGCTAGCGATGTCGGATATCTTGAGGAAGGAATCTGAAGGAATAGCCTCGTCGTGTGCCGAATGTGCGCGTTCAGTTTGGTCAAGCCCCGAGATTACCTAAATAATATTCTCACGCCCGGTAGGCACAATATTCCCCTTTCTTTTCGACAGTTAAGACCAACTTGAGACTGATGCCTTGCTAAAACTCGTAACGAAGGCCAATACTGACCGCTTCGTATTGGATAAGAAAAGGCGACAATTTCTCCCAGAGAAGATCCTTCAAATTTTACCTTTTCCTTCTTCTCAGAATGTGGTGAACGAACTTATTGTGAACCAGAACACTACACGACGAGAGATGCAGTACTTGTCGGGATACTTTTAACTACCGTGATACCTATACGACTTCATGCATCATGCACAACAAATTGAGCCTGGGTATTAGTTCTACTTTCCGAGGCTCATTAACCTTTCCTAGTTTATAAATAGGCAACGACAGCGCAGTGCAATGTCATTCAAAACGTACCTGAGGTCGACAACCGCCTCGTCTTTTTATCACTTCTTGCTTCCATTTCTCAACGACCACCTCATGAAAACTCCAGCCTTGCACGTATAGCAGCTTTCCTCGGTAACATAATGGCGTTTCCTGGTGATGGATGGCATCCGCGATGGACGCCGTATCGGTTTTTCGTATTATCGACGACATTAAGCCTTGGAACAGCCAAAGCTGTGGCAACCCAACAGGGAAGCTCAGTCCTTCCGACGACATTGGAATGGATCTCGGGAGTTGTGTTGTTCATAGCGTGCGTTATGCGATAGGCTCTGGGCTGTTTATCCAAAATTGAACCTGAATAATTTAGTTTCTTTGTCACCAGCAAGTATGACTCCGGTGAAGCAACCCCTCCATATTTTGCTTGGATATTTGAATTGGATTGCATGAATTATGTTTGGGACTTTTGTTATCGATTTGGAGTTCGCCGTCCTTTCTATACATCCAGGGAGAGAGATTCTTTGGAATACGAGAAAGTTCCGCCCATAACATTATATCGCATCATGGTCAGCTTCAGCGTCATCTTCTTTGGAATGTCAAAAGCCACGCTCTCTTACTTCGGCCGTTCGAACTCTGCCAATTGGATCGACTGGTTTCTTGGGACTTTAATCTCTTCCATGTAAGTGATCAATCGCAGCTGTGTGAAAGGTTCATGAGGTCAAAACTAACTCAATTAACAGTTTCTATTGCTTGGGTCTCTACGAAAACAATTCAGCGAACCTTTATCCCTGGTTTTTTGTTACTGACCGCTCAGAGTACCTCCATCCGAGTGAGTGCTCAGGTCATATCCTAAGGGTTATTTACCCTAATTATATATCGCTTCTTCCTCAGCGAGCAAGGGTCTTATCTATACAGTTTGCACTCTATTCCTTGCTGTATTTGTCTGGGTCTGCATCTACGGATTGTTGAAGATAGTGAACGACGATGCGCCACGGTATTACTCGTCGTCAACACCATCTCTCTTCGCCACCTTACATGACAGAATAACTGATATCGGTTTATGGATTATGTTCCTCATAGTGATACTCTACTGCTGTGGTGCATTTTTTATGATGACTGCACTGATGTGGGGCGATGACGACATCATGAGAATACGTGGTCGGCGTGGAATTATGCATCATGCGTGTATGTCAATCTTTTCTTACCTTAGTTTCGCTCTTCGTTCGTTGGTGGCTTTTCGACGATTAATCACAGGTGCGTGTTAAGGTGCTCGCTCATGTCTGTTTGGACACTTACCTCGTCGTTTAGGAAAGAACAAACTACTTCAATTTCTCATTTCATTCACCTTCGTAATCCATGCTGTCGGCATTCTGTTGCTTGGGAGCATCGGATTTACTCTTTTGGGCGTCTGTGTTCGAACATACGATCCTAAAATATTTGTCGAAGAAGGACAGTCCCTAACTGCGTTCATCGTATTGACAGTTGTTCTCGGCTCTCTCGGAGTATTGAGTATAGGAATGATGCTCTTAGCTGTATGGTCCTTGACGTATTTCTTCAAAACATACCAAGTTAAATAACAAGTTATGTTCCAAACAAGTTCCAAAGCTCCCTGCGTTGGGGCTGCGTTTATTTTTTAAGTTTCCCACGGAAACTGGTCCGAAATAGATTTCAAAATTTATTAACATACTCGGCACCGAACTTCTAGAGTGCTGCAACTTGCTTTGAACCTCATCTGGATTTTGCTTCAGCCTTAAAAAACTCTAGGCGGCCATGTTTAAGCGTGTGGAAAAGCGTCGTGTTAAGAAGCAGAAAGAAGAAGAACTCGGACTCGATGAAGACATGAAAGAAATTTTGGGCATTCAGGACACTGATTCTGAAGAGTCCGCGTCCGAATCTGATTCTGGAGACTCATCAGAAAACGAAGATGCCGAATCTGGAGACGAAGTGGAGCAAGACGAAGAAATGGGTCTAGAGGATGAAGATAATGCTGTGGAGGAGGACGAAGAAGACGAAGAAGAGGACGAAGATGACGAGGACGAGGACCCAAACGTCTCTGTCAGCCAAGCGGTTATTGACCCTGTCTATGTTGTGTCTGTTCTTCCTGAAGTGAAGGCCTGCATTGTATGTCCCGGAAAACTGCTGAAGGGCGCAAAAATGGTGCAGCTGCATCGAACTTCCAATGCATGTACGCTTCCATTCGTGCACCACGGTTCTCGAAGTTTGCTAATCCGTCAATATGATTACCAGGCTCATTTACGGCGGCATAATCAGTTAAAGAACCTTTCTGAAGACGCAGATCCAAATGAGAGCGCTTGGGAAGTTTTGAGGCGGCACTCTGAAGAGAAACCCAAGCTCTCGCTAACCCCAGTAACTGCTACTGTGGACGCTTCTGCATCTTCAAAACGAGCGGAGAAAAAGGTACGCGTCTATTTATTGTGCGAACGTTTGATTTTATTTAACAAATAACTGTGTCTATCAACAGAAAACTCAACAAGCCAAGAGAAAACTTAAGCGCGAGAAGTTCAAGGCGAGACAGGCAAAGAAACGTGCAGCAACAGCATTGGCAGGACAAGAGTCCTCAACAGACGCACCCAAGGAATCTCCTGCCTCTAAGAAAGCTGGAAAGAAGACCGAAACTGTTCAAGTTACAGAGCCTTCACCCGCGCCTCTGAAAAAGAAGAGGAGACTTTCCTCTACTGAGCAGACAAAACCTTCTCCATCAAAGCAAACCACGTCCTCATCGAACGCCGTCGAATCTTCTCCGCCCAAAAAGAAATCAAAGAACCAAAAGGCTGAATCTACTGCAGAGTCAGAGTCAGCTGCCCCACCCCAGGACGCTGCTAAATCGGCAAAGGAACAAGAATCGGTGAAGAACATTGTCAGATCAACTTCAGACCGCGCAAAGAATGCACGGTCGCGAGCGTTAAGCGCCTTGAAGGGGTCCACTGAATCTATCGCCACGAAGTCAAGCAAGAAATTGGTCGCAGGCTCCTAGCTTGAATGTTGTTATCTGTTACAATCCATTTCCTTTGATTCTACACTATGTGCGTAAAGCTGTACGTAACGAATATACCATATCTCATTATGGGCGATATCGTCGACCTTCCCTTCTATTGTACGTTGGTGGTATACATCATTTTTCTTTGGTGTGTTGCGTCGGTTTGATTATTCTGCAGAGATAAGTCAAGGAAAGTAATGACTAGATAAGCGAAGTTACCCCAATCTTCCATAGATTCCCTTCGCTTCAGATGATGCGCACTTCTATACCCCGAGTGGAAACACTGCTTATGTATGTATAGGAATCGGATAGATTCAATAGATACATATCATCCTGTAAGTGGAGAACATCCTACTATGCCAAAACAGTAAAGATTCCACCTTCCATGGCTGAGTTATGTGCCACAGTAAAATGCTATTTCGCCGATGTTCAAAGTCCTGAGACTGGGGATGCGGACTTTTCCGCCTGCATGAAGATTATCAAGTAATAATCGCTATGGAATGAATCAACTGTGACACAATGAGAGATACGCAAGAGATTCATGGTAGTAGAATGGTTTCAACAAGTTCGTTTATAAATAGTGACTGTGACGAGTTGAATAGGTAAACCGGATCCACTATGTATCTTCTTTATTCCCAATTTCCCATGCTAATCCCTCCTGTCCAACCATTTTGCTTAAATACCCCTGGTCTCCGTAGTATCAGGATGAAATCTAATCCCATTCTGGATAGGGTCTATATTCATCAGATTACGAGAAGCGATGTCCCAAATTGAAGAGCCCATTCCCTCTGGTTCCAACTCGAGTATAGACGACGAAAACAACCATGAAGATGTCAATGATATTCACGATGTCAAACGAACACCTCTACCAATTACCCGCCTGATAAGCGTTTTCTTGGTTCAGGGAGTAGAACCGGTGACCGCGACGGTCATTTATCCATTTATCAATAAGTTCATTCGAGAGACAGGAATCACAAAAGGAAACGAGGCGAAGACGGGGTATTATGCTGGGATTATAGTGCGTCAACTTGCCTTTACTCGTCGCAAACCAATGGTATCAATTTAGGATGCTACATAGGAATCAGCGTTCTTCTTCATGGAGTTTATATCTGTGGTTCAATGGGGCCGCCTCTCAGACCGTTATGGTCGAAGACCCATATTGTTGTCTGCACCCCTCGGGCTAGCAATAGCAATGCTGGTTTTCGGTTCTTCAACGACCTTCTGGCCATTGGTTTGGTCTCGTTGTTTCCAGGGTATTTTTAACGGAAGCCTTAGTAAGTGGTGCTTTTTAATTCCAGGAAGACCATGAAGACTAATCTTGCCCAGCTGTCGCTAGAAGTGTTATTGCCGAGGTATTTTTTCTGTTCAAGGATTAAACTGTTGTCCGAAAGTTGAGGTTGTGTATCAAGCTTACAGACGCGACGAACAGAGGCGATGCTTTTGCCTTTTCCCCACTAATATGGAATTCGGGAGTTACGATAGGGTAGGGAACGCTTTATTTTTATGGCCGCAATGTGTTTCTTTATACCGCCTCTTTTCGATAGGCCGATCCTCGGCGGTTTCTTTTCTAATCCAGAGACTCAGTGGCCAAACTCACTAGGCCGCATTCCATACCTTCAAAGTCATCCATACTTTTTGCCCTGCTTGATCGCGGCGGTATTTTCACTAATTGTATACTTGGTTACTTTCATTACATTGGAGGAGGTAAGGGTTCCCTTGGTCCTGGTTCTATAACGCTCATGCAAGTTATTCTGTGCCTGTTTTAGACCTTGCCCTCGATTGTCGCTCAAAGAAGACGAGATGCCATCGCTCGAGACAGGCTTGCTACAGCGGAAAGCAATTTGCTCCACTCCGGAGATGCCAATAATTATGGCACACACGCACATCCCTCTCCTCAAGCCACAGATTCATCGTCCAACCAGGCGCAGTCTGGCATTCGATCTATCCTCATCCGACCCATTATTTTCACATGTCTAAATGATGGTTTTTTAACCTTCCTCGACATGGCGCACTTTGCTCTTTTACCTTTAATGTACTCTACTCCGTTGGAATATGGAGGCCTTGGGTTGGGACCTTTCCAGATTGGCTTAATACAGGGCACGTTTGGGATGCTTAATGCCGTCGTTCATGCTATTTTCCTGGGCGGTTTGATTAGGAAACACGGGCCCAGGAAAATATATATGATCGGATTCTGTGGTTTATTTGTTTGTTTTAGCATGTACCCACTCATGAAATATTTCTCCCAGAGAGCACAGGGGGTCGATGCACTTACTATCGTGTGCATGTTGATCCAACTTTGCTTCCAGATGACAATATCCATGGCGTATGGTGCGCAATCTATCTTTTTTTGTTACTAAAAGAATGACAATCTGACAATCATCTAATTCCCAGCTTCTATTCAGCTAATATTGGTCAACAGCGTTCCTGAAGGAGGGCCTCTCGCTACTGCTAATGGAGTCCTCCAAATGACCAGCTCGGCAATGCGGACCACGGCGCCTACATTCGCCACCTCCTTGTTCTCGATATCCTTGCAGAAAAATCTTGTGGGCGGTAATTTGGTGTACTGCATCCTGCTGGGCCTGACTTGTGTCGGTATGCGATACTCTCTATTGCTCCCATGATTTTTCCAAGGAAAGGGGCCTTACTTGCGAAGCATTTATGACTCTTAGGTTATTTTTACATATTGAATAACAATGTGGAGCCATAACATAAGCAAAGCATGTAATAACAGATACATTGAATGAATCTCCACATCACCACTGTAATAAGAGGATTGACCAGAGCAATGAATGACACGACGAGTGTAGGCTATTCCATCGGGGAATACGCAGATGGTTCTGAAGGCGTAATCGTTGCATAAGGCACCAGCGGTCCCGTAAATGTAGTCTCCAGCACGCCGCCATAATAATCAAGCACTTCTCCCACATTTTTCTTGACGTTCATGTTGCAGGTGGCGCCCATTGGACTCGATGCCGACTATATGTGGCAGATTGGACGGGCCGGAGTCCCCGCGCTTTACTTTACTCGCTGGAACATTTTGAAGTGAAGATGGCCACCGTGGAAGAGTAGAAAGAAATAAGATCAGTGTGTGGTATATATATATATACTGGTATCCTGGTTGACCCCTGCGACAGCGAAGAGCAATGACATCGTGTGTTTCTTGGCACTGGCAGTGGCGCTTATAATTAGACGCTGCTGAACGCCACACTGACTCTGGGTCGTGTGATGCCAGTTGATGCAGATGCTTAAAGCTTGACCAGTCTAACCAACTATTGATACGTCCCACGGTTAGAGATGTAAAACAATACACTGAATTGATATTGAAACCACCGGAATAAAGTCGTTCAATATGCTGGTGAAGTAGCCATATTCTACGGGTTCGTCCAGGGCGTAGTTTCAGTATCTTGGTCATGCCATTATGCGCCTTTCCTTGAATCTAAGACCAAAGAAAAATCAACAAGGTACCGGGGAACTTCATATCTAAGTTTTCAATATTGACCAGTCCTAGGATGCTCACCGTAATCTTCTCTGACGGGTTACGTTCTCCGTAGGTTACATAAAATTTCGATAACATTGTAATGTAAGTAGCTAGAAATTGAAGCGTTTTATACAAGGGTGATCCCAACCGACTGGTGTATACAAAATTTCAATAAACACATGGTCCATGGCGTGTTTCCATAATGTCGCACCGTAATAGCAGTGAGAGAGGCAGACATTATTGGACTGAATTCAAGAACCTGCGCCGAAGGGACAGATTGAATAGGTATAAGCCTGAGGGTAAAGGACATTCAATGTCATACCGGGGTAGTAAAGGATCCACCTTTTGTATTTACTATACAACATTTTGTCTCTAGCTAAAGCGAGTTGTGGAGGATTTCGTTACCGAGTAGGCATTTACTGAATGCCGCCGCCATATCAAAGTAAAGGATCCATTTTTTGTATTGACATGTTCTCGCTAGCTAAAGCGATTTGTGGATGATTTCATCAAGATTTCATTACTAAGTAGACATTTAATGGATGCCGCAGCCTTGCCGCCGCCGCTAGTGGAGGTTGATCGACATACTTTTCGGAATGATCCAACAGGCGACAACAGTGCACCGACGCTCCTTTTCGGATTTCCTCAGAAATGAAGATAAGCAAAGCTACTAACGACACATTATTTTGCTTAAATTCTCCTGGTCTCCGAAGTATCAGAATGTGGTTTTCCCCCACTCTTGACAAGGTCAACATTCATAACCTTACGACCAGACATGTCCAAGATCGAGAATCTCACTTCCTCTCGCTCCGAACCACATCTTGACAATGACAACGATAACACTAACGAAAATATTCACGACTTTCACGACGACAAACCAACACCTCTCCCAATGACCCAACTGATAAGCGTCTTCCTCATTCAGGGAGCAGAACCCATCGCCGTGACGGTTATTTATCCATTCATCAACCAATTCATTCGGGAGACAGGAATCACGAACGGAAATGAAGCGAAGACAGGATATTATGCTGGCATTATAGTGCGTTAAATTCTAATCGTCTCGAAACAGCGGCATCCTCATGCTGGTACATAGCAATCTGCAGTCTTTTTCACGGAGTGTCTAACTGTGGTACAATGGGGATACTTGTCAGACCGTTTCGGTCGAAGACCCGTATTGTTGTGTGCACCCATCGGGCTAGCAGTCGCGATGCTGGTGTTTGGATCTTCAACAACCTTCTGGCCCTTGGTTTGGTCTCGTTGTTTCCAAGGGATTTTTAACGGAAGCATTGGTAAGTGCTGCTTTCTAATTGCAGAAGTGCCATAACTAATCCAGCTGACTCCAGGCGTCACAAAAACTATTATTGCCGAGGTGAATTTTACACGCATTCACAAGGCGCCCTCGCAGCTAAAACTACATCAAGCTTACAGATTCGACGAACAGAGGCGATGCATATGCCTTTTTCTCGCTGGTACGGAATTCGGGAATTGCCATTGGGTAGGACACATTCCTTTTTTCATTCTCGCGGTACTTTCGCTAACGTCTTTCTGAACAGACCAATCATAGGTGGACTCCTATCTAATCCAGAAACCCAATGGCCGGAGTCTTTGGGTCGCATTCCATATCTTCGGAGCCATCCTTACTTTTTGCCCTGCCTGATAGCGGCGATATTCTCATTCGTCGTATTTGTAGTTATATTTCTTACACTGAAGGAGGTATGGGTTCCCGTGATTTCTTTTGCATTACGCTCATCCACGTTATCATGTGTTTATTTTAGACCTTACCCTCCATCGTTGTTCAAAAAAAATTAGATGCCATCGCACGAGACGGATATCTAAAAACCGAAACCAGCTTGATTAACTCCGGAGACGACAATGACTATGGCACATTCATTCATCGCTCTCGACAAGTCACGGATTCTTCGCAGACGACGTTGGTTGACCAAGTCAAGCCTGGTCTTGGTTCCCTTCTCGTCCGACCCATCCTTATCACATATCTAAATAACATTTTCCTTGCCTTTCTGGACATGTCCTACTTTGCGCTAGTACCTCTGATGTACTCTACACCGCTAGAGTTTGGAGGTCTAGGGCTGGGACCTTTCCAAATCGGCTTCGCATTAGGCGCATTTGGAATGCTCAATTCTTCAATTCAGGCCATTTTCCTAGGTGGTTTGGTCAGGACACACGGGCCTAGGAAAATGTACATGATCGGATTCTCGAGTTTCTTCGTCTGTTTTGGGATGTACCCATTGATGAAATACTTCTCTCAGAGAGCACAGAGGGTCGATGCACTAACTATCGTGTGCATGTCGATTCAGCTTTTCTCCCAGATGTTGATTGCCGTGGCGTATGGTGCGCGCTCTACATTTTGCCTCCACTAGTAAAAGATTGAAGAGCTGACAAGTTACAAATGCTTTATCAATAGCTTCTATCCAGATCGTGTTGGTTGCCAGCGTGCCTGAAGGAGGACCTCTTGGTACTGCTAATGGAATTCTCCAGATGCTCAGCTCGGGAATGCGGACTATGGCCCCCACATTTGCCTCTTCTTTGTTCTCAATCTCGTTGCAGAAAAATCTTGCTGGCGGCAATTTGGTGTACTTCATCCTGCTTGGTTTGACTTGTGTTGGGATGCTATGCTCCTTTTTACTCCCAAATTCTACTACCAAAGGCAAGAAGCCTTCATCGTGAGCCATGTTTAAAGTTTGTATTATTTTATTATCATTATTACGACCTACATACCATATAGAAACGACAAAGACCAGGAATTGTATAGGAATTCAACTGCATAGATATAGCAACATTTGGTCCAAAAACGCGTCTGCAGCATTGATATACTAAGAGGCCCGATCCAGCCATAGTGCTATTGCAACTAACAAAGCTACTGGCTTATAGGAAAATCCATCCACTCCGACAGACATCCGATGTCTAGCAGGGGCGGTAACAGTAGCGAAAGGCACCAAAGACCCGGTGTATGTGGTCGTGAATGTAGTCTGAGGAAATTATTCACTTGCTCGAATTCTTCTCTTGGGCTAGGCTGCATCTGGTATCGAAAGTGCCAAGCGTGGTCGTTTGTCCCTGCTCATCAGTCAAGGTCGCAATGAAGTTCGCATGATAACCTAGATGAGGAATAACGGTGATTGACCAAGTTCACGGCGCACGGGCTATTTACATATCAATATTTTTTTCATTACTTGTATTCTCCCGTTGTCACCGTATGCTCCGATATTCCCAAATGAATGTCATTTTAATGTATTGATCTATACATTCATTTCTAATTTACGACGGAAAGAACAGTGTGAACACGATTGAACGGTATTAACCTTGGTCACTGGGGTCCACCAGCCAATAAAATTTGGCCTCTCGAAATTTCCCACATGTCTTTTCTGACCCTTAATCTGCAAGTGAACGAACAGAACTGTCCTTTGGGCCCGTATCACACGAGACACTGTTCACGGGCGCTAGTTCATTTCACACGGAAGTACAGTGTAGTGTCGCTAGCTGATTCAATCAGCTTTCGAACTGCTACAGGACAGCAGATTCAGGTGCGGTTATCGTTGAGTAAGGCGCAAGCGACCCAGTGTATGTAGTCGTTAGCGTCACGGAAGTAAAAGGAAGAATATTCGCTTGTACGCAGTCGCCCGGGTTTCCCTCTGGGTTTATGGTGCAGTTGGAACTGAGGCTATAGTGCCATGGTCCACGTTCCCTTGGCTATCAGCTGTGCTTGAGCTTGAGGGGATATCAACGCGGAGGTGAGGAGCACCTTATTCGAGAGTGACTGTATATAATATAGTTAGGATAGATAGAATGATTGGATTGTCCTTGTCGGACCATAATCATTTCACTCACAATGACTTATGGGGGGTTCATTAGTGAAAGTATCTTCTGGAATATGAAACATTTGTTCTGTGTAGACCTGTTCTACTAGGTAGCGCGTCGCTCCGTTACCTCCAAGCCCGATGTTTGAGTATTTAGTGGATCCAAGCCTTTCACTAGAAGAAACATCAGAAGGGATTTCTGGTTGCACGCCATATGGAGTGTATACTGCAGCAGCAGCATTGGCTTCTCATGAAAGAAGGATATTAGTGGACGACAATGTGTTACTGTTCGACGGGAAGTCATACCGCTTAAAGCACCATAAGCACCATACAGGTCGACCAAAGTCACGAATAGAAAGAAGAGACTAGTAAAATGCCAGACCATTATGCTGCGAGTTATGCGTTAAAGAACGCTAATTGAGGTCGGGGAGTAAGAAACCTGTGATGTAGTTTGATTTCCAATAACACGGCGGGTGTGGTGCTCGGCACGCATGCGCTTGAAAGTCTTGGGACGTTGGAAATATAGACCTGTATAGCTGTGCATGTATCATCTCGAATCTCGGTGTGCGACTTCAAGTAATATTCATGGTCGTAGAATGGTTTCAACATATAGATCATAGTAACTGTGACTAGGTACTAAGTAGTCTCGAATCCAGCCGTTGTTTGGTGTCACTGTGTTTGATTGCCTTATATATTCAAGAGACCACGGCGGCTGGATCCGAGATTAACTAAATAGGTAGACTCGCGACCAGTACGTTAGGTGGTGATTACTCATGTGTCATCCCTGATGCCTCATTATTTGGCCTTTGTTGGACTTGTTTGGCTTTCTAACATCAAGCGGAACTCAATCGGACTGTGAAAAGGAGCATCACCACCTAACGACTGGGAGTAACGGGGACGATTTTGGAGGATCCCCAGTGTGACAAAAACTTAGAATAATTTCGCGTTTTCCGCGCGTACTTTTCTTCGTCAAAATCTTTGCTCTCTCTTTACACGCTCCCCAAATTGTACTTTAAACACCTTAGATATATTGTATAGACCACTACAGCATATTATCTTTAATAAATATACATTTTACCTGAGCTTGCAGAATAGGAGTGATATTTGGGTCGAAAAAAGTGGAATTTCATCAATTCCAAGTAGAATCGAGTACAAAAAGTGGATATACCAGTGTATTACTGTTCAATAGCAAGTAGTGAGAAGCACGGGTGGCGAAGAGACCTGTGAGATTGTGTTGATTCCAGCAGAGTGGGGCGAACATCTGTGCTGGAGCATGAGCACGGAGGATCGGGCACTGGTGCATTATGAAGCGGTCAACCATCTCGTTTTCGGCGCAACACAGGCCCATGGGCAAAAGCGCATATATTGTCCAGACTAGTGGATGACGGACATGGCCTGTGAGCGCTGTGAGCAGGCTGGTGATGTCACTGAAAAACCAGCGGCTGGGCAAATCAGGTACAAGTTTGTGACAAGTTGATGTGCAGTCGCCATTTGCTAGCCTCCAGGCCAAGTTCCTCGATGATCATTGATCAGATTTTGAAAAGCACACTCGGAGCCGCTCGGAGTTCAAGAGGCAAAGAGGTGCAAGTTCTGGCGGCCTGGATAAGGAATTCCAACCAGCATGAATCCGCGAATCTTGAGAGGTGAGGATAGTGCAAATTTTCGGCATTGTTCAGATACTAAGTGTGGTCCTAGTCCAGCACTCAGTTATCTCCAAATACAGAGGCGCATGAAGGGCTGACCAACACTAGTTGGGCTTGAGGTGGCAGACAGCCGGTACTGCCAGGAAGTCTAAAGATCGGGGTTATGTGGTCAGATGTGTTTCTGACCATTTCTTGTGTTGGAGGAAGGTGAGAGGGTGCCAGAAAGGTGACGAACGCAAGCTACCATGATGGTCATCAAGGATCAAGAAGAGGCAATTTGGTGAAATTTCACCAAGTTATTCGTCACACCATGACCCTACTAAAAGTTCCCCGTATGTCCCAGCCGTTACCTGGAGATGCTCGCGGCTGCTCTCGGCACATAGCGGAGTTTGACAGGTAACGGCTGGTCACGAGCCTACTAAATAGGTACCTAGGTACACCCAATTGCACCGGATCCATTATGTATGTAGTATTTTCTTTATTCCCAATTTTCCATGCTAATCCCTCCTGTCTAACCATTTTGCTTAAATTCCCCTGGTTTCCGTAGTATCAGGATGAAATCCACACCCATGCTGGATAGGGTCTATAGTCATCAGAACGAGGTGAAGACGGGGATATGATCGGATTCTGTGGTTTCTTTGTTTGTTTTAGCATGTACCCACTCATGAATATTTCTCTCAGAGAGCACAGGGGGTCGGTGCACTTACTATCGTGTGCATGTTGATCCAACTTTACTTCCAAATGACAATTTCCATGGCGTTTCGGCTACTAAAAGAATGACGGTCTGATAATCATCTAATTCTCAGCTTCTACTCAGCTAGAATTGGTCAACAGTGTTCCTGAAGGAGGGGCTTCTTGCCACTGATAATGGAGTCCTCCAAATGATCAGCTCGGCAATGCGGACCACGGCGCCTACATTCGCCACCTCCTTGTTCTCGATCATATTGACTATACAATATGTTCTCTCTAGCTAAAGCGATTTGTGGAAAAGTTGGAATCAAAAGTTGGCTACTGTGAAACCCCCTAGCTATTTACTGAATGCCGCCGCCGCTAATGGAAGTTCGACATACTGTTCGGTTCGAATGGATAATGATCTAACAGGCGACAATGCACCAACGCGCTTTTCCCTCAGAAATGAAGATGAGCAAAGCTAAGCGACGCATTATTTTCCTTAAAGTCTCCTGGTCTCCGAAGTATCAGGATGTGATTTTCCCCCTCTCTTGACAAGGTCGAAATTCATAACCTTACGACCAGACATGTCCGATATCGAGAATCCCATTTCCTCTCACTCCGAACCACTTCTTGACAATGGCAACGATAACATTGACGAAAATGTTCACGACTTTCACGACGACAAACCAACACCTCTCCCAATGACCCAACTGATAAGCGTCTTCTTGATCCTGGGAGCAGAACCCGTCAGCTCGACGGTTATTTATCCATTCATCAACCAATTCATTCGGGAAACAGGAATTACGAACGGAAATGAAGCGAAGACAGGGTATTATGCTGGCATTATAGTGCGTTAAATTCTAATCGTCGCGAAACAGCGGCACCCTCATGCTGCTACATAGGAATCGGCAGTCTTTTTCACGGAGTGTGTAACTGTGGTACAGTGGGGGTACTTGTCAGACCGTTTTGGTCGAAGACCCGTATTGTTGTCTGCAACACTTGGGTTAGCGATTGCGATGCTGGTGTTCGGATCTTCAACAACCTTCTGGTCCTTGGTTTGGTCTCGTTGCTTCCAAGGGATTTTTAACGGAGGCATTGGTAAGCGCTGCTTTTCACTTGCAGAAGTGCCATAACTAATCCAGCTGACTCCAGGTGTCTCAAAAAGTGTTATTGCCGAGGTATATTTTACATGCATTCACGGGGCACCCTCGCAGCTAAAACTACATCAAGCTTACAGATTCAACGAACAGAGGCGATGCATATGCCTTTTTCTCGCTGATACGGAATTCGGGAGTTACTATTGGGTAGAACACATTCCTTTTTTTATTCTCGCGTTGTTAATGTCTTTCTGGTCAGACCGATCCTAGGTGGACTCCTATCTAATCCAGAAACCCAGTGGCCGGAGTCTTTGGGTCGCATTCCATATCTTCGGAGCCATCCGTACTTTTTGCCCTGCCTGATAGCGGCGATATTCTCTTTCGTCGTATATGTAGTTGCCTTCCTTACGCTGAAGGAGGTACGAGTTCCTGTGATTTCTTTTCCATTACGCTCATCCATATTATCATATGTTCATTTAGACCTTACCCTCCATCGTTGCTCAAAAGAAATTAGATGCCATCGCACGAGATGGATACCTAACAGCCGAAACAAGTTCGATTAACTCCGGAGACGACAATGGCGATGGCACACGCATTCATCCCTCTCGACAAGCCACGAATTCTTTGCAGACCATGTTGCTTGACCAAGTCAAGCCTGACCTTCGTTCCCTTCTCGTCCGACCCATCCTTATCACATGTCTAAATAACATCTTCCTCTCCTTTCTAGGCATGTCCCACTTTGCCCTAATACCTCTGATGTACTCTACACCGCTAGAGTTTGGGGGTCTGGGTCTGTGACCTTTCCAAATCGGCCTCTCATTAGGCGCATTTGGAATGCTCAATTCTTCAATTCAGGCCATCTTCCTAGGTGGTTTGATCAGGAAACACGGGCCTAGGAAACTGTATATGATCGGATTCTCGAGTTTCTTTGTCTGTTTCGGGATGTACCCATTGATGAAATACTTCTCTCAGAGAGCACAGAGGGTCGATGCACTAACTATCGTGTGCATGTTGATTCAACTTTTCTTCCAGATGATGACTTCCATGGCGTATGGTGCGCGCTCTACGTTTTGCCTCCACTAGTAAAAGATTGAAGAGCTGACAACTGCCTCGTCAACAGCTTCTATCCAGCTCGTGTTGGTTGACAGCGTGCCTGAAGGAGGACCTCTTGGTACTGCTAATGGAATCCTCCAGATGCTCGGCTCGGGAATGCGGACTGTGGCTCCCACATTTGCCTCTTCTTTGTTCTCGATCTCGTTGCAGAAAAATCTTGCTGGCGGCAATTTGGTGTACTTCATCCTGCTTGGTTTGACTTGTGTTGGGATGCGATGCTCCCTTTTGCTCCCAAACTCTACTACTAAAGGCAAGAAGCCTTCATCATGAGGCATGTTTACTTTGTGTTATTTTATTATCATTGTTGCGATCTACATACCATATAGAACGACAAAGACCAGGAATTGTAAAGGAATGCCACTCCATAAATATAGAAACATTTGGTTGAAAAACGCGTCTGCAGCATTAATATACTAAGAGGCCCGATCCAGCCACAGTGCTAATTGCGACCAACAAAGCTCTTAGCTTATAGGAAAGCTCATCCACTCCGACAGACATCTTATGGCCAGCAGAGGCGGTGACAGTTGCGAAAGGCACCAAAGACCCGGTGTACGTGGCCGTGAACGTAGTCTGGGGAAATTATCCACCTGCTCGCATTCTCCTGAATTCTTCTCTTGGGCTAGGCTGCACCTGGGTATCGAAAGTGCCAAGGGTGGTCACTTGTCCCTGCTCGTCAGTCAAGGTCGCAATAATGATGTTCGCATGAAAACTGGAGCCTGCTTTTTCGAACGTAGCTTTAGGTAGATCTGAGTCAGTATACTACAACAGATGGTTTTTGAACAGGATTGCACTCACAAACAACTCTTTTGGGCTCGTAAGTCTAAGTCCGCAATCTCCGTTGGGAAAGCGACTATTTCCTTCGTGTAGACTTGCCCTAGTAGCGAGTCGCTCCGTTCCCTCGAGGCCCAATGTTCGAATAAACAGTTACTTGATGGGTCACCTGATCCTTCCTGTCACTTCAGCGGTATACAGGCCAGTTATGTACTTATCTTGACGCGCTGGCACAAAAGCGCATCCACATACCGTAGCTCTTGCAAATGTCTTCTCTACTTACACCTGCATCTGTCACTGCTTCCATGGCTTCTATGGAAAAAAATATCATGAAGGCTGCCGACGCGCGCAACCTTGTGGACTGCATGGAGACTGTGTATAAGGAAATGGTAAGTAAAATTCGCGTACAACGAAAAGGTCCAAGACTTACTCAACATATTATTATTATAGCGTACGTTTTTCAAGTATCGCAAAGATCCCCAGTTTCATAAGGTTCTTGATGGCAAAGGCCTCGTCTGGGAATTGCTTCCTCCTTACAAAACGGCTATCTCTGGGTTGCAACTTCAAGGTCTGGAGGATAAGTTGCAAAAAATAGTTGCAACATACCGGGTTTCTGCCATTACTACCTCTGTATCTGGTATTGAGAGTGCAAACGAGCGTGCACAGACAAGTTCAGTTGATCATTCTTCCTCGCTTGGCGTCCGTGCTTCTACAAATGTTCTTCCTAATCCCAACTCCAAAATGCCGAAAGGTGGGGAGCGAGGGGGAAAGGCAGAGCAGGCGGCGAACACAGTGGATGCAGCGCCAAAGAAGTCGCAGGCGACAAACACAGTAAATGTAGTGCCAAAAAAGTCGGAGGGTACGAAACGCACAGCGGAAACGACCGACACGGCGCTAAAAGTCTCAAGAGCCGAGGACTTGGGTGTGACGGATATCTCAACCAAAGAGATGAAAGGGCACGGAAACAAGAGAAAACATGCCACAGAAAAAGATGAAGAGAAGTTGGCCAATAAGAAGGTGAAGAAGGCGGTGGAAGAGAAAGACACGGGGAGGGACGAAGAAGAGATGAAAGAGAAGATGGACAAGAAGAAAAAACCGAAGAAAGTGTTTGAGGAAAAGGACACCCGGTGGGAGGAAGAGGAAGAGGAGTTGGGCAGGAAAACAAAAGTGAAGAAGGTATTGGAAGTCAAAAAACACAGAGGCGGAGGTGAAGGGGACGACAATTCTCACCAGAGCACGAAGGAAGTAGCCGCCGCCGCCGCCTGTCCTACCGACAGCGAAAGCGAACACTCTTCAGTGGTAATCATAGACGTTCCTGTTCCAAAAAGACCTCGACGCTATCATATCAAATACGATCCACAAGAGCGGTTCTCCGAGCTATTGAAGCTTCCGACTCCAAAAAAATGCGCTCTGTGTGAGGAAAAGGGATACCCTTGCGTGGTCGACTTTCCGGATCCACCCAAGTTCAAAGTGGCTGAGAGCGGCCTAAAGCTGGCATGCAAGAAATGTCAAAGCTTCAAGAAGAAGTGCGTATGGGTTGGGATCCCCAAGCTTCCCCAAGACTCCAACATCATCGTCCTCGATCCGAAAAAACCTAATAACAATTCAAAAGGGATGGCAAAAGATGTCCCCGTCGCCGAACCGAAGGATAAAGTCATAGAAGTCGAGGATCGGGAAGATGATACATTCCGTGAGTTCCACAACTTTCAAAAGATGCACCAGGCATCCGGCAAGCAAACTGCCATAAAAAAAGAACTAGCTGTTCTAAAGGCGACAATATCATCCCAAGGGGAACTCATCGCCGGTTTGCGAGCCAGAGTGGAGGCGTTGGAAAAAAGGACGTCAGACTCGCGCGCGGGGCGCATACAACCCACGGAACATAGGATGCCAGAGGAGTCGACGTCGGCCGCACGTATACCAGCCAGCGAACCGATGAGAGGCAACACCAAAAGAAGTGGGGCGGCCTTGGAGCAGAAGATGAAACAGGCAGTCGACGACCCTTGGATTATTTTCTCAGATGCCAGTAATGGCGAAGATGAAGATGTTCCCGCTCCTGCTGGTGCTGTTGAGGAAGACGACCCATGGAGTATTTTTTCAGATGCCAGTACTAATGGCAAAGATGATGATGCTGTTTACTCGTCTTCCAAACGTCGTGGATCTAGGTTCATTCATGAATACTTTGCAAAACGTATCCCTGTGTACGAAGACGTCGACGAGGAATAACAGTGATTGTCCAAGTTCACGGCGCACGGGCTAGTATCCATCAATATTTTCTTCATCACTTGTATTCTCCCGTTGTCACCGTATGCTCCGATATTCCCCAAGTGGATGTCATTTTCTTTCTTATAGGTTTAATGTATTGATCTATTTTGTCATACATACATACATTCATTCATTTCTAATTTACGACGGAAAGAACGGTATTAATCTTGAAGCTTGGTCACTGGCCCAGTCCACCAGCCAATAAAGTTTGGCCTCTAAAAATTTCCCACGTGTCTTTTCTAAGCCTTGAACTGCAAGTTCATTTCACACGGTAAAGCGTAGTGTCGCTGGCTGATTCAATCAGCTTTCGAACTGCTACTACAGGGCAGCAGGTTGAGCCGCGGTTATCGTTGAGTAAGGCAAAGCGACCCAGTGTATCATGTAGTTGTTAGCGTCACGGTAGTAAAAGAAGGACGTTCGCTTGTACTCATTCGCGTGTTTTCCTCTGGGTTCATTGTGCAGTTGGAACTGGGGCTATAGTGCCATGGTCCACGTTCCCTTGGCTATCCAACTGTGCTTGGGCTTGAGGGGATATCAACGCGGAGGTGGGAAGCACCTTGTTCGAGAGTGACTGTATATAATATAGTTAGAATAAGTAGAATGACTAGATTGTCCTTGTAGGAGCATAATCATTGCACTCACTGCGATGAATTGTGGGGGGTTCATTAGTGAAAGTGGGTGTCACTTCTGGGACATGAGATATTTGTTCTGTGTAGACCTGTTCTACTAGGTAGCGCGTCGCTCCGTTATCCCAGGCCCGATGTTTGAGTATTTAGTGGATCCAAGTCTTTCAATAGAAAGAGCATCAGAAGGGATTTCTGGTTGGACACCATACAATGTGTACTGCAGCAGCATTGGCTTTTCATGAAAAAGGATATTAGTGAACGACAATGTGTCACTGTTCGACGGGAAGACATACCGCTTAAAGCACCATACAGATTGGGCAAAGTCACAAATAGAACGAAGAGGCTAGTAGAATGCCAGACCATTATGCTGGCAGTTGCGAGTTACGCGTTAAGGAGCGCTTGAGGTTGAGGAATAAGAAACCTGTGATGTAGTTTGATTTGCAATAACACGGCAGGTGTGGTGCTCGGCACGCATGCGCTTGAAATTGTTGGGACGCTGGAAATATAGACCTGTATAGCTGTGCATGTATCATCTCGAATCTCGGTGCGTGACTTCAAGTACTCTGAGAGCGCTTCCGAGATCACGATGGACTAGAAGAGATTAGAAGGCACACTGGCGATCTTGCGCGAAAAATTTATCTCAGGAATTAGTAGTATGGTCAAGAAACATGTGTCTGTTAATGTCGAATTCGACGAGGTTTTCTAATGCACCCGACGAGAACGGTTTGAAGAAAATTGAGGCATTGATAAGATAGTTTCCGCAGTAGTAAGAATAGATCTAAAACTCGTAGAGATTCGTGTCCTGTGGTCGGACTATAGCCCTGCTACGGTCCTGTGCCGTGAGAGCAGGCGATGTGTATATATGGTGACGTCCACTTCATTCTAGTCATAAGAAATGTCAGAGAGGGGGGCTGTTAGAATTACTGCGTATATCGCATACCTAATTTCTTATATCTTTTTCGTCATCAACAATGCCAAAGGCCACTCTACCAGCACCCTTCCATTCGCGCTAACGTCTGCACCAGGAGAGTTTTCTAATGCTCCTTCCCTCAAATCTTTCCAGAAGCGAATAGAGATATCGCCTCCCCGCAGTTCAGATTTCTCGGCCTCACTAGCAGGTTCGGGGGCATCTTCAAGTTGGCGAAGGTCTGCTGCTAAGAACCTTTGATCTTCCTCCCTTTTTAAATCTTCGGGAAACTTCTCATGGTATGTGAGTAGAGAACTCCAGGTGCGGAAGTAGGCTAGAAGATCCCTCCAGCGCATTTCTGTACGCATTATTACTGGAAGTATTTGTGCTTGTGATTTCGGTATGAAAGATGGCACGTCGTCACCTGCACAAAATGACAATAATTATTTGTGGACTACATTAAGATCCGATGAGCTTACCACAAAAGTACACCCTTTCCAATGATGTTAAACGACTCTCTTTCAATACCTCGGCTGGCTCGGGGACATCCACCAGATGCCGCTCCAATATAGTCCTCCCTGGTCGCTGAAAGTATGGGCCTAGGCTCGTAAGCTGGTCGGAGCCCTGTGCGTAATCTGTGATTTTAGGACCGAGTGCAGGAAATTGAGGGAGTCGGAATTCGCCATAAATCTACTTGGGAGATCATAACATTGAATGAATAGGCACTGGACTGGAACGTACCCAAAACGCAGCTGTTCCACCAGGACGAAGGACACGACTGGTTTCTGGCCATACTTTGCTCCAATCAAACCAATGAGCAGCTTGGGCTTTAGGCAGGGACTCAGTTAAGCTGTGTACTCATGCTGCAGAAATCTCAAGACAAATGTACCTGCGACAATGAGGTCTAAGGTTTCATCCTCTGGTATGGCTTTACTCAAGTCCTCTGCGGAACCTTGAACAAATCGGTAAGTGGTCTCGTCTCCGACTTTGCCGGTGGTCGAATCAAGGATGTGCTTTTTCGCTTTGTCGAGCATTCCAAGAGATGGATCAACGCCTATGACCTCCTTGAAGGGCTTCAAGCGTTTTGTTGCTTGACCTGGGCACAGCAAGTTCACAACGGTCTCGATGAACACATATGAGCGTGTTTGACAGTACCAGTTCCACATCCTACATCAACAGCGCGGTTCCATTGTGCTTTTGGGTTATCACCCTTCCCATGGAACGAGAAAATATGCTCGAATAGTTGAGCAGGATATGTTGGGCGCGATGCAGCATAAACAGAGGCATTGAAGGTCGCCTTGGCAAAAGTGGACATCGTAGTATAGAGGAAAGGTTGGTAGGTTTATCAGCTCCGCAATCTACTCTCTTAGAACAGACCAAATAAACAATGATAGTCGATTGTTAAAATATAAGTCCGCACGCCATTTAGTAAGAGTTGAGCGAATTAAAATATAATGTGAGATATAATCTAATTTATAATGTACATGCTATGAATATTATCATAATAGAGTAAAGGCTATTTTTTGGAACGTCTTGTCACAGCTCGAGGAGGATTGATAGGAGGTACCACGTTGACATGGACATTTACATTCGGAGGAGGAGCAGCTCCCCTCAGAACAGGACCACCTGCATGGTGGTGAAGGGCCTGTACGGCGGCGGCCCTCTGTGCAGCATCGTTCGCTCTGTACTGGAGGAATTGTCTATCGATCGCAGCCTGCCGCTCATGCTGCTGCTGCTGCATCCTTCTCTGCATCTCCAGATGTTGGTTCTGCATCATCTGTGCTCTCATTTCCTCTTGGTACCTCGTGTTCATGAGTCGAGCTTCAGCCTGTCTCCTATCACGCTCTGCCTGTGCTCGAGCTTCCGCTTGTCTCATGTCACGATCGACCTGTGCTCGAGCTTCTGCATCCCTCCTATGCGCTTCTGCCATCTCACGATATGCAGCCTGCAACCTTTCTCGTTCCCTCTCCTCCGCTTGCCGATGTCTTTCAAGCACTCGTTGCATTTGACCTTGTCGTTGCTGCTCCTGCTCGCGTCGAAGCTGTGCTTCCAGCTCATCGAGCCTTCTCCTCTCTTCTTGCATCCTCTCAACCAATCCTGCCTGTCTTTCTGCCTGTCTACGCTGTGCTTGTGCTGCTCGTTGCTGCGCTCGTGTCTGTCGAACGCGAGGGGCAGGAGCATGAGGAGGAGGAAAAGGTGGAAGAGGATGTCCATGAATCGGAGGTGGTACCACTGGTTGTGCCAAATGCATCATATGTCCACCAGGTCCACCAGCAAGAGCAGGCAATCCATACGCCATGTTCTGATGATTCCGTGGTAAATGGTGAAATGCTGCAAGACCGACCCTTCCAATGGGACCTGCGCCTGGCCAACCGCCGCCAGGGACACGTGGAGCTGGAGGCGCGGGGGGAGGCGGGGGCAGGTCGACCTTGATATCTTTTTCGTCCACGTCAGGATGGTCGCGTTTATACTGTTCCATCGCCTTTTCCGCGGCAGCTTTAACCTACCACATGTGTAAATAAAGACCTTCCATATATGCTGCAATGAAGAGGAAAACCCATCGACTCACCTCTGCAGCATGACGCTCTTCCACATGATCAAATAACGGACATTTGCCTTTGTTCGCTCTTGAAGTAGATGGATGGCCCGCTGGGGTCTAAAAAGGAGTAGTTAGCCCCAGTGGGTTTCATGAAATGAGATGATAAAACGTTTGCATGTGTGTGTGTAAAAACATTGATATTCGAAAGAAAAAAAAAACGCCACCTAAGTAGTAATGCAAAAAAAAACATACCTGATCGAAATGTTCATATCCCGAGATAACTTTCCTACAAATATAGCACGAAAGAGTTCGACAATTTGGGCATGTCATTTTATTACACTGTTTGCGAACGTTGTTCAGACACGTTCGAAATGCAAAAAAAAATCATTTCAAGACGATTACTTACACCTTGTTCTTTGATGAAGGCTGATAGCAACAATATTAGACGACAGAAGTGAGATAGAGCACAAAAAAGTATATACGAACGTTTATTGCACTGAGGGCAGTTCCGCATAAGCGCTCGGGCTTGAAGAATGATCAATAAACATGAGTTGTTTAAATATGAAAACATACAAAGTACTCACTCATAGCTTCTTCAATAGCATGTCGGCCATCGAGCAGCTTATCTTCTTCCACTTCTGTAGGACAAATTATAATTATAAAGGCACCCAATATTTTGATAACGCATCGAATTTCGTACCTTTACAGCTCTTTGGAAGGTGATCCTGGAAACAAAGACAAGGACATATTCAGCACAAATTCGAATTGATCAAGAAAAAAGAAAAACTAGGAGCCTACCTTCTTTTTACAACTCCTACAACTCACAACACCACACCCGCCTTCCTCATTCCCACATCTGAAAAGCTTTTCCTCCTCCTTCGAGACTTCCAAAACACACTTCCAATCGCAAAAAGGACACTCTTCCAACCCCTCCAAACCAGCCGCTTCGAGCTCTTTCTGCTGCTGCACCCGCTCAAACAAGGACATGAGCTTAGGCGAAAGGATTCTTCGAAGTTCCGAAACTGGAAATGGGAGAGAACACCCAGAAGAGTGCATGCACACAATGCGTGTATCGTGTTCGCCGAGTTTCGTTGCTGCGTATTGCGATACGCAGGAGGAACAGAATAAGTGCGCTTCGGGGCATTGGACCATGTCGTCCTGAAAGCGAGGTATTAGTAGGTATAATTAATGTCAAGCTCCAATAGTCATGAAAGACCATAGGAATTTGGACAGAGGAGATGATCACTCACAAATGCGTATTCTGAAAAACAACACTGGCACTCGATCCCTGAGCCTTCTTCAACAGGATTAGGTCCTTCATCGACAGGTTCCACGGCTCGTTCTTTCCCTTTCCCGTTACCCGACGTCCCAGCGACAGAAGCATCCCCCTGAGCTTCCGGACCCGTACCAAATCCAACGTCCCTCCTCACCTCATCTGGATCCTTCTCTCTCACCCTGTCCAGAAGCCACCTCCGCTCTTTTACAAAATCCTCATCAACCACATTTCCCAACTTCTTCTTATCCTTGTGATATATATACGGCGTCGATTTTTGATGATATGGACGTAGACCGCATGTTCGTACGTATACCTCGTACCGCATGTCCCCGCCACGCTCCCGGTGCAAGTCGATAAATCTTTGTTCAGAGGCAATCAACGCGAGGTGTGCTGGCGCATATAAGCCACGTTTCTCTTGTAATATCTTCCGCAGGTAGGGCTTCGGGATGAGCGGGAAGCTTGCTTGTAGTTGGATCTATAATGTGGAAAACCGCAAGCGTGAGTGTCATATTCTCATAAAATAATGGGGCTATCAGCCACCAAAATGTGTTCCGGCTGAATCATGAAATACAAAAATCAAAAGCAGGGAAAACAGGTTTTAAACTAACCAAAGCCATATCGGTATAATGAGGACCACCACTGAAGGGTCTATCGACACTCCCATAGTCCACTTCCGGTTCTTTTTCCTCGGTCTTCGCTCTCTTATTAGAGCCACCAGCCCCCTCTGGTTCATCCAAAGCCTTCCTCTTCCCTTTGTTCCTAGGGTCGACTTTGGGATAATCCCCAGTCTCGAATAAGATGCCAACAATGTGCTCGACAGTCTGTCCAGCAAAATTCGGCAAATGTGTGTGCACAAGACCAAGAAGATATTCGGGCTCGACATCTGGCACAATCTCAAGAATTTGAGCGATGGTTTGGGATATTGAATCGACTGGTGGTGCTGGTTCGGGCTCAGGGTCGAAGGCGGGTGGTGGTTGCGGCTGTTGCTGCTCCATCGTTTGTGAATTAGATGTAGATGCAGCTTCTGCACCGATTGGCGAGGGATCAGCAGGAGAGGTCAGGGTCCTGGGATTCGCAGTAGCAGCAGGAATGGGGCGTAGAGGTTGTATAATTTTGACGTCTTGAAAGAGAGGTGCGGCGCTGCCATTTGCCTTTTGTTCAGTGTTATGTTTTATGTTATCAAAGAAATTCGGGGACGGTTTTGCTGCAAATACAGGATCCCGATCCCTTTCATCATCGGAGTCTAGAGCTCTGGCTTTTCCTTTTCCTTTGTCTTTGACTTGTACGCGCTCTTCCGAGTTTTCTGCTTTATGAGGTCTCTTGCGAGGATGCATAACGGGAGCAGCGCCATCCTCAGTTCGCAGGAACGGAGGTTCGTTCTCTTCGTCACTTTGTGACTGCAGAAAGAGCGGGACAGGCTCCGGTACCTTTCTCTTCTTTGACGAAGGGCCGGGGATGTTCTCTAGCGACGTCGAAACGCCTATGGGTACAGGCTGCAATGCCTGGGAACTACCACCCGAACGATTTGCTTGCGTTTGACGGTGAGGTTGAGGTTGGGAATGGGATTGGGGGTGTTGCATCTCAGAGTCCGAGTCTGAATCCGTGAGTTCAATGACAGGCCCCGGAAACGAGGCAGCCTTTCTAGTGGCCTTTCCCTTCTCTTTCCCCTTAGACGAGCCACCTGCTGCATTGCGTGCCTTTAATGCCTCGCATGATCGAGGCACAGGCAATGGCACAGGTTCAGGTGAGGATTCGATTTCGATGACTTCATCTGAGAATGCGTGTTTCGGACCTGCTGCTCTAGCGGCAGCAGTAGCAGTAGCCATCCGTATCCTTCAGGTTCCCTTAAACTCCTCTAACGACTTTGTGATGGTACAGAACGCAGGTGGGAGCGGCACGCGTTGAACGAAATATTCGTTTGAAAGGCAAAAACTTGCCGGTGTGGGCTGGAAGTTATCGAGAAAGAAAATGTCTTCTAGATAAAAGTGGCGACAGAACTAAGACCATGTACTGGGATTTGAGTATATGCCGTAAAAAAACCAGTGGGATTTGAGTGGAACAAATGTGGGCTCACGAGCAACAAAGATACTCTTTTGCACACACATACACGGTCGTTCCGACACTGGGACTTCTTCAGAATATGTTCTTCTACGCAGGTTCGGTTTAATGAAGGGAAAAGGACAAGAAAAAATTTGAGTATGCTTAGAAGGTCTGAGTTGTGGATGAAATATAAGGACGAAAGGTGACTCAATTGGGCCACTCGGGAACGCGGTCACATCTTGTTTGTCGGAGTCTAATTTTAATCACTGGGCCAAGAACATACTTATACTTTTCGCAGGCCACCAAAAAAAACGCAGCCAACCAGACGTTCCAATTTCTTACCTCACTGAAAATTTTCCGTAGACAAATCTTCAATTGTCAACAAAAAAAAATGTCGGTAAGGGAAGTTTAGGCTTTCAATGCCTAAAAAGTTTAAGCGCAAGCAGAAGTGATCGCGTCGCGTCCGTCGCGTCTTCCGCGTCACACTAATTAGGCTTCATCAATGCGGGTGGGTGTCCTTGAGGTGTCCAATGCCAATGATGATTTTGAAAATTATTATCTATGTACTACTACTTCGAAAGTCCTGGTAAAGAATTAAGGTTGCTGGTATCTGGATGGAGGTCTACTTATACTACGGGAGAAAAAACAAACCGAAGAAAATGGCTACAGAATATTACTTACTCATTAAGCAGAGGGAACAGAACACCCTTCTGCATGTTAAATTGTCATGTCATGGTCATACCTTATCGGAATCATATAATTCGTACCTAAAGATAAAGAAAGGTTCAAAAAAAAGGAACAAGAAAGAAAAAGTCACGAAACGGAAAAAGAAAGAAAAAAGGAAATAAAAAATACAAGACTCGCTCTAAATGTACAGTCATGAAAGAAAAGCTGCATATAGTTTACAATGTGAATGAATAAACGAAACGAAGAGTGCGAGAAGTAAAAGTCGTTAATCATGAAAGATGTGTCTGTGCGGTATATGAGCGTTGTATGCTGTTGGTTGTATAATCGACGAAATTTACCCCAAGTCGTGTATATGCGGGAGAAAGAATCGAAATGTTGGATTCGTATGCCGTCGTATGCATGAAAAAGCAAAAGGATGATGTCGAATATCGTATGCTGTGGCGTAGTCGTGGTCAAAGAAATTGGTAAAGATTAGAAGAAAATGATCGAAAGCAAGCACCCAGGAATGACGGTGATAATAGAAATTGAGTATAAGATAGTCCGAACCAAGGATATGAGGTTTCCGGCATATAGGCGTCTTTGGGGCGGAGAGGAACGAAGACGAAGACCAGTCCAAGATCAAAGTGAGGGCTGCCTGACTTCAGCATCATCAAGAAGCCACAGCGGCAACTTGGACAACGTTCCCTGAAGTCCTGCGCTGTTTCTTCAATACCCTCCTTCCCGTATACCCATGACCATTAGTCGATGGTCGATTTGACAGATTACTGTTCTCCTTATCGCCCAATGCCGATGACAATTCTTCATCCTCACTCGTGTTTACACCCTTTCTCCTCGATGGAAGAGTCCGACTGCGTATAACAGTGGCACCTTGCTCGGCGAGCACTGTCGACCCGTTCCCATTCTCGGAACTATTTTCCTGACCTGGTATTCTCAATTCTATGACGCAAAGGAGAAAGAGTAGAGGTTAGTTGTGAGAAAAAGAATATACAATTCTGGCACACGCACCACTAGGATCAATCGCCGTCCTTCTCCTTGAAGCTTTCAAAGCCTTATCCTTCTTCCCCAGAGAAATAAAACCACTGCCACCACCACCTCCTCTATCGCCTCCGGGGCCATAAATTGGAAGTGGCTGGGGCACCTGTGACCTCGATATCAGCTTCCACGCACCCCCAACATGCGACGGAACCTCCCCCCCATCATCCGATCTTGAAGATGGAATAACCATCATTTCATCCACGTCTGCTGACGAGCCAGAACCGAGGGGCGATGAAGGGACAGGGGCGAGTGGGTTATGAATAGCTAGCGGAGAAGGTTCGTGCGGATGATGATGGGTGTGAGATTGTGATTGATTGTGCGAAAATCGATAATGGATAGGTCCATTGCTGCCTGCACTAGTATTATTATTAGGAAGCGGCTGCGTAGCAGAATGTATTGGTCGAGGGCGTTTCTGCTGGGGTTGTTGCTGACTATGACTATCTAATAATGGAGGTGACTGCGCCACAGTATGCGTAGGCACCCAGCTCGACTGTTGCTGATTCGAAGGGGATGAAGGTGAGACAGGTGAAGGCGGTAAAGATGAATGCGGTGTCGTAGCGGTTGAGGTTGACCTTGACCTAACATGTTCCGTCCATTGTCCTTGTCCAGGATGAGAATACGACTGCGAGGATTGATGTAAGGGTGGCGGTTGTGCCTGTGACCTTGAGCTCCATCCCATGTTCAAATTATCAGGCGCCGTAGGCGAATGTGAAGACTGTGATCGCTGCACTGAACGCCGATTCTGTGAGCCTTCGCTCCAAGTTGGGATTATTACAGGCGATTCCGGTAACGCCCCTCTGGATCCGCTGACGTCTTTCCTCTGTTTCGAAGGCCTGTCCGAATGAGGATTAGATGGTCCTGCTTCTACGCTATTATGATGCGTATGCCACGCGCCAGATGTATTTGCAGGTGGTGTTGCCCCTCCAGACGTGTTCTCTACGGATCCGCCTGTGCCCCTTCGAGTAGGGGTTGAAGTTCCTTCACGCCATTTTCCTCCACCTCCTGGACCTCCACCACCTGATCCTCCTCCTCCAGTACTTGGTCCACCACCTGCCCCTTCAAATGTCGTGACACTGCTCCCTGGTGGAGGTGAGATATCGAGCATGAACCAATCTTGTTGGGCTATCAGAAATTCTAGCACTTTCTGACTTAACGCATGCTCTTGAGGTGACATTTCGTGCTGAGGATGCGATATAAGTCCAGGACGGAATATCACAGCGAGGTCTAAAGAGAAAGAAATTCAAATGGTCTGTTTTAGCGCTCACAATAAGGAAACGTACTGGTAGCCGTCATCAAGTTCTTCTCGCTTTTTCGTGCAAAAACGGATAATAGGTCGAGAACGTATAAGAGTAGATATTGATTTGGCCTCGGCATTCTGCGAATGAGAGATTTATATGTTGTGATGACTTCCTCTTGGTTGAATGGTTGTTTTGCTGTAGAAGAATGCTTAGGTACAGTAAGAGTTTACATGAGAAACATTATTCCATACCCAATGCATCGCGGAACTAGAAGAATAATCAATAAGTACAGTTACGTCGAGTCATCGAAGGAAGGAATGCGCACATAGTGGTACATATCATGGGGTATAACTGGCTCCTGTTACAACGCTTTAGAGAACGTATATACATCTCGTGGATGAAGGGTACATACCGGCATTTGAGTTAAATATCTCCGGAACACACTGGCTACATCATGGGTGGTGTAGTTCTCCTGCTTCCAATCGAGGGATTTGCCGTACTGAATGGAGAAAACGAGAAAGACAGATCATGTTAGTCTCTGTTAAAGTTTAAACATTAGGATAGCAAAAATAGTCGTACGCGAGGTGGAGACTCGAAGGAAGCTTGGAGGTCGCGCATACGTTTGTTGGAGCCGTTGACGCGGAATGTCCCTGGAACTTCGGTGGCTAATGGAGAGAAGGCTTAGAGACCTCCAAGGTCAAGCTACGGGGTGAAGAGGTGACGCACCATGTTCTTTCAGATACAACCCACTTCTCGGCGAGGTCAAGAAGAGCTCAAGTTTGGACCAGAAAAAGCGCAGACGCACCATTTAGCCACGACGACAGGAATATGCCCCCACACATACAAATCGCCATTTGCATTCGCAGTAGATATCTGAACACTGGCGTATTTGAGACTTTCCTTCAGCGGTTTCCCGAAAACTGGATGTTCCGCATCGTCGTGTGCTGTAAAGTAATGCCGGCGGTCAGCAAGGGCTCGGAGCAAGTCAAAAGGAGCGGCAAACCCCTGTATGGCCCCTCGAAGACATCTTTCTTGGGCTTTGTGTTGAGAGCGAAGGGTTTCCACCAGGTCTTTAGATTTGGCTTTGAACTGTACTGAGTTTGTGGCTGGAGCATAGGTGGTTGGGAAGAGGGTGTTGTTGATTCTTGTTGTGGCAGCGGGGCAAGTGAGGAAACAGGCGATGCTCGGACGGGCAAACTGGCGGTGTCGAGAAGAAGACTAGTAGGTCGGCCGTCGCTGGGATCCGTGCTTCGACGAGCAGAGCGTTTGAATCTTATGAACGCACCGACTTTAGCAGCGAGCCCCTGCTTGGGACTCTGAGGGAGCGCCAGATTGTTGAATGTGGTAGGTACAAAACAAAGACAAGAGAACGCGGCAGTCTTCCCCGCTCCACCACAGCCACTCACTCCTACACTGCTACTTTGGTTTCTCTGACTCGATTAGATTAGATTTCTCCTATTCTGTCTACTTTGCATTACATTCAATCTTAATTTCCTCTGCTAGCTTTTCTGCAATTCCAAAGCATGCTCCGGCCTATCTCATCCGTCAGAAAAACGGCCTTTTTTCACAGATAGGTAGAAACATACCGTGTGGCCAGAAATAATCCATGGAAACACGCTAGCATCGCACACCCGTAACCTATCTACGCCATACACACGCAGATTCGCATCTACCACGCCCTCTTCTTTTAATGGTGCCATCCGGCATGTCGAGGCCGGGTGATATACCGTCTCCACCCTCTCGCGAATCAGCTTTTCGAGCTCTTCATCAGTGCAGAGATGCAGTTCATGATCCAAATCCTCTCGCGTGAAGGTACTATCAAGGAGAGAGGCAAGTGGTTCAGCTTGTGCAATCTTCAGGCACAGGCGCACCCCCCTAACGAGCTTGCCAAGATCCTCGCGTGTCGTGATGTAACTAAACCGAACGTCCTCGATGATTAGCCGCCGCACAATGACGACATGTGCATTCAATCTTACTTGGGATTAACGCTGGGTTGCACCCAAGGATTGGAAGACTTCAACAGCACAGTACCGTGGCTCGTTGGGCTGTTACAGACAGTCCGGATAAGTGAGTCACATTTTTCAGTGCAATCATTAGTGCTCCACCATACCGTAATAAATAAACGTGCAAAGCAAAGGTGTGAACATCAAAGCCCACTTTGCCATGTTCCTTATATGCGAACGGCGTTGAAAAAATCTCTAAGTCCGGAGAATCCGCTGCTGACGTGCTATCCGTCAACTTTTCGGGATACGAAGCTTGCGGGAATAATAGCGGGTCATCAGACCGTACAAACGCTGCAGATTCACCAAACTGTACCATCGCAAGTAAGCAAGCTGTAACTTTAGTATTTTATAAACGAAACATACATTCATTGCTAACGGGCCTCCTTTGCCTGCCCTATATTGGATTACTGCCTTCAATAACTTTCCAACGTCGCTTAAAGAACTAGGCTTCAGATATCTGGGAGAAGCGTTCAACTTGTCCTTGAAGTAAAGGTCGACAACCGGATGATCGACCAAACGCTTGCCTACCCCTGGAAGGTTCACGATCGGAGATATTCCTTGTGCCTTTAACTCTGAAGCATCGCCTACACCAGAGAGTAGAAGTATCTGGAAACAACTATGGTTAGACTTGGACAGTGCAAAAAAAAATGAATGTCTTTACGTGTGGAGAATGCACAGCACCTCCTCTACGCAAACGAAGAAAATATGAGAATTAGAGCTACAAACTCAAAAAGAAAAGGGTCTTACGAAAGTATCACTTCCTTCTTCGCAAAGGCCTCCCATTTCGGACCACCTTCCACATTTCCGAATTCGACTCCAATAGCTCTGGGCTTGGACTGCGTGGTGGTATCAAACAAAACACGCGTCGCAGTCGCGTTGATAGCAACTGTCAGATTAGGTCTTGCAAGCGCATCCGGCGTCAAATACGCCGTCTCAGCAGAAACACGTTTATAATTCTTGTCAACGTAGGTCACTGTAAGATGAGCTTAGTCCAGCTGTTCATGAGAGTTGCATAAATTAAGTGCTTACTGATTCGACTAACGCCGATCGTGCCCTCTTTTCCATTAAAGTCAGCTACGAAGGGGATACCGACAGCTGTGCAGGCTTTCACAAATGCGCGGCTGGCATCAGTAACAGTGTTGTGATATCCTACATGCACGGGTCCAGACAGACCCCTCGAGGTGGTATCGACGAGGGGATAATCAGGGTGAGGTTGGTATGCCTCGAATTTCCGGAAATATTTCGCGATGTTCTTCCATGACCAGGAATCATCTTTGATATATGATGCCCATTGATCAAAGTCCCCAAATGCACCATATTGTGCCCTGTTTTGTTTTTGTGTGAGTCGACGAACTTCAACACCTTGTGAAGAGTCATTTCACTTACATTTGGGCATTGATGGAAGAGCCTATAGCAGTTTAGCATGATTCAAAAGATCACAGACGAATTAAACTTACATCCACCAAGCATTTTAGCTGGCAACGCTCGTCAGAGATACAACAGTCTATGTTCATCATCGCAGAACGCACCTCGAGGCCAAAAGTTCTGCTTTCCACCAGCGGCCGTTTGAGGTTCTGTCCTAAGCGGGTGTACATGCTTTGCATTATAAAGAAGGCGACCGAACCCAGCAGGAGTGCTGCTATCTTTAAGGGCCTTACCACTAAATCCAAATCAATAGGCACAGAGGATGTTTTGGATACGTGACTAACCTTCCGCCAGCTTCAAGTAACAACACTCGAATGTTAGGATCCTCAGACAGTCGAGCGGCCAAAGCACATCCGGAAGTTCCTGTGGCACGTAAAATAAACGACAACTCGATGCATATCCTGCAAAACAGCACTTACCTCCCCCAACAATGATAATATCATATTCGCCATCCACCCCAATAGTAGCACTAGCTGTTCCGACGCGTCTTCCTACAGTGTCTAGATTGGAAACGTAACCTCGTTTCTTGCTCGATTTACCACTGATGCATAGGCGAAGGACAATTGCTAGAGCGGCTCCAGAAACAAGGAGTGTCCTGGTCGTCGGAGAAAGACTATCGAGTCGAATGTTCAGATGCTCAAGGAGAGCTTGTAAAGCGCCGGGAATAGTTGCGAGTGCATTTGACATACTGCGAAAGAGGTGAGAGGAAAGAGTCAAAAGGCACTGAAAGAAACAAAAATCTATGATGGAGATTGAACGTTGAATATTGGAGATGTTATAGGGTCGTGGAGAATATCATGCGCATCTTGATTCATTCTATAGTTATATTAGTGACAAGTGTTGTGGGAAACCCTAAAGTCATGGCCGCCGAGTCTGGGGAAGTGGACTTGAAGCGGACGTGTGATCAATCCAATTTCCAATTTTTCTGATCATTCGTTGTCCTATGTAAATCCTTACATGTATGTATGTCTTGGGGCCCGGGGGTACTGGAGTACTCACAAAAAGCCGCCGAAAGTCGTTCAAACTTCCAACAAATTTCAGACGTTTTAGTCCGTCTAAATCCTTCGTTTGTTATTTTCTGGAACTTATTCTGATCGTGAACCTCCACGAGTGCGTCGTATTTCGTTTTTTATTGCATTGTACTCGAGTCTGTCTGATGTCCTGTGGTTGTGGGGGGACTTGGAGCAGTGAGTGTCCTTTGAAGTCGACTTGATTAGATGCACAGCCACTCAAACGTCGGTCCGGGGTCACCGGTGCTGCTGTCGAAATTTTGGTTTGCTGTAGCCTGTCTTCCGCGTTATAACTAAGAACGATGCACCGTCATTGCTTTCGTTCGACTCTGTCTCAATGCTCTGGAGCCACGAAGATACTTCCCCAAAATGCGCGCCAACTGACTACTTTATCGACTGGACCACAGGCTGGATTTTCAAAGCAGGCAGAAACATCAAAGGAGGAAAGACCCCCGAGAGAATATAAAACGCGTGGTCCCAAAATCAAAGCGAAGCGTGTTGTGCCTGCTTCTGCTTCTGAACCAACCTCAAAACCCAAACCAACCTCTGGTGTGCCTGCTTCTGCTTCTGTTAAAAAACTCGAACCAATCTCAAAACCCGAACCAACCTCAAAGCCCCCGGTCGAGAAGCCTCAGCACGTAGCCCAGAATAATGGGCATATGCCAGTCTTGGACATGCTGGACTCTGGGGAATCTTTTCTGGATAGTGGATTTGGCATGGAGGAACATGGTGGAAGGATGGGATTTACTCCTGGTACATTTGTAGAAGTCAGGAGGTAAGCTTCACTTTGTATGTTTCGATCTACCATGGGGACATATCATATTTTAGAAACGGATCAGTCGTACAAGGCATTGTTTTGGGAGAACACGTAGCCAACCAAAGATGGACGGTATTAACTCTCACTGAAAGAGGTCAAATAGTCAATCATTACCGAGTCGACGTCTATTTTTCTATCCCAAACTTGGTTTCTGCAAACCTTGCTGAGCAATGTGGCACCACACACATGCCTACTCCTCAAATGACTATGGCTCGGGTGGAAGCTCTAAAGAGTCTTCGAGCATTGACATCAAGAGTCGACAGACGAGCAGCCGGCTTACAACAACGACCTATGAATATCTACGTTGAAGTCATGGCCGGGGACCCAACAAAATGGGGGACGACGACAGTTAAATACGTCACTGACTTGCTCTACGACGACCCAACATTCATGGATTACTATATGACACATAAATATCTCATGGACAACTCATTGAGATATGTGGTCACTCATGGATACCTCAAAACTCAGCAGTTCGCTGTACGACCACGAAGGGATGTCCAAGAAATCCTTGCGGTACGTGAATATATTCGGGAATATCACGAAGATAATGTCCCCGACTCAGTTTATGAAACCTTCATAAAAAAAGCTATCGCCGTTGTTAAAGGATACGCCGAGAACAAGGGCAAGGATACAGGACCCATGAGTCAGAAACCCGCCAAAGTCCAGTGGAATGAAACCGACCAAATCTTCCTTCGTTTCCTTCTTCGTTCGATGCAGCCGACGCAATCGAATCAGACGGACCCATATGCAGTCTCACGCACCAGTCTCTTGAAAAGTATCCTTCAGCCAAAGGGCCATGTTACCGACGCGACTACCCAGGAGCTTTTAACAAAATTAGGAGTTATATCTCGATGGTTTGATCCATTCGAACTCATGAAAGGCGTCAATCCATATGGCGATTTTACACAGAAGAAGACCCTGGATTCTGATGCCAATGCCATCATGAAGGCAAGCATGAAGTCTCGAGCCAAAGCTGGTATGGTACTGGGCCCAATGGATTTCCTACCTGAAGATCCTCTGGATTCAGTGCGACATGATTTTGGAGATTTGAGGACTTTCGTCATCGATGATCCAACTGCTGAAGAACTGGATGACGCTGTTTCCTTGGAACGAATACCCAATGAACCAGATAACTACTGGGTCCATGTTCACGTTGCAGATCCTACAAGCGTCATACCTCCAGGTCACGCTCTGGCCAGATTAGCTAGGGACCGATACAGCACTTTTTACTTCGCACACAAAACATATCCCCTCTGGCCTAACGCCTTAGTCCATGATGACAAACATCCCTTATCATTGAACGAAGTGGGAGACAAGCGACCCACAAAAGCCATGTCTTTCAGCATCAAGCTGGATAAGAATGGTAATATGATGGACTACAAAGTGCGCGCTGGAATCATTCGCAATATCCGGAAAACCTCGTATCAAGACGTGGATGACGCTCTCGGGTTCAAACCAATACCGAAAAAATTCCCTTTTGGCGGCAGTGAACAACTCATGCCAGGAAAGGCCTTGAGTGCAGAAGATGTTGCCGATCTCAAAATTTTGCAACGGTTGGCCGACCTACAGGCCGAGAAAATCCATAAATCAGGCGTTATCATTTTCAGCCGAGCTGTGTGTAAAGTGGATTACAAAAGTAAGACACCGGCAGATATGGTCATACCCTCATTACAGGGTTCCCTATTCAATGGATACCCGGAGTCTGTTTACACTGTCTACGATACCCATGACCAAATACAGGGATCGCGTCAACTTGTAGCTGAAATGATGAAACTGGCGAACCGTGTGTCGTCGCGAACGTTTCTGGATAATGGTGTACCTATGATCCGTCGCTCCATGGATCCAGCCATCATTTCTGAACAGTCGATGCAAATATTGTCTACCTTGCAGTCGGCTCGGGGTGGTGTGCCAACGCAAGAGCTTGTTAAACACCTTCAACTCAATCCCGTTGGCCAATTTACCTTAGAGCCTGCCGCTCATTACGCCCTTGGAGTACCAAAAGGAGAAGGTTACGTTCGTTCAACATCTCCGTTGCGTAGGTTTGAAGACATGGTGGCTCACTGGCAACTCCAACATATTCTGAAAGGCCCATCCTCTAGACTGCCGTTCAGTGAATCGGACCTCGAATACCTGTTGACAGAATTCGAGTCGAAATCCGTGATGCAGAAAAAGATTCATAAAGGAGAGGAAGAGTATCATGCGCTCTTGTTTATCAAACGCCTCATAGAATCACGGGAGGGCTCTTCTATCGAACCTTTACAGCGATTAACAGCTTGGACGCAAGGACCGGTCAAGCACGATGTGTTCTTTAATACCCCCACTGTGCCCGTTTTGCTGCCTGATTTAGGTATTCTCGCAAAACTCGAGGACATGCCTGTCGGGAGACGCGATCTGGCCGTCGGAACCCAGGTTTTCGTCAAATTGAAATCGATAGACCTTGGTATCAAGAGGATGTGTATGATTGTTACCCTGCACGAAGACAGTCTATGAGTTTTCGACTCTTATTTATTGCACTCCTTACAATCCCCAACTCTAGACCTGTATACTAATATTTCTTTAGAATAATTTATTGACCTATATCTGTATAATATCGATACCCACTAAGGGTGCATAGTGGATATATAGAACATAACAACCGCAACTTATTCAGGAACACTACCCCTAGTGTGATTTCATGATAAATTGATGATGATATACTTGACGCGCGCCTTTTGATAGGCGCCTTAGCTAGCGCTTCGGGGCGCTTTCCTGACCCTACCACCGGCGCCTTTTCCAACCCTAAACCCTGGTCAATGCTTCCGTTCACGAGATCAGATTACAACCATCACCATCAACAATTCCTTCTTGTCTCCCACCACCACTGACCATCGCACCTCAGGCTACTGGCTTCACTCTTTCTCTTCGTCGTACGATCTATCTGGATTGCCTTGGAATCTGCAGGCATAAGTATCGCAATGTGGTGTGGATCCGTACCCTAGAGTGCAAAAATTGAAGGAAATCGTATCAAGGGGCATTGCCGTATTGAACGATTTCCTGCAATTTGATGTCCTCTCTTGGGTCTGGCTCCATCTCAAAATGTGTTTGCCATTAGACAGTTTCAATATAATGTTCGAACTCTGTATTAATTCTGTGTGTTCTCCTCATCCGTCAAAGTGGGCCTCTGCTACGGCTAGTAATGGATGGGTATGGGCACTGGGCTATGGGCACTGCTCTGTGAAATGGGTATCACCCCAGAAAACCCAACCCACGTCTCTTGTGGGAAAGGAGCACTTCAGTAACCCCAAAACTCTGAACGCGCAGTCGCCTTGCTTCTGCCGGAGGATCCTGGTGACTCGACCTTCTATTTTTCACCAGTGCATATGCTATGCGCTATTCTAATCTCGGCCCCCCATTCAACTCCATACGTCCAGAGAAACACCTTATCATTTAAAGTTATATCAGGTCAGCCGACACAAAATACAAGGAGGCCCTTACACGAGAGCTTACACGATTGCTGTGCGTCCGTTGCGTCAAAGCGGAATCGCAGGAGTACGCTGTACTTGCGAATCGCAGGTAGAAGCAAAGAATCCCGCACAAGAAAGCCGTTTCTTTTCTATTTCTTATCCCAATTATCGACACCTAATTCGTCACGGATAAACGGATTCATCATTGCCCCGTGTTCGATTAGATTCTCGACGCTCTTCTTCCCGTCGTGGCGTCCGCGGTTAAGGTTTGTATTCGCGTCTTTTCAATTGGTCGATTCTAATCATAAATGAGTCAGAGACTTACGGTAACACACGACCACGACTTTCTACAGGAGACAGTTGGTGTACTTGGATCAGGCGATTGAATGATCATCCTCGATTTACGGTGAGACCCCCCCTTTCCCACAGAGCGTGACAGTCCTTTTAATCTAGTTAGATATTCCATTTTAACGGCATCTGGGTAATTCTTTCGCGGTGTATATATTCTGCATCGAGGCGTCCTCGATTGGAATATTGCGACCTCTCATTCACTTGTCCTTTGGCTCGGGACCCAGCCAAAATCGTTCTGCGATGCCGAGATTGAAACTCGCAACATGCCGAATCGCTCAGGATCTGAACCGCGCGCGCATGGTCATATCCGATAATGTGGGAGAGGGTGGCAGTTGGAGTTGTATTCTTTCGAACTTTTGGTCAGCGTAATACTTCAGTAATTCCGTGAGTAATTCATTTATTTCTATATTTCTTGTTAAAGACGAGAAGAAAATGGCAAGGGCCTAATACTTGGTAATAGAAGGCGAATGTCAGACTTCAGTCGGTATAATGTCATTATTTGATCGTATTTTCAATAGAAACTCGGAGCGGTGAGTTTTAGCAATTGCGCGCTTGCAATGGGGTCGAATTTCGATCCAAGTCGATGATAGTCGTCTTTTTAATTGAAGATCGTGATGCCCCCTCGTCAATTTCGCCGCAAATCCTAAAACAAAAGAATGGGCATAAATTACTTGAGTTTTTTGAGGTTTCCAGGGTATGACAGACCGGGACATTTGCGTTCGGAGCTCAAATTTCAAGCATATTTCAAATTCAAAGCGCCAAAATATTTCCTTTTTGGGGTGGTACGCTGGGCGGCTATGTGTGAGCGAGGATTCACAACGGACGCTTGTTTATATATCTCTAGAGTAGAGTTTTTGTTTGTGGCGGGCGAGTCTGACATACCGGCTGCATCATACGACGATAGTCCGCACATTATATCATTTTGTTAGAGCTAAACTTAGAAGACTGGTGAGTAAGTAGATCACTTACGCAGAAAATCGCTCTGACAGATGCACAGATCAGCGGACAATCGTCTTGTAAGGTTTATTAGTATACCATCATGCACTATGCGGACCATGCTGGGCGCCGTACCTCAATCGCAATGTTTCGTCCCTTGTCACCACTAATTTACCTTCTCGGGTAAGTAGTACTTGATTGTGGGCAATCTGTGGAGGCTAAACAGCGCGCGCTGCTAGAAGTATAGGCCCATATTTCTCGGCAGCTTCGAAGTAGGGTGTCTGTTCTTGACTGCGCGTTGATAATGAAGTTAAAGAAGTCGACGATGCAGCTGGTAACACCCGGCTATCTGCGTGGGCATGGGTTAGAGAATATAATGAATCCAAAAAAACTTTTTCACTGTCATTGGGTCCTTCCGCTCAATCACAACATGGCGTCCGTCTCCTTTTGAACTCCATGTAGTAATATTCTTCTGATCTAGAAACGTGTATGTGCAAAGGGTTCAGAAAACATGGTGGGAGAACTTGTTCTAAATAATGCTGGAGAGTATATCGATTCTATATCTCCGTTTATACGCCTTACCAAAGTACTGTCTGGTTCGGCATGTTGACCTTGAGACCTTGATAAACGAGGAGGGGGAGGTGGTTACAGCCGAACCAAGTTACAGCTCAAAAGCGAGCCAAAAAAACGTGGATCAGATAAGAAACGATAGATGGTTTATTGTTGGATCAAAAATAGGTTTCCCACTAGATTTTGGTCCATTTGGAGTGCTCGAATTCTCAAATGTCGAGACAACTCGGTGGTGGCACCCACAGGCCTGTGACTGTCGTCACGGTCACAAGTACAATATTTAATCGTAACTTATTTTCATTTCCCAACTAACATGGGAGTGTCGGGGGTCTGGCCAAACGCAGACGCCAGCATTCAGAAGCGCTGAGTCATTTAAGAAACGAACGGAGGTTTTGCAACAGAAAGCCGCAGTAGAACCACATTTTCTTTTTGACAAAGCATTCAGTGTATGGAGCGGGCGTGAGCCAAGGAGAGATCTTGATTGAATGACGCTAATTTTTAAAAATCGCATCCGAGAACATAACTTTTTAAGTCGGAAGATTGGGCTTTGCCCTTATGTTCGCGAGTTAGAGCAGATTGCGCGAAAAGAGAATCGGGTTATGGTATAAGATACATTTGAAAAAGTTAAGCAGCCTCAATTTCATCAATATATTTCTTGGACTGGTCGTCCCCGGCAGCTTTTAGAATCTTGAAAAATGTGAATTTTAAAGCCAATATTATTTGCTTGTGAATCGCGTCATACCTCAATGAGCTTCTCGACATATTTGGTGTAAGCCTCTTCTTTGGAGATTCCCTTGACGGAGGTCCATGCATCCCTATCATAACGTACTTTTTCAGACGCGAAAGAAAATCAACAATTCAAGATCCAAACCATTTCGCCTTGCCAGTGAAGTCCAACATGCCAGGGCGGGTGGTGGTATTATCTCCAACTTTAGCTGTCGATATGTCAATGAGTGATCCCCGCGATTGTCGTTCTCCGATGCCCACCTTGCTTGAAATACTTATAGAACTATTATAGGGGTATTTCCTATATATCAGGACAAACCGGGCAATTTTCAATGGCGGATTCGAGTACTCACATAGAGCTGATCCTCCTGTGAGGGCTTCACAGGGCCATCTTTGGGAAGTCCACCAATAATGGCGACGGCTTTCTCGAACTTTGCTTCAGACATGATGGTAAGATGAGAAATGTAAAATACGCGGGACGATAAAGTTGATAAAGTCCCATATTTACATCTGATCGTTATCTATAATTAGTGATGTCCCCGTTTGGACAGCTCAGAGCCCCTATCTTCCGCAATCCCTACTAGTACGCAGCACTCCACCTCCGCTCGCGTGAATAGTAAAGGCGGTACACGAGGAAGAAAGCTGGCAGGAAAAGCTTAAACTGAACGCTGTACTGAAGGGGCCTGCAAGAAAGTCGTTCCCAACGAACTTTCCCAAGTTTCCATATAGTAATGCACAGCATCACCCCAGGCATTATTTTTCACTGCAAGTACGGAAGAGAGAAAAGCAGGAAGAGCTATGACCAAACCTTGTGTGGCTGTTTCTCAACCGTATACTAGACACTTTACGGCGGCCGCGACATCCTGGGTACCTATACAATAGCGAGGCACGTTCAACTACCTTTCATACGACGGAAATTAGTCGTTTACCCTAGAACTAACTAGAAATGGTATTTATGATCTATATTCAAGACGGTATACTCTCCTCTATGAAAGAACTGCTTCCCCGGATGATCTGAAACCCATAAGAAAACTGGCAATCTGACCTCAAGAGTCAATAGTGCGCCGAAAGTAAGCGATAACTAATGATGGTGACAAGGATCTTCCCGAATAATGTGAAGATCAAGATATCTGTGCGTGTAGAGGTCAATCACACGAAATTACAGATAAAATCAGTGGTACTTAGAATAAAGAAAAGGTGAACAAATTTCGAACGGGCCGAAGGTGTGGCTGTGTGGTCAAATGCTGTCACGTCACGTGTAGTGGAACCATCCTCAGATCGATGTCACTCCACGCTTAGCCTTAGCGGTGCTACTACTGCAGCCACACATTCACGGTCAGTCCTTGTAGCAATTTTTTTTGTAACTTGACAACACACTGAGCAGCTCTGATTTGTATTTTACAGAATATACGTACCAAACTCTTCTGGCGCTTTTCAAGGCATTCAGCAGTGCTCAAATGTCACCTTCTGCTGCTCCCCCAACTCCTCAGGAAATTCAGAGGAAATTATCAGTCCATTCGGTCTCTAAAGAGAGAGCCAAGGTGCATCCTAATGAATAACATGTCCTGCTACGCGCTCATCAACTTGATACGTGCATTTGATAGGTCGCCAATCCTTCTACTGGCCTTGTTTCTGGGACAGAGTCCGACTCAGATTCTATCTTGACCCCAGACGGCGGGACGCCCCTTGCCGGTCAAATTCAGACTTTATATGTTGGGACATCATCATCGCAGCCTCCACTTTCTTCGATAGCTGAGAGACGGTCAGACAGCGGGGAAGATTCACAAGACGAACCCGCGGTCGAAGGAGGTTGGAAAGCTGCGGACACCAGCACCAAGCCACGTAACTCGCTCGACGAGAGCGTCATCAAAGCAGGTTATCTTTCGAAAAAGGGAGAAAGAAGAAAGGTTCGTGTCTATCTGTTATCGTATTCTTCGTCTTTTCCATCACGTCAGAAACTGACCGTTGCCATGCACTGTTTTCCTACTTTCGTTACCTCCAACAGACATGGAAGAAGCGTTGGTTTGTCCTGCGCCCGGCGCATATCGCATATTACAAGAGCTCGGCAGAATATGAACTACTGCAACTATTGGAACTTTCCGATGTGCATTCTTGCACCCAAGTCAATCTAAAAAGACACGACAACACATTTGGGCTAATCTCACCAACCCGTACATACTATTTGCAAGCGTCAAGTCCTCAAGAAGTTCAAAGCTGGGTCAAGGCTATCGAAGAAGCTCGACAAACCTTGCTCGCAACGTCTACCCAAACATCAACTGCTACGCCAATCCCAGTTCCCAAGCCCAAAGGCGCGAGGTCGACATCTAGAGGGTCCATCACGACAGGCCCGATATCCACATCGCCGAACCAAGGTCCTGCATCATATGGCCAACATACGGTAACGTCTGAATCGGACTCAGAGGACGCCACCACCTCGATGCAACAGGGATACTCCGCTGCTTCGCCGACGCAGGCTGCATTTGCCCTATCCCCGAGCAAAGCTGCTCCTCCGCAAAAGGACCCTACCAAAGTCATTCTCTCGGGCTATCTCATGAAATGTGGCTCGAAACGTCGCAACTGGCGAAAACGGTGGTTCGTCTTGACAGGAGAAAAGCTCCTTTACTCGGGTAGTCATATGGTCTGTGGTTATCACTTCTTTTTTTTTGTCGCTCTCATAAAGGCTAAATATGATATTTTTAGGATACGAAACCTCACCGCCAATTTCCCTTCAACGACATTCTGGACGCTTTGGAATACGATCTACCCTCACACGCTCACCGCCAGGTTCCTACGACACCATCCGTCGCGTCACCTCCACAGTTAGGCGATGCTGATGAACTTAGTAGTGGTACGCACACGTTCAAAATCGTCACCACCAAGCGCACATTATTGCTGTGTGCACCAAGCGAAGATGACGAGATTAAGTGGCTGGGTGCGATCCGTGCACTAATTGTCAGGAGAACGGAGTCGGGACTGGTGCCTGGGAAGACAAAGTCACCATCACCGAATTTTAATGCTCTTGCAAGTAGTCAACCCACAGGCGCCCATACCGCCGCCGGGAATTTACCAGCGGCGTCAGCCGCCGCAGTTTCCAGTGGTGGAAGTTCTGGTATTAAAGCCAAAGTTCGTCGACTATCAACCGCTGGGCTGAGCTCTTATCACCCTGAACAGCAGATGCAGATGCCCACTCATTAATCCCTCAATCCACTATCCGTAATACCATGATGTTTTCACTATTCTCCGCTCCTTGCCCCGTGTTCTTGGTTCTCATATATGTTGTTCCACTTTACGTTTTTTGGACAGGGACTTTTTCTTACATTCTATTTCTATTATGAAGTATTTGATCCTGTTACTTCTTTTCAAGTCTTGCGTCGGTTCTGAGGATTGGAGTTTGGAACGATCTGTATCCCCTTATTACCTTTACTACATACACCCTTAATTGTATTACTTTGAATTTTGATTACCTTCTCTCTCGAAAAATGCGAGGCAACACCGGAACTTCGTTATTAATACGTGATTCACCCCCTCCCGTCATACAAATTATATTTTTATGCTTTGATAAATCATAGATGTTGTGATTGCTGGTAACCACCAGTATTTGATTGAATGCATAGTAGCATCATTTCAGACGGAACGAAGGCGACTTTATCATCAACAGATACCCTCCTGCTTTCAGCGGATGCACATGAACAATAACGACATCCGTCGAGTTTGTGGGCATGCTAATAATCTATAAAGTGAGAAGAAGCAGTCGATAAAACGTTCTAACTGAATGGTTTTTTACTCATGTCTAAAGTTCTTGTGACGGTCCTGGGGATCAAGGCTGTCCGAGATGTGCCCACAGAAGTATAGATTGGGGGGAAAACAGCTTCTAAGACGGTGACTTCCAGATATCCGGATGGAACGTGCCAGCTTTGGATCTCTCAAAACGAGGACGAGGACCCCGGAAGCGGCAAGGAGGGGGGGATGCGTCACAGTCACAGGAGAATTACAATGCATGGCGGAAGGTGATCACTCTCTTACGGAAACCATTCCCTTCTGTGTTCTCAACTACTTAAAGGCCATGATTTACTGACCTTTCCTTTCAGTCTCTACCCCGACTTGTAAAACCAATATCTCATTTTCTTCATCTGCCACCCTATACATCGTTACGACAATCCTCTTTTACACTTTAGCGCCGTTCCTCCCACACCCATGCCTGCAGTTCCCAAATCTCCCCGGTCCAAAAAGGCCGCAGGCCCAGCAGCTCTGAAGCCTAAAGGTGCAGTTAGGGCGAAGTCGGGGTGCTATACGTGCAGAATTAGGCGAAAGGTATAATATATTTCATATCTGTGCTCTGTTTACTCCACCCATCTGCCACATACTGATCTTGGCGTCTCTTTTTTTCTTTCTAGAAATGTGACGAAAAACGAAGCATCAATGGAATAGTCACCTGCGAGACCTGCTCGAGGTTGAAGCTGGAATGCTTGGGCTTTGGCGCTAAGAGGCCTGAATGGCTTCGTGTGAGTGCACTAATTTTCAGCGCTGACCGCTGGGCGCTCATCTGTATTACGATATCTAGGAAAGTTCCCGCATACAAGAAATTCGCGACCGCATCAAGGCACATTTGGCAGCTCAAGGCATGATTAAAGGACATGCCGGTTCTGGTACGCGGAACGTCGTTCAGGAGGATATCCTCCTGTTAAGTGCCCAGTATCCTGGGGCTGCTCACGAACAGATGATGTATCCTTCAGGAGGATCGTCATCGTCCGCGAGCACTCCTAGGCGCGATGAGAGTGTTGAGAGTGATCACCATCCATATGGGATGCCAATCATGCCTGGGATGCATAACCAGGGCATGCGCCATATTTACGAGCCGCGGTATCCCGTCCACTCAGGTGGGTGCCAGCTTTCGATCCACATGGACGCTTTTAAGATGAATGAACATTTTGCTGTAGACATACCTTCTCGCAGTGATAGCCCCGACGACACTATGATGCATTCGTCGGTCGATTACGACCAAGCTGAGTATGGTTATACCTATGATCGTCCGACACTTGTACCTGTTTCAAGTGAGGAATATTTGTATCCATTTGACTATATGTATTATTAATGTACCAAAATTTTCTTGTTTCCTTGTCGATGGGAATTTTAGCGCCCGCCACAAGAAGTACCTTCTCGAAGTTCTACACTGACATCGACTTCTTCGACCTCTATACCATGGGTGAATTGGACGAACCAAATCAATACGCATATCCTCCCCAGCCTGGAGATCTGCCTCTCGTTACGCACGCACATCCTTCAAGCCTCTTACCGAACGAAATTCTATACGACTCTCTCCGAAATTACGTTGATAACGTCGTGAAAATCCAATACCTGCTGGGCGATAAACATGTATTACCAGACATGATTTGGTCTGCTATCAACAACCACTACGAATCTCGCACTGCCGTCAGCTTGTTGTCGAAAGCTTATTATGGACGTCAAGACAACCCAGGGTTCATTGTGCTGGATGACAATGAAGTCAACGAAGGCCTCGATGTCCTTGCACGATCATTAAATCGGGCCATGCAAATAAAACCCACCACCGATGATGCCATGGCAGCCTTGCACGTAGTCTCCCTTTACCTCTTCGATGGTGGGAAAGGACGCTGGAACATATTTCTCTCCTTCGCCGTCGTCTTCGTACAACAATACCTTCGCTCGCAGCGTTATAATAGCTGCGTCATGGCCCTCGAAGCCGCACTACCCAAAGACGAATTCGTTATCAAGACAACGATTTGGTTCGATGTGTTGGCGTCTATCACAACACAAAGACCACCCGTACTGCTTGCTGAAATTCGCGAGCTGTTTGGGCCGGATAGACAAAGTTGGATTGAGAAACCCCCGAGTTATTCCATGATGTCGCCAATGGGGTGTGAGAATATAGTCGTGTGGGCTTTGGCGGAGACGACGAACTTGTCTTATTGGAAACGGAAGCACGAGCAACAGGGGACCCTGAGTGTATCAGATCTCGTTCATCGAGCGCAAGACATCGATGCACATCTCACGAAGGCTCCCTTGCCAGAATTACCTTCACCAACACCAGAAGATTGGGCTCGGCGTAGAACTGCGGAAATATTCCGAACCTCGACGAGGCTGCTCCTCAAGATCATCGAGTCGGGAGATTATCCACTGGTGCGAGAGGTTCAACAAGCGACCAACGACGCATTCGCCGCTATCAGGGATATCTCAACGTCACAATATGCACTGTTACTGAGTGAGCACCGGAGTGCCATCGTCAGGAGCACCGTGTTCGGATTCTTCATCTGCGGGGCATTTAGCACGTTACCAGACCAGAGGCATGCGTTGAGCTTGATGCTACGGCAAGACTGTGGCCAAGAGGGCGTCGGGAACTGTAGTGCCATTTTGGACCTTTTGGAGAAGCTTTGGGGTCCGGAAACCCCGCAGAACAAGCCTGTACGGTGGCGCAGGCTGCTGAAGGCGAACAATGTCCTTCTCGTCTGAACATGGCAGCCTGTCGCTCGGCAAATCGTAGGAAAGGGAGCTCGTCGCCACCAACAGAAGTAACAGAAGCAATGTCGTCTGCACTCAACATCTGGACTTTACACACCACACACACATACCGCGTCAACAAACAAGTCAAACAACGGTTAAGACGTCCGTCGCATATATGGCAGGCAGGCGATGCACAGCTACACCTCTACTCTTATCACTGCATCATCAACGTCATTCGAATCCTCTCGTCATCGTCGCCATGAGTCCATTTTATGTTTGATACGTCGTTCACACTCACACCTCTTCTACTCTATACACCGCCTCTTTTCCCGCCGCATCCAGTTCCTCTCGTACACAGAACAAAATCTAGGACGTTAGTCGCGGGCTATGTTCGTGGAAATATGTATGGCTCGTCATGATATCTCTTCCTCTTCTCTAGTACCTTTTTCTATCGTCTTTATTTTTACTACATACATTCTTACAACGTACACCGGCTTGAGCCTGTTTTCATTTTCTTCTCTTTTCTCGCTAGCATTTTCCGCTCGTCTAAGTCTCTTGCTTACTACTGTTGTTTCTTCTTTCTACTATACATATACACACTCTTGCGCGAAATCGCTTCGATGTGGTACCCGAACTACCTATTGTCCGTATCGAACTTCAATTCCCAATGCTCGTTGAAGAACATGAAACGTAATACAGGATATGCATGCAGATCTAATACATATGATGTGACGGGCTACCCCAGAAAATCCGGGTAGAGTTGTACTTGGTTCATGGAAAACCGGTTGTTTGATCTGCGGATGTCTATGTACACTATGAATGGCTGATGATGCATCATATGATGCACCGTGCCCAATAAGGATTATCGGATAGATAAGTCACAAGTGTTATAGTATGGTTCGACGTCGCTGGATACAACTTCCGTTCTTCGACCTTGTTCTTTCTTTCTCTTAGATTTCTACTTCAAGCTTCGGACTTTACACATGCGGGTTTGTTTTAAAACATGCACTTAAACTTGGTGCTTGATCAATGCTCATGGCACATGAAACGGGGAACAACGACTTCGAAGGTTTGATCAATTTATTTACTTATTTGTTCAACGACATTGGATGTCGAAAGAGTTAAAGTTTTTATGTAAAGAACAATTGATTGAGGAAGAAGACGGCAACGAAACATCATACACGCACACGTTGTCAAATTAAATTCGAATATTTTATGTGATCTTTCATCAAGCCCTGCAGATCCATCATATTCGTCTCCGGTCGGTTACTGTCGCAAGGACGAGAAGCAGAAAAAAAGGGACCAGTTCACTGATGTCGATGATGTCCCATATCCAGTACTAGCTTATTTTTAATTCTTCTCGTTCATCTTTTTTTCGATTTCCTTTTCATTGATCGCCTTAGGGATTTATTTCCTGACGTGGTGAATCGCCGGTAAGACGTTAGGAGCGCTAAGCGCTTCGTCCTTGGGGGAATTAAAAGTTAGTCCCTTCTCTGTGTTGTATATCCATGCGCACTTAGCTGGAAAGCCGGTTGCTCTGAACGAAGGACTTGGTACTAGTTGTTATCGACTCTCCTCGTATACGAACACCTGATCAGTGCTCGTCTGAGGTCAGTTTACTAGTAACAGTTTGACTCGACTCTCCCCACACAGAGTCATAGTATAGGAATTACCGCGGTTCTCCAAATTTCCAACAACATGAGTAATTGTTGTCACGACCTACCATGACCACCTGGAATAATCACGACGACTCACTCACAGAGGTCGCAATGTCCACTTGACGCGTCGGGGGTCGTTGCGCGTATGTACTATTCCGTGCTCCGACTTCCGAGCCTCCGAACTGAATTTCCCTAATATTCCCATTCCCATTATCCCTGATATTCCCAGATGAGAAAATGGGGTATTTATAACATCATTGCATCACGCTACCTGATACTATCATGAGTGTACTTTGGTCTATATGTGCCAATCATTCCAAGAAAAAAGAAGATAAAAAAGACCGCACTGAATGGGTCCGGAGCCTTAAAGGGAAGAAGGTCCAATTATCGATTCGTGATGACCGACTGACTATGTAGGGACCTGACTGGACTGAATGACAGATAATATGTCCAACATATGTCATCTAGAATAAAAACACTTTGATCAGGGAGAGAACGACAAATTAATTGTTGAACAAGGGAAGTTATAACCCACGCGGAATATATACTTGCGGTTCTAAGTTTGGGGAGATGGGTTCATTATAGTATGCAGCCTTCACGTCGGAAGTCGTATGTGTATTGGACGTAAACATCTGAAAAACACCCAGTGTGGCGGGACGTGATGAGTATGATAATCAATAATTGACAAGAGAAACTAGAGAAGACTTCGGGTGACCAGTCACTAGGACTTTGCGATTTGACAAATCCTCAGTGGACCTCGGACGAACAGTATTCTTTGGGCTAAAGCCACCTTTGACTGTGACCTTAATAGTTGCCTAAACAGCTTGCCTCGCGGTCTGGACTCTGGATCCGTCGTAAGGGATTCATGAGCATGCAAAATATGCACTTGCACTCGGGCCACGTTTCGATGAAGGCTGCGCATTAGACTCATCGCGTATGTACGCCTTTTTCAATGAAGACACTGGCAGTTCGATAAGTGTTCTGATTTGCGGGCTCATGGTTGTTATGGCCCTCTCGAGCCCCTGGATTTTGACTGACTGACAGGTTTATTTTAGCACAAACCAATCCAGGATCTGAATCCCAGATCAGATCCTGACACGTGCTAAATAAATCCGTCCTAAATAGGAAACACACAGCAATTCCAGTTGGACTGGTTTGTGTGTTGGAAAGAGACTTGTTTTCCTTTTCCTATATGTTATTCTATGTTGAAAAGCAAATTATTGAAGGACAAAGTCGGAGGAGAAATGGAACCGCGTAGTCCGATGAGTATGGAGGGATCTACTTGTTTTCCAGGATGAGATTTCCCTGGATACGAAACCGAGCCATCAACTGTTTTGGTGTGTCTCCTTTTTTTAGATGACCAGTCCACCTTGGTCGGCTTGGCTGTTTTTTCCTACGAACCCATAAATCGCGTCCATAAAATTACTCCGACTCAAATCTCTCTTCCTCTTTAAGCTTTTCCTCCGGACGAATACATATTATAATACATTCCTCATCCATCTCTTTTCTTTCCATCTCCTCATCCTCCTCGTCCTCAATGGCCTACAGAAGTCACACCGCTTCGCCTGCTGGTAGTCAGTCCCCTGCCTCATCATCATCTTCCCCTTACATCAACTCTACCCCGCTTGACACAATGGTCCCCACACTCGACGATCAAGACTCTTCCTACAGTGCCCATGGCACACCAAACCACTCAACCACTAGCCTTCCTCGTACCAACAACGCAGGCAAAGGAGGGTGCTGGTCAGTGGCCTCGTATTCTCCCCATCTTCTCCTTGGGTACTGATACCGATGACGTTACTCCAGGACATGCCGCGTTCGACGGAAGGTGCGCTTCACTAGTCATTGGCGTGTGATCCATCCCTTTTCCTAACCTTCCTTCTCTATCCAGAAATGCGACGAACAACGCGAAGGCGACTCGTGCAAGACTTGCAAACGCTTGACAATTAATTGCCTGGGTTGGGGTCCCAAACGACCAGATTGGATGCGGGTAGGTTTTTCTTCGGATATCTTTACCCCATTGCCGTCAGATACTCAATCTTTTTTGATGCTGTTCCTCCAGGATAAGAAAAATGTCGATGCATACAAGGCCAGCATCAAAGCACAGCTCTCGAGAGCTGGTCTCATTCGTGGCCAACCCCGTCATAATCCATTAGCTGCCTCCCAACGCGGCGCTACCCATCATCTCCGACAATCTGCCAACAACGCCTCATCAAACAACGTGAACCGCCTATCCTTCGAGCCCTTCCAACATACTCCCGACCCTTCATACTCCCAGAACAATCACAGTAATACCATCAATTCCAGCCACCTATTGATTACCGGCATGCACAGTAAGCATCTTCTATTTTTGTAACACACTGGCCTTCACTCACCGTGATCTATAACGTTAGGTTCCGCAAACTCCTCCTACGATGACCTTTCCAGATTTGAGCCATTCGACCCATCGACAAGCTTCTTCCCACAAACGGCCTTATTCAACCCTTCATTAATGCAAGACTCCCTGGTAGATTTTGCCTTCCTCCAACCCTCCCCCAACGATGTCCTCTTCTCCGACCCTACACTTTTACCCCCTGCCCAGTCACCTCAAGGAGAATTTGCTGCCCAAGAAAGCCTCGTTGTCCACTATTTCGACAACGTCCACAAAATGCAATCCTGTTTCGGCGGCAAGGAACTAAATGATATCACATATGCTGTTAGTCATTTTGTCATTTCCGAAATATCAGGGAATGAATTCGCTTACCATTTTCATTTTATTCCTTTAGGCTATCGTCGACGAGCCCCGTGGAGCAGTCACTCTCGCAGTTTGCGCTCTAGCCGACCTACACATCCGACAGACGAGAGTAGCGCAAGGCTTGGAGCCCTTCCAAAACCCCGAAAAATCAGTGACCAACTATTTAAGAAATGAGGCCATTTTACAACTGGAGAACAACAAGAATGCTCACGGACGTTGGACGGACAGCGACGCTATCGCCGCCTACCACCTTGTCAACTTCTCACAAATGTCGGGCGGTGCTTGTGACTGGGAAACACCTTTCCAAATCCTCGTCAACTGGCTGATACAAACCGGCCTCCACAACGCCGAAAACCCCTGGATCGCTTTCATCAACCTGAACTCGACCCAGCAATATTTCGTCAAAGCGACATTGGTACGTCTTGGTCATAATGACGCATTCAAACCAAAAACTGACTCAGTCGTCAATTAGTGGCTTGATACCTTCTCGACGATCTCCGTGTTACGCGCTCCGAAATTCTTGACGCTCTTCCAGAGTCTGTTCGAGGCTCAGAATAGCGAACAAAGCAGCTTTTGGCCTGACGATCAGAAATTGCACATGGAGAAGCTGACTGGCTGTCCTGATGATGCGATGTGGGCTATTGCTGAGACTTCCGCCCTGTCCCACTGGAAAGCCTCGCAAATCCGTAATGGCTGCCTGAGCTATCCAGACCTCATCCGTCGGGGAACCATTATCAGCCAACGTTTGCATCGTTCACAAAGCGAACTTCCCACTACTGCCGATGGTGGCCAAACCGGTTCAGCCGACGTCGTCCACCCCACTTCAGAGGAGCGAGTCCTGATTTCGACTATCTTCCGGGAGACTGCCGATCTATATCTTCACACAGTCCTTAGCAATTCTGCACCTGGTAAGTTTTTGCGTGGATATCAGCAATCTGTCGATCAATGTCACTGATAACCTTTTATTGCAGGCGTACCGGAGATAACTTCTGCAGTGCAACACATTGTACGGTTATTTAGCCAACTCTTTCCCAGCGAGCTCGACCGCGCCCTTGTTTTCCCTATCTGCCTTGCTGGGTCTATGACGAATGATTCTTCGTTCCGAGACTTCTTCAAGGTCCGACTAAGGGGCTTGAACGAGAGCTATGGAAATCTAATGCAGACGCGTCGCCTGATGGAGGCGGTTTGGCAGAAACGGGACGTGAATGGTAAAGAAGTAGACGTTCAAGAAACAATTCGAGAACAGGGGTTGCGATTACTCCTAATTTGAAAAAACAAAAACAAAAACAAAAAAGCCAACGGCCCGGTTATCCTGGATTACATTCGTATGAAGTTGAGCAACGACGGAACGAGATGATATGTATGACAAACGCACCTAATGCCTGTCCTCCTTTTCTTTTACTTTTAACCACCATGGCTCCTGTATACCACCCTCCTCATCTCCATCATATGCGCACATCCCTTTCTCTCTATCCCTTATGTATTTTAGTGGTATAGTTATATCCCCTGCAAAGTAATAATATGAGCTGTATTCCTGTATTTATGAATGCAATAAAAGCCTCTTCCATACCTCTTTAACTTGGGGAGAAACCATTCCCACCCGCCCTTTGCGCCCCCTATCTTTATACGAAAACCTTTACTATGTTTGTGTCGGATAGAGCGGATCCAGAGAGCGCCCAAGATGAAGGGCGCTATATACAGAATGCAAAAGCGGAATGAGAACACCACCTTGGGCGCGGGCGCGACGCTCAAAGGCGTATATTGCTAAAAAAAAATCTAGAAAAAATCGTAAAATATTCCAGAGAAGATACCAAGGCGATCTGAGGGGTACATACCATTGAAAAAGGCATCTTATTACATTCCGGGATGTTTAGAGGCCTCTTTTGAGAGTCGATGCAAAAATTTCTCTACAAGAACGGAAAACATAGTTTCTCCGCTGCACCATTTCCCGAGTGCGCCGGGAAAAGCAAACGGGAGTCCAAATGCGAGTTTTCTTGCTCGGAAACGTTGGATGGGTGCATGGTGGTGTTTTCGGAGTGGTTGCAGGTCGGCCGAGAAAGAGAATAGGAGATGATTGTGGTCTGAACAAGAGGGATGATTTTTGATTTGTATGGGCGCAACGAAAAGATGTTGTTAGGTTTATACCGATTGACCGGGAAATAGAATTTGTTTGTTCGACACTCCTAATTTGGGTATTTGGCACCCCATGTGACTTGATATGGCGGTGAATGACGGCCATGGGCGCGTCCGCCCAGCTTTCAAAATACATATAAAGGGCGCTCATAGCTCTTCAGTGTGCCTTTTCACCTTCTATGCCCGTCAGAGCAAGCATTTCTACCCTCAATTTCATGTTTCTTCAACTCTTTCCTTTACGGCTGGGATAACTTTGCTTAATAGGACCGCACCCATATCAAGAACTATCATACCTGTCGCGTCGTGCCTCCTTTGACGCGACTTCTTGCAACCACCTTTTCTTATCTTTTTCTTGGCCTAGTAAGCTTTAAAGCTTCTCTGCTTCTCTTTGAATACTTCGCACACATCAAGTTTACATTCTCAGCAGCTATTACTCGTCTAAGCAGTTGGTTGCTTTGAGGCCGCTTACTATCTGTTCAACATTCGCGCATAATCCTAAGCACTGTAATGGATGTCCGTTCTGGCCCACCAACCCAAACCCACGCGGAGGATTTATGTTGCAATGCTGGATTGACAATTTTTGACAGATGGCTGATTGGTTTCTCTCTTTGCTGTGCACGAGGTTTACTCAGGGTATACGCATCAACGCCTCCAACCAGCTTTCGGATTATTCTTCCAGAAAGGCATCTTCAAAAAATCAAAAGAAAGCTAACTAGACGGACAGACAACATCGACCCTTCAAGAAATTTTAATCTTCCGAGATCGAGCAAGCGAGCATCTGACGTTTCCCCCTCTGCTTTAGTCTGTTCTGGTATCGTCGAAAGGCCCACGCTGGTTTTGACTTCCACCGATGTCAACGGCACTCTTTGTGTGTCTGCTGCTCCCTCGCCGACGAGCTCGGTGTGCGCCAGCCCATAATTTCACACTCGTGTATTTCTGTCAATATTGGTCGTCATGTTATCGCTGCGGCTCTGCCCTTCCTCCGACATGCACGAAATTCGCACAACTCACAACTTAGCATGATGTCGCTTACCGCTTACGTTCTTCTAGAGACAAAATATTTTTTCATGGCCTTATGTGACCACCTCGTCCAGTTTGAAGTCGACGTGTCCTGCGTAAGTCGTGCCACCCTCATACAGGTTGATTTGTTGATGGTGAATTCCTTCATCCAGGTTGTAGGGTCACAATTCTCGATGAAACGTATCAACCTAATCACCACAATTCTAGCAGTATCCGCCTCAATATTTCTGTCATCTTGTCATCATCAATACTGTTGGTATGTTTTTCAATCATTGTGCTACAGATTACTTTTCTAATCTCATTTGGCAATCCAGATAATTTGCATCACATAGATTCCATTCTTATCAATCATCCCCGCTTGGTCCCGAGACCTTCTGAACTTCTTGGATGACGAAAATCAAAAGCTGCTGAACAAGAGACTGAAGATCCCTCTGCAGAATGTCTTTAGCATTTTAGTAGGTGATATAACAGCCCGTCGTCTAAGGAAACTCGTGGAGTGCACTTTATCCGCTTATCAAGTAACGACGGCTTTAGGCCTCTTCTGGGTTTTAGCTTCCACATCTACATCTACGTATTCACCATATCCCTGTACCATGGGCAGATGTCGAGATCCATCATGTCGCAACCCCTGGTAGTCTAATTTGCCGTCACTTTGGAGGCGAGGACACTGCGTATAAGGGTTTATACACTACTATATTGTATCCAAATCTCTGGCTTTGAGATTTCTGGGGTTTTCAACTGAGATTGCGGTGCAGTTGACATCCATCAAATCTTTGGAATCTCAAGCCGAATGGAAATCCCTGCTTTTGGAGTTGGTCGTTGTCGAATTTCTTCGACCCTTGGTCGGTTATTTCGGGTCTACCAACCTGCTGTGCTCAACTCCGTCTGAGCCTGCAAGGTGCAGAGTGTAGAGAACAAGTTCCGGGGCAACATTTCCTTGTCAACAAGATCCATTAACAGGGCCAGACGAATTTTTTTAAAACATCTAGCCTTTGGACGAGGTCCAGTCGATCAGCCCTTCGGTATTGCTGAAGTGGCGAAAAATGTATCTTTTGGAGTGACCCAGCTCGTCCTTAGTGCAAAATCACTCGAAGTTGATATCTATCGAGAACACGAAGCTACTATCTCGCACACCTGCCAGCTCGTTTTGTACCACGATCGTACTTTTGTCCCAAAGACACGGAATTTCGGACGTGATAAGTACATTCTCCTATCGTCATCCAACTCAGTACACAAACCCTACGTTGATTCTGCGTGTTCTCGTCCCGGTTTGTAAAGGTCTGGAGTGAAGCCTGAACACTTTCTCCGTGTTGTGTAACCATTTAGGAAACCAAATAAAGGTCTACTTGGATTTCGAAGTCAACTCGGGAACGTCTTGCATCGTGGCCTATTTTCTCCCTCTATTATCCGCCTTCTACCTCTGGAAGCATGTGGACTCTGATCAGGTCTTGCCGGCATGGTTTGGATTTGGCGCCGATGCTTGATTTAATGGCCTGGGAACGCTTCAATTAAAAATACTTTACGCTTACCCCATCCCAATCTATGAATAGCTTTGATCTAGGAATGGACGGAGTCCTTCATTGCCAATGACAGCGGCGAGAACTTTGGAAGGTACAATGACGATGGACAAAGTAAGTCTATGTCCAAGTGTCAGTTGTCCTATTCTTAATAAGTCTTTTTATTCCGTCAGGTTTATTACGGCTGAAATTTCATGAATGGGACACACCATGGATATCGGCACTCTTTGCTCCACAATGTCGATACTGTCAATCTGAATTGATACGGGAAAATGCCTTTAAAACAATAGACGTCGTCGTCTTCCTAGAGACGGCGTTGTGCACACATGCGCAGTGGCAGCTCTGCGGATTATTCTACAGCAGTAAAATGTAGATGTGAATCATCTGGCGTCCTTTTGACAGATGTGCAGTGTTGAATTGAATCAGACTGAATACTAAATCATCGCGAGAGGATCAAGAAACTTTCTGCGAGGTGCTCCGCGGTCGGGTTGATGAAAGCAACCCATGTTTGTGAAAAGAAATATTGTCCCAAGTCTTCACGTCGGTGACAATTATGTATTTTTAGAGGGGATCAGCTTCTCCTCATGACACTGTCCGTACCTTATTTCATCATAAGATATTCCTGGAAAAAATGACTGATAGATTAAACTCGCGGGTCACTTGCTATGAATTCGATTTATAGTTTATTTTGATTTTTTACCTTGCTTCACTCGAGGTCGGTCCACAAAATACATTGTTTCCTTGGTGAAGGACTATCCAAAGTCAATGTGACATATGAACATAGAAGTTGGACCCGCTATCCATGCGTCATCTATTCTAGTAGCAGAGGATGATCGTTGTGAAGTAGCAATGGCTACACTCAAACATCAGGTAGGATATAATTTAATGACTGGCATGTCGTTCCAATCCAAAATCTTATCACAGGTGAATATTTACATGGAAGGAAGAATCTACAAAAGGTACGACAACATATCTCGGCGGAGAAGAAAGACATGATTGACCTGGAACTTCTCGATTTATATAATTCGCCATCACCGCCCAAAGGGCTGCGTGAAGTATCATGCTTGTCTCCCTAATACAAATCCAGCCAGGCTTGACAAGACACCATAGTGTATCACATTTGAGACCATCTGAGTCCAAGATTCGTTGCTACAGCAGCGAACAGAACAAAGCAGAGTATAGTCGGTCCGTACTTGTCATAATACAAGCCGGATGCGTGGCGTTCGCGCAGCTTATAGGACCGATAGACAAAGATGCCCGCCGAATATGCAATGGCCAGTAACGCCGCAAACGTGAAAAGTGCTGCACTGATCAAACCGCGAGTGTCATCAGGTGGGATAAAGTTCAGTAGTGTCGTTGCAATCGTGCCGATGAAGACTGCATTATTGAGCCATTTCTGTGTCAAGGGGTATTCAATAATCAAAATGGAAATGAAAAAGGGGACAACTTACAAGGAACGTCCGTTCTGCAGCGAAATATACTTTCGGTTCTATCCTCACTGGAACGGATATCTTCTTTCCTTCGGGCGCGTGCCAGCTCCTGTCTAAGATCCTATCATCACGTTGTTGCGGAGGACCACCAAGAGCATTTTCTTCCTCGATTTCATCCTCGAGTCGCTCTTCTCGTTCAGCATTCTGGTCTTCCACTTGATCATTTCGGGGACCATACCGAGAACGGAAGGTTGAAACACGGGAAGAAGAAGCTGAACCACCTTTCTTGTATCTTCTACGTTGTTCGCCCTCAAGTTTGGTCTTGAGCGTCTCATCGAACGCGGATGACGGTGCAAGAGGGTCGATAAAATATATCTGCTTAGAAATTCCACTGGACTTCTTGCGCTTATGCGAAGGGCGACGAGCATCTTCAGTTGACGGAGGTGCAGTGCCAACATCATCTTCGTACGCATGATCTATCGTTTGAACTATTTCACCGGACTTCTCTTTCCCTTGTCTTTTCTTTTGCTTCCTTTGGTCTTCTTCTTGTTCGCGCCTTTCCTTCAGCATTTGTTCACGATAGGCAATGGCGGCATTGACGTCAGCGACATCCAGTCCCATTCTCTGTTGTTCATCTCTTGCGGGCTGGAGTTCATTGTCATCGTCTTCCTCGCCTTCAGATAATGGTTCTATATATCCAAGAGTGGGAGAACTCATTCCCTCTGATGAAGGAGGCGAAATAGTTTGGCGAGAGGAGGATGCAGATGTAGTGCCGCCTTTTGCAGAACCGGGCTGACTACTACTGAATGTAGATGGACGCTCAATCACACTCAAGTAACCGGTGTCGGGCTTAAGGATGTCAACATCCACTGAATGCGAAAGGGTCGTTAGATGTATGTGATTTTATTTAGTTGGGCAAAACGTACTCTGTGGTAGCCAGAATGGAACAAGGTCCACGCGAGTTGGAAGCAATGTGGCGCACCCATGGATAAATTTACTAAGGACGGAAGGTGGGTCAAAATTCAAGAGTGCTAGCCTGCTATGGAAGGAGGACCGACCTGAACTTGGGGACAGCTTCCACCAAATGTGACTGGACTAGATCTGTCACCCATTTAGGGGGTTGCTGACCGAACTGTGTCTGCAATTTGACTTCGAGAACACCATACCTACGAGATGAAGTTGAGAAAAGCATAGAAAGAGTGACCATAATTAGAATACATACTTGAATATTTCTTTATCTTCAGGGGCAACCTGCTCGAATGGGAAATCGATACCAAAATCAGTCCTTCTCCAGTTCTCTCCGCTGCGAACGCGGCCATCCCAGTTATCTTCCCGCACAAGAGTTAGCTCGGTGTCCAAAGATATACGCACACGAGCATCTCCTGGCAGCTGGAAGGCAGTTCGGTTATAGAATGATCGCATAACTTTAGAAAACGCAAGTTAATTTTGAGGGTTCAAACATTTGAAAGAGCAATATAGCTCACCAGGTTCCAGTTTCTTGGTCAAAATTGCATACTGCACTTCATTAGCCAACTGGATCATAGCATCCACTTCTTGCTGTGTCTTCTTTCCTTTCTTTACTAATTGCTGGAAGTCATCATCTACGGTATATTCCCCTCTCAAGAAAGGGTTCACTAGATGCTCTTTTAACGGGAATCGCGCCTTAACGGATTTTTCTCCAGTCCAATCTTCTCTGTGCGTTTTCCGTTCAACAAAAATCTTTTTTTTAAAAGTCAGCAAACAGGACAGAACCAATATTTGAAGAAATGTACTGTTTTGTTATCCACATCTCCATACCAGCGCAAACGGATAGCTTCCGCTCCTTCAGTTTTCTCCAATCGACCGAGATACAGTTCAAGATCTTCATTATCGAAGTAAATGGATGTGATAGCTGTGAGAGTTCGCCGTTTAAAAAGCCCGTCGCATCAGAAAAACAGAATAACGCACCCGCATCCTTCTGGTCGAATTCTTTGTCAGGGTTGAAGACTAGTTTAAAAAACAATCAGCTCGTTTCAAGACTTCTGTCGGATTGTAGAATTACCAAGCACAGGTAGATTCCTTAGGATTGCTAATTTCAGGGGAACAAGATTGTCCGGGTGAACCCAATATTTTGTGGTTTGCCTGACGAAGGCACTCTGATTTCCTCCAGCACTAGAGTCTCCCTGGACTGGGTGCCCTCGAGTACGAATAAGGTCGTAAAGTTTGGAAAGCTTTACGATTAACGCATCCCAATTATATTTGTAGAAAGGCCGTTTTTCAAGGTAATCCTGGATGAAGGTAGTTTTCAAAGCAACTTGGGTTTGTTTCTACAGGTGGAATGAATGAGCACCTGGATAGGGGTAACTGTGGATGCGAGCAAGACGTACGTCATGTTTCTGTTAGAGAATTAGAAGGTGAGAGATAGAATCACTTTAAAAGGTTCACACACAAACCTTCAAGATCTTCATGAAACCTGTGATATTCAGCTTTGTGTACAGAGCAAGATCATGTACATCTGCGACTAGAATAGCCACTTCTTCTTCTAAACGATGAAAATGTTCTTCCAGAGCATCGAAAGACTCGTCTGAGCCATCCTCTTCGTCAGACAGATCGTCATCTGACCCTTGGTCCTGAGCGTAGGGGTCGCGTTGTATTTGTTGACTTTCGGAATCAGAGACAGGGGAAGAGGTGTCCTTCTGTGAAGACTGTTCGTTATCTTCTACCACCACAAGTCGTTGCACGTCTTTCTCTGCTTCGTGAATCCGGCGAGACAGCTCGGATGTCTATAGAAGACCAAGTTGTAGGTCAGTATGCAGCAACAAGGAAAAAGGTAGTTTGGTCTCCTCGAGTGAATGTAAGTAAGCACTGCTCGTCGCGTCAGGTAACCGGTGCATATAGCGCCGGGGACCAAATAATGGTGAAGAATATATAATTGTTACCAAAAGGACTTACTTTGGCCTTTTGGAAATCATGAATCTTGTCTAACTCCTTCATAAGCATCTCCTTGAATTCCTGTTCATCCTTTTCTGTCCATCCCGTCTCGTTGGTAGTCCGTTTCTAGACATATACGGTCAATGCAGTACTCTCCCGAGTAGACACGACTATACTTACCTTGAGCTCTCTTTTGAGAGCATTATAATCGAGATAGAACGGCCTCCATTCGTTGTACAGGTCGGTCTAAGGAGAAACATATGGGTATAATAGCCAACATCAAGCAAGAAACATACACTGATTTTTGTACCGAACTTCATGTTTTGGGGATGAGAGAGAGAGAAGAGGGGACTTAAGTTGTTTAAAAAGCGACGAACGTTCGTCTTACAGTCCCGTCGGTGCTTCGGTTGAGGTAATTCAACGTAAACTTTAAAGAGGCCGATTAGCGTCATGTCATGTGATTGATTGTGTCCGAATAATATCCCGCTGTGCTAAATCTCGTTTCAGTCCAAAACATGTCTGCAATGGCGCAGAATTATTCATCGACGTCCTCGACTACTCCTCTGGCACACCGTCCAAAGCTCAATGGAAACAGGAGCTCGTCGGCAACAACCCAACGCACAAAAATTCTCTTGTTGGGTCTGCGCAGGCGAGTAGTCGATCGTACCTGTCTTTATCTTGTCGCCTCACTAAAAATATATTCCACTGCAGAGCGGGGAAGACGTCTATCCAACAGGTCCTCTTCAACAACTTACCGCCAAACCAGACATTTTATCTCGAAACAACAATGCGGATAACTAAACATCTGATAGAGTCTGTTCAACTGCCCTTTTCCTTATGCTCGCAAACTCAACGAATGTCTGCCGATTAGCACAGTCATTCCACTTGAAATATGGGATTGCCCAGCAAATACGACAGTCGAGTCGCTCGGGGTGCCCCTTTCAGAGTTCTCCACCATTATCTTTGTTATCGATATCCGGGTACGCGTTTTTACAAGCCAAGCTATCTAAAAGTCTGTTATCTAAGTTCTGAACAGGACTTATACAATCAACCAGTCTCAAAACTTGTTGAGTTCATCGTTGCGTCTTATGCAGAAAATCCCGACATTATACTGGAGGTGTTCGTTCACAAAGCCGAAAAGCTACAGGAAGACGACAAGATTGGTGTGTACAGATCAAGTTTCTGCTCATGCACATATGTTTGACGGATATGGTCAGAGAATTTCCGTCAGATTCATGAACGGGTTACAGACCGCTTGTTAGATATGTCTCCGGAGTACGAGCAAATTCAACTCAACTTCCACCTAACCTCTGTCTACGACCATTCACTGCACGAGGCATTTTCACGAGTCCTCCATAAACTTATTGAGTCATTACCATTTCTGGAAGAACTCCTAAATGTCTTCTGTGCTGTATGTTCATTTCTACTTATCCTGCGCGCCCTTTCGCTAACATTCGACCTATTCACCAAACAGCATTCCCAATCCCCCAAAGCATTTCTCTTCGACACAAGGTCTAGACTCTACGTTGCCACGGATGCCTCACCGGTGGATTCGGCAACCCATAACCTATGCTGTGACTATCTTCAAATGCTCAATTCATTCGGACCTTTGTATAGGTACGTCACTTTCCGGATCCAACAAAATTTCCGTTTACATGTCTCATTCCACAACAACAGGTCAATAACTGAAACTCCTCCGCGGCAGCGTCACCTTACAGGAGAAACCGTACCAAGCACGCCTCCCCCGTCAAGTATATCCACTTCGTCTTTTTCTCCCCCAGAACACTCAGCTCCACCATCCGCTTCACACTCTCCCGCTCCCTCTAGTCATCAGTTACCGGCCAACGGATCTTCCAACTCGTCACCTACGCCTCCCACTCCAACAACTCCCCGTGGTCCCTTCAATGGAGGTCTTACTCCCGTACCAACCCAAATACACTTTTCCGAATCCAGCCCGAGCATTGCTAGCCCGAAAAAATCAACACCACCGACTATCTCCCCATCATCATATTCAAACTCGGGCCCGATACCCGCCCATTCTCGTGGCCCAAAACGCAAAGAGCTTTTCTACCCTTCGGCGTCTACGACCCTGGCTGCATCGTCCTCGCCTTCTGGTGGCACGACAACTTTAACATATCACCTGATAACGAAAAATCTGGCATTACTTGCCTTGATACCCACTGGTGTGTACGAGCAACGGCGGGGCTTGGTCGAATATAACGTCGTATTCTTCCGAGAGGGTATACAAGAAATATCTGATTTGGAAGAAGAAGCGAGACTGGCTGGGTGAAGAACCAATCAACAGCTCTCTCTCTCTGGGCGGCCTTCTACTTCCTCAAATTTACCTCGATGCAATCTCATACAACAGAGTGCAGATAACCCAAGGTCTCTTATTCCATCTTAAATAACCAACATCTTACATTCTCGTTATTGAACTCAAATAATATTCCCCTATAGGATGTATCAACATTTATATATCATATTCTATCGTTGACTTGGAGTACCTTCTTAGCGACCTCATACGTATCTTGCACATTATTGAAGTAAAATAATATCATTGGTATCGTGTATTGCGATTCACGTTAGTACACAAGTAAATACAGGTCGATCGATACAGGTGCCTTTTCTCTCTCTCTCTAAGGCAAAGTAAAAGGAGTCCGTATAGGAGCAGCAGACTTGTCCACAGGAGCAAGAAAATAGCTGATTTTAGTCGGAGGAAAAAAAAAAGCCAAATTTGAAAAGGAGTTGTGGGAAACAAAGGCAATAATGTAGTCGTAAAGATTCGTGAAAACTATCCTGGCTCAAACTCTAAAGAAAGAAGACGAGTAAAAACGATGAAAGAAAAAATTGTCCGTCGAGAGAAAGAGATGATAACGTGGGGGTACACATGCCAGGAACATGACGATGATAGGGATATATTGTATAAACATGAAAGCATGCAGGCGAGTAGTGTTGGCGAGAAATCGAGAGTAGATGGCCCTTTACGATGAGTCCGTGGAGTGGAAAGACCGTCTGTTATCCGGATTTGCAACAAATAGACTAGGTCTCGGAACGAGCCCATAATCCACCTGGACTCTCTTGCCGGTCCTCTCTTCCCTTTGCTTGGTATTTGTTGGTAAAGGAGGGCCACTCTGGTCCTGAGATAGTCGCTTTTCAAACGCCTGTATACGCTCAGCGACTTTACCCGTTGGAGACGTAGGTGTCTTGCCGCCATCCAGATGCAAGGGGCCAATGGGCACAAACGTCTCTTTGAAAGCAGATGGAGGAGACGACAGCGGCTCGGTTGATGGACCAGCAACGGAGGTTGATCGTTCTTGAATTGGAGAGTCAAAAGTCATCAAATCTTCTGGCTCCTGGCCTCGCTCTTCCGGGAATCCCTCTCTCATGCTATCCCCCGCGTTCGAAGAGAATGTCCCACCAGATCCACGCGAACTGGTACTCCACCGATTCCTCGACTTCACTCGCTGCACCACGTCCATCGTACCCGCCATCCGCTCAATGGCCTCCGAGTCAGCGGTACGTATTGAAGTCGCGGACTTCCCATGCCCGCCAACAGCATACAGTTTTCTTCCTTTGGAATTCGCTCGAGACATTGACGATTGTTGTTGATCTAACGGTGAGGTTTTGGGCTGATCTGCACTACCGGGCGAACTTCCTGTTGCAGGTCCTGAACGAATGCTGCCTTCTTCAATGGGGCCAAGTCTTGGCAGTGGGTTAGGATCGCGGATATCGGGGTATCGACTGGCCCGATCAGCATCGTTGGATCTTCTGTCGAGTATGCTGGACTTCGAAAACCTAGACCACCATGAATCGCTCCTCCTCATAGGCTGGTTGGTATTTAGTATGCTGGAATCGGCAGCACCATAGATGGCAGTCGCTTTTGGAGAACTGGGCGATGTGGGTTCGAAGGATGTCATCGAAGTTGCTCGGGATAGAGAGTCACCACCGGTAAATGGACTCGGTGTATTTTCGCTTGAATGAGCTTGCGATGACCCTGAGGTGCTGAACGGTAATCCAAGTGTGCTGCGTGATGTATGCTCCGTGAGTGGACTCAGTGTCTGTCCAACTTGCTGAGATAGTGGAACAACAGTGGTAAGGGGTGCGAGGGAAGGAGGGACTTGTCGTATAGTTGGTTGACTGGGATCCAGACCATGCGATGCAGGTTGTTGATCATACAATTCTGTAGGAGAGAAGTGTTCTCTCGATTCTTCCTCGACAGGATCGACGAACGGATCTCGATAGCTGGCGCCACTCTTCGAGCTCACATAACTTGCATAACTCAAATCTCTTCTTGTCCGTGGTCGAGCAGCAGCAGCACCGACAAACCCTGTCTCTTCGTCTTTCATTAAAGCAGCACCGTCTGAAAACGGGTCGCCTTTCTCTCTCCAGGCAGACGACGGGCCCCCTGACGCATGGCTTCTTGTACTTGGCTCGCGACTCCGTATACGTGGTGTTCTATTGCTACCACCAAAAATGCTCAATAGCGACCATGTACTATTGCCCGTCCCAGACCTCTGCCGCGCATTGTACCACTCGCCGAAGCTGCGAGTATCTTCATCTGCGAGCATGTCTTTTCTCTGGGCCTGCATTTTTCGAACAGATCGCATTTTGGTAGCAGCGCTCAAGGCACCGGTTATACCGAGAGTTCCTAAGAGTCCACGAGAGTGATTATGATCGTCTGCATCGTGCGGGCCCGCAATAGGGATTTGGCTTCCAAAATGTGGGCTATCTCGTCCGTCGTCCTCGTCGCCTAGTACTGAGAATCTGCGTTGACCCTCTATTTCGCGTCGCCGCCGCCGAACGAGCCATCCCACTGTGAACATGATGAGAAGGAAAGCTACGACCGCAAGGGATGTGCCAACAGCAATGGCCGTTGTACGACCAGTATCCGCGTTGCCGTCGGCTGAACTCCCGTTTCCTCCCCCATTCCCGTCCCCATTTCCGCCAGTAGGGTTGGCAGATGTAGAGGGGTTGGTTGTGCGGGTGGAACTACGCATTGTCGATGCATGACTAGTAGATTGCTGGGTTGGCTGAGGAATAGTTTGAGTGATTGAAATGACAAGTGGCGGAAAAAACATCGGGACAAATGTATCATTCGCAGGGTTGAAGATCTGTAAAGAAGCAGGTGCTGGTCCACTATTTTGGTATCCTGCAAACAGCTTCAGAAAAGTCTTCCAAGTAACAAAAGGGTACATACCAAATCCAAAAATGACCATACCGCCTGATGATACTGCAAAGTGGTCGCGTCGTGCCCCTACCTGCGACAAAGCCTCCACAGGCGTCCAAGTCATGGGATTCATTGTTGTGTCAAGAATCCAGCCGTCAGCATAGTTAGACTGCAGATTCCCGTCGCTCCCTCCCTGGATAAGTATCTGTGCTCCTGAAATCAACACGGCAACGAACGCCATCCTGGGATCAGGAAGCGAAGATGTATTGGTGGTGATAACAGACCAAGATAGATCCTTCGTGTCTAGAGCCCATATCGTGGAAAATGGGACAAGACCCCCCAAGGATTGAGAATATCCACCAAATACAAGTATACGACCGTCGGAGAGAATGATAGCTGCGTGCCCGTAAATGTCAGGGGGTGCATTATCTGAAGGCAGCAATGTGAAAGACGGCACGCTGGGGTCGAAAACGAAGTGATCTGAGAATCCGTTATTTGATCCATCTGCTTTCTCTCCTCCAAAAATGAACACTGAGCCGGACGGAGAAGTGGCGGTGGCATGGCGCATGCGTCGAATGGGCTCTCCAACCCATGATTGAGGTTCAACTGTCCAATTGGGCTCGAAGCGAGAGAATACATTCAGCAGAACCGCAGAGTCTGCAGAGTCGACGAGGACAATATTTGAGTTGGGACCTGGCTCTCCGCCAAACAAAAGAATGTCTGAAGTAGTGTATGCCGATAGGGTGCTCCATGAAAGTGCGGGTCCCTGGGATGTTGAGGAGTTGTCTGAGCTACTGATGATTACCCAAGGTGGTGAATCTGCTGGAAATGCACTGGACAGAGGTAGATAGAGTAGATCGTTTGTATTCGGGGCAGAAGTATATGAGAAAGAGTTAAACGCGTCCGTCTTTCCACCAAAGACAAATAGTTCATCGTTGATAATTGTGCTAGCCTGTCCCCATCTGCAACATGGTTAGTTAACGCACATGTCATGTAAAAAACCTAAACCAGCCTTGGAGAAACGTCAAGCGCTAGAACCTGGCTACACAATAACAGAGAGTAGTGGATGTTCCAATGGGAACTACGCATTAGGTTTATGTGTGTTGGAAAAGCGATAAATAATGTCGTGGTAAGGGAGAGAGAGGGAGATAAATCAGAGCATTTACAGTGAGGATATGTCGTAAAAGTCGTAAAGATGTGTCTTGAGGTGGAGTATACTCCAGATAAAGTCGTCAAAAGGGTGCGACTGGAGCTAGACGGGAACAAGTCAAGAACAGGTACGCACTGCACCAATCGCACAGCCACTTCCACTTCTGGTTCCCTCTCTCCACACCCTCGTGCTCGCGTCTATTTCAGCATTTCTTGCTTTATTCACCCAACCCCGTACTATCAGCTCTTAGACACACCTTCGATGCGCAGCTTTATGTTATAATCAAGCTTCAGACCGTAATCTTGATGGACCCAACACATAATATGAACACTAAATCCACGTGTTATCAGCGAGTTTAGCCTTTAAGGATGAATGACCGATCAATTCGAGCTGTTTGTTCAACTTGAAGAATCTGATAAACATTCTGTAAGTGCATATACGTATTCCTCGAATTAAAGGAACCTGATACTTGTTGTTTTGGTGCTTCTCATCATTTTGGGGGGTCATTTCTCTACTTCTGTAGTAGCCGCCTTGATATAAAGTGCTAGCAGTTACAAATGGCCTGCATCTTATCATGCTATTAATTACTCGGCTTACCGCGCAGAAGCTCTTCTGCGCAGCAAGCAAATACCACCAGGTAATAGTAAGACCTTAACTTGTGCAGTAAGCCAGATTCTCTTTCGCTGATAAGGCCCAGCGAGATCATATTAAGATGCGTCACACCGTTGACATTCGCATACCGTTGTGTGTAAGCCGCTTTTCTTATCTTATGAACGTAATAAATTCCCATCCACGACTACAGTTAATCAATACTTGCGTTCAGCTCTAAATTCAGCTGTTCCCTCTCGGACCATCAGGCCTTCAGGATCATCGACGCTAAGAATAGTTCCATCTCAAACATTTCAATTCCATCTGCCGCTATGCTGAGCGTCTGTTAGGCTTAAAAAACGAATGCATCTAAACGCGACAGTTTAACAGTACACTCTAGAAAGCGCTGACCGGCTAAAACGCTCTATTTCGCAGAACTATGCTTACCATGCATTTGAAGCATAGAGAATATCCTCAGCAAGTTCACCTGCTGATGTCACAGGTTTTACCGTTGCATAGAGGATGACTATCAAAGCTCAGCCATGTCATTATATGGACCGCACCCCGTCAGAGCAGCCCGAGTTTGTGGTCAAGGCTCGGAGTCAACATTGACTCGTCTTTATTTGTTTATGGGACACTACCTTTGTATTGTATATGTCTTGATTAACCTGTGGAGCCCTGTGCATCTTATAATACAGTAACAAATCTATGACTAAATGGAATAGATAAAAAAATGTCCGTTCGAGGGGTACGTCATCGATGTAACATGTGTGGCGCTTTTCAAACCGCGGTTTTGCTATTAGGTTCTAATGCCAGCATTAAAAAATTAATTGCAAGGAGACTAATGATTGTAAAAGAGTTATTTTACAGACAGATACGATGTTGGGTATAAAAAACTTACATACCCCGGTCCAGGTGCGGGGACTATTTAGATCCTTGACCGGGTCACCGAAGTTTCAAGAACAAAGTGTCAGGTACCAAGAGCAGGGGAAATAACCCGAGGTATGACATTGATGTACATGGAAATCAGTATAAATACTGGAAGATATATTGACTTGGATTCTCATTAAGCTTCGGAGCCTCAGAACCGTCACTTACCGTAGTCAATAACCATCCCAAATCTTACCAACACTTTCTAATCGAAATGAAGTTCGCATTGGCTTCTGTTGTTATCTTCGTCGCTACCATTGCATCCTCGGTCGCTGGGTAAGTAATACGTCGTCTTCCCTTGGTATCTATTGCACTCACTACCTACTCCACTCCTGTGCAGATCGGTCGTCGAAGGAGCTCCCGCTGAGGTTGTTGCGCGTGAAGCTGCTGAGCATCGAGAGGTCCACGTAAGTCTGTTTGACTTTGCAATAGGCATCATGCAGCCTCTCATACACACATTTGTACACTCTATAGGGATACATGGACATCGCTGGCATTACCTACTAAATTATAACTCTATTTATGACCGTAGTTGTAGTTCCAATAACGCACCACGCACCCTAATGCGTAGCGAATATACGAGTTATGGAAGTAATGTAGCCACTATATTCACTTGGAACATTTGGGTCCTGGAGCGAGACGAAAGCTGCGGAAAGCTGTCCAACACGACGGGGGTCAACTGATACAACCACACGATCCCGAGCGTGGTTGACGTCGATCAATTATCCCCATTAAGACCGCATCATTTGCGCGTGTTATCATCCAACATCATTGGCTTCAATTTTTTTTCGAAAGCCAACTACAATATCAGCTAATTGACGCCCTTCAAAAACGATGAGCAACCTCATATCTGCCGTCGCCTGGGTGCGGCGAGGTGCGTCTGCTCAGCACCCTGAAAAGTATATCTTGGACGACAAGGAGCTGGAGCGTGTTAGTGCCCTTGCAAGAATCGAACTCGAAGATGCCCGTATTGAACTCGAACGCGCACATTTGGCCGCTCAGGAAATGGGAAAAGGTGCTGAGGGAGAGGAAGCCGACGACAATGCCAACGATGACGACGATGAAGCTAACTGGGTAGAGTGAGTGCAAACTGGACTCCGCAAAGACTGAAAAGCCAATATCTTTCCCGTTTAGTGAAGATGAGGATGCTATGGACGTCGATGGTGCTCCAAAACCAAGTACAGACGATCTCACAGAGTATAACTTGGACGATTACGACGACGACGCTAAAACGACAAGTAAGCTTCCTATATTTTCACCTCAAGTCATACGTCTAAATATACTTCAAGATGTTGGCCCCTTCAGCAATATCAAGGGTTTAACCTACTACAAAGATAACGAACAAGATCCATATATCACCGTAAAAGATGTATGTTATTTCTTCAATCTTTTCTTGTAGCTCAACTGAGCAATTTGTTTCAAGGAAGACGACGACGAGCGAGAGGAACTCGAAGTCCTCCCGACGGACAACCTCATCGTTATCGCAAAAACAGAAGACGAGATCTCACAACTAGAAGTCTACGTTTACGACGAATCACAAGAAAATCTCTATGCCCACCACGACCTCATGCTCCCCAATTTCCCTCTTTGCCTTGAATGGGTTGATTTTCCTCCCGCCTCATCTTCCTCAAACTCGCAGCATGGCCCTAATAAATCGGGCTTTGGAAATTACATCGCAGTCGGTACTCTTGATCCAGAGATCGAAATCTGGTCGTTAGATGTCCTAGAATCCATGTATCCGTCTTCTATTCTAGGCCGACCTGACGAGACGAAGGCTCACGTACCAGTACCAAGTGGGACAGGAAAGAAGAAGAAGAAGAAACCCAAACACCGTGAAGCACAATCTGCGTACCATGTCGGCGCTGTACTTGGTCTGAGCTGGAACAAAAACCAGCGTAATTTGCTTGCCAGTGCAAGTGCTGATCGTACCGTGAAACTTTGGGATCTCAGCCGTGATCCTACAATGAACGGAGAAGGCGAGAACTCGGGAGGTGCTATTCGTAGCTTTGATGTGCATAAGGGTGAAGTACAGTCTGTGAAATGGAATGAAAAAGAGCCCACAGTCTTGTTGACGGGAAGTTTCGATCGTACTGTGAGGACATTTGATTCGAGAGCACCAACCACTGGTGTGGGAGCAATTGTTGGCAGCGATGTTGAAGCTGTCTGCTGGGACCCATGGGAAAACTACGGATTCTACGTGAGTCAGACTTCATTTATTTTGACATCCCGCAAGATCTAAATCTTTACAGGTATCGTTAGAAAATGGCCTTGTTTTGAATTTTGACGCACGAACGTTGCCTTCTAACCTTAACCAACCATCCCCTGCTCGCTTTACTCTTGCAGCTCATGACGGAGCAGCTTCATCGTTAGACGTTAATCCTCATCTGAGAGGATGCATTGCGACCGGTGGTGCGGACAAGCTTGTCAAGGTTTGGAATGTGGTCGATGAAGAAAACGGTAAACGTAGTGTCAGCCTGGTCACCTCACGAGACCTCGGAGTGGTAGGTTTATTAGTCCTCGAAAATATTGTATATCGTTGACACATCTCTGTAGGGCAAAGTCTTCTCGACAGTCTTCTCGCCCGATGACCCCCTGACATTGGCCGCTGCTGGTTCCAAGGCAAAACTTCAGATCTGGGATGTCGGTTCCAACATGGGTGCTCGAAAGGCCTTTTCCAGCGAGCTACGCGAGGCTGGGAAGATTCTGAAAGAGAAAGAAGAAGGGAAGGGAGGAGTGATTGGTGTCGCAAGTGACGACGAGGAAAGCGACGACGGTGGTGATGATGAGTAGATGAATTCCATACATTTACCGCTGTGGCTAGGATATATACTTGTCTGGGATTATATGAGGATGGTTTTATGAAGGCAGGAACAATTATCTCAACGTCAGTTTCGTGAACACTGCCAGCCTTAAGCTTCAAGTCCAAGAGTTATGATAATTGGAGTTATTATTCTGGTCCCGAAGGTAAATAGGTGCGTATAACATTATATCTATACATAAAACGTCTGCGATGATTTCTAAGGGTATTTTGATGAAGTGATTCAATCGAATCTCCTTCTGCGGTATGAAATTGTCCTGGGCGTTTTGGGCATAACAATCATAGTCTATAAAGTAGCAATTAGATATGATCAAGGATGCCGATGCGGTTGTAGCGCTTACATGATAGTTGTGTTCAGGCACTTGGTCAATCTTCAGTTCCATTTCTCTGATGACAGTCGCAATCAATGTGCCGAGTTGGAGGTAGGCAAACTTTTGAAATAATGAGCAAAAGAACTACGAGGCATAACGAAAGTAGAAATAAACAAACCTGTTCGCCAATACACCTGTGTTTTCCAGCACCGAAAGGTTGGTAGGGACTTTCTGTTCCTTTACTCACAGCACCGAATCCGTAATCGATCTTTTCGCCGTTTTCGTCTGCATACATCTTGTATGCTTGGGCTGCCACACCTTCCGAGTCATTCCAACGAGTAGGCTCCCATTTATCAGCCTCCTTCCATGTTTTGGGATCAACCTGGCTGATAAGAGGGGAAGCAAGAACATAGTGTCCTTTAGGGATAACGTAGGTTACGTCTTCTGAAGGTGCAGAAAGGGTAGCGGGAACGGCGACATCATCACGAACATAACGCATAATACTGTGAATAGGAGGGTGCATGCGGAGTGTCTCACGAATAACAGCATCTAGAATAGGCAGGGTGCGCAGTTCTTCGTAAGTAAGAGGGCGCAATTTACCGTCGGGGCCCTTGAAATTTGTGATTTGTTCTTGATATAGAGCTTCACTGTGGATAGCAAATATGTATGAGAAATAATTAATTCACGAGTGCCACGAGAGACTAACGCGATATCAGGGTTAGCAGCTAAGTGGAGGAGCGTCCATGATCCTGTTGCAGAACTTGTGTGTTGACCAGCCATAAGGAGGGCGATCATCATGTGGGCAATCTCCCTGTCGTTGAGTAGCCTTCCAGAGCGGTACTTCTGTTGCATAAGAGCAGCAATCATGTCGTGTTCGTGCTGGAAAAGCAGGTGTCAAAATAAAGCAACGGAGAAATTCAAATCGCAACGCACGTCGTTGTTTCCGTTTCTCCTGGCCTTAATGATGTTAACGTAGAACTGGCTCATTTTAGAGTGCGCAACGTCGCGTCTCCTGTAACTCGGCAATGGAAGACTAGGGAACAGAAAGTTGAGGGGAGTGAAGCCGTTGTCAAGGTCATTGTACAAGTCAGCAAAAGTTTTGTCAAGACCGCCTCGGACCTCTTTGCCTTGCAGAGTGCGAGACGCCGTGAGAATGGTGATTTCTTGCATGACCTTGACAACGTCAAAGGTACCCCACTCGTTAATGTCGTTGGCTTGATAAACCTTGAAAATAGGATCGTGCTTCAAGAATTCTTCAACCTCATCCTCGATCATTCCGACGTAAGCCCTCAAGTTGTCGGTCGATAAGCCAACTTTGACGAATTTCTTTTGTTCCATGAAAACTTCGTTGGGAACGTCGTAAACAACTTCTTTACCGAAAACAGGGGTAGTGAGATGCTAATTGAAAGGTCAATATCAGACTGAATGCGATGTGTAAGGGTAGCTCACGGTATATGCATCCTCAGCGTTGAAAACTACTGATTTTCCTCCGAGGACGAAGTTGTTTCCTTTGGGGCCGAGTGCGACTGTGACGCGACGACCGAAGAGAATGAACGTGAAAACATCGCCATACTACGCGCATATACGTTAATATTGTCTTTCACTAGAGAAACGACTGCTAACCTTTTTCTGGCACGCGAAGAAGAAGGTGACGGGGTCGTTACCGTACGAAACGGCAGAGCCAATGAAGGGTAGCCAATGGAAAACCACGGGTGGTTCACTAGCTTTCCTCGGTAGCTACAAGTTATATTATTTAGCGTCGACATATAGAAATATAGGGAGATGCTGGTCTTACGAATTGTCGGAGGATGTTAAGGATAATAGCAATTATAGGAAGGTTGATGAGGACAATGGTAATTAGTCGTGAATTTTCATTGAAGTGTGTTTTGGCTTCGGCGAGATAACCAGCCCAGGAGTCGGATACAGGGAAGGGGAGGGACCCATTCAAATGGGAGGCGAAGGACATGGCGGTCAGGAATGTGGAACGACCGTGGCAGACCTCTATTTTTTCAGTTCTGTTATATTTAAACACGTAAAATCAGAAATCGAACCATTCGGATAGGACACCCCAAATAAGGTAATGCTAGATAAGATTATCTTTACACAATCTCTATCAATGTTTGGCAGTCGAGAACAACCCAGAGCGCCTGTTTGTATCGAGAAAGTAAATTGTATAAACTAGTCGTATTGTATATTATGTTCCTAACATATGAGAATTATTATTAACATTCAAAGACCTAGGCCAATTGGCCAGCCAAATATTTCTCTGTAGTATCCCACAGATCATTTTGCAGCTCCTGATCTCTATGAGTAAGAACCGAGGAATCAACAGTTTGCCAACAGGAACGGGATAACTGCCTTTGTATTTGTCTGCATCATGTCTGATAATAAGGGACACCGCTGGGGTTTTCTAAATTAGCCAGAAAATGAAGTAGGATTTAAAGACGCAGAAATCAGGTGTGGGTCGACATCGAAGTGTTCACTGGTCCAGGATGCATCGATGAACAGCCAGGGAAATGATGTCGGTATCAAGCAGCTTGCGTTGCAATGTTTTTGAGAAAAGAAGATTGGCCGCTTTGGAGATGTCTTCAAACAGGTCCGGAATGAGAGAACGTTACTAAACTCCTTCGCTCCCGTAATAGCCACGACCTTCCCTGTTGGGTCGTTCAAATCTTTCGTCACATCGAATTTCTTTTGAAAGCATAGTTCCTTTCTTGCAGCGCGCTAGATCCAAATGGATGCAGGAATGTAGCGAGGGAGAGGTGGTCAACAAATTTCCAACCGCAGGGGATATAAGAAGTAATCGTAAGGATATATACTTATACCAATGCCATGTGTTTTGGATATTGTTGCATTAATGGGGAGCTTATGATGCGGACGTATCGTTTCTACTAGACCCGGGAGTCCTTTTCGCCAGCTCATGATCATCATCGAGTTTGTTGCGTTGGACTCTACGAATCAGGCCAAAATCAGGCAATTGCCGACCGTCCCATTTCGTTCAAGGCTCTACACTGACAGCACCATGCATAATATCAATAATCAGGACTTCTAGCTCTTACGTGCGAATGGTAAGTCTCGTTAATTTTTGCCAATACTGATAGTAAATGCCAACATGCCATGTTGCATACTCGCAGGCTGCACATACGCATTGGCAAATGTTTGACGAGACACCACATAGAGTTCGGCATTTTTATACCAACAGTGACTACTTATTAGATAATGTTTTGACTGATATTTGGGCGGCCTTCAATGTGGAAAGAGGTGGAAAGAAGTTCCCGAGTTAATCCCCGCCTGACTCTAGGACATTGTATTCCAATTTCCCCCCAAGTGCTCGAATCAGACCACAAGCTTAGCGACGATCTTGAATTGCTTGGCTAAGTCCCTTTGCAAACAATTGTAATCGGGTACTGTACATGAGTTTTGCCACGCGTCTTTAATAACGGCAAAGACATTACTGCACCTTTTCGTCTTTGGTTTGCATATGCTTGAACTTGTGGGGGGGAGATGCTACACATCACGGCCATGTTTATGCTCGACCTAGTACTTTCGGATTCCCTTGAGAGAAGGGAAGTTTTTGAAATAGGGAGTTGGGTTACTGCTTGCGGAAGTATATGCTTATTTGAGCTAATTTTAGCTTTTGACGTGTTTACTTGACCATCGAGGTCTCGACTCTCGAACATAGGGATGACGAAGAGGCGGGAAAAAGTTGGGCAGGCGGCCGTAAATTGTGTTACTTGCCGAAATATAGCTAGTAAAACGGCCGCTTAGGTTAGACGACATGACTTTCATGCACGCACCCAAAGGTGAGGTCGTTTATAATCAGGACCACCCCTAGTGGATTGCCGAAAGGAATATATCCAAGATATCGGGAACGAGAATCTATTTCCCAGTAGCTAGATGTATCAATGATTAAGAAAAGAGTTTATTGGGGGCTGGGGAGCAATTCATCGGTGAGTTAAGACATGAGTCGTGGAGGGCAAAGCTTCAAGTTGGAGACGAAACTTAGCTGGGGTGACTCTGGACCGAGTATTTTGACGGAATGGAGGCTTTAAATATGTTGCAACTTGGGTCTGCATACTGCCTAAAATAAAAATTTCCCACAAAATTTCCAATTACGCGTCGCTCACGTGATCGATCTTTCGGGCTCAAAAATTTCGTTGGGGGAACAATTTGGGGTCAGGGTCATATATATAATTTGTAGTTCGACCCCAAGTCAACCTCTGTTCGTGTCTACATCGTTAGACTTAGACTCCCTTTTTTACAACAAACTACGCCGTCGTCGTAACTCACAGCGAGCTCCGACACAAAGATGGCTGTATCCAACGGACACGCTGTCCACGCGACTGCTATTGCTACACGTCCATTAATCCTTACGCTTGGACAAATTCGAGTGAGTTCCCCCTTTTCTTGTGCATATGCTCTTATCCTCAACGTGCCTTTCATTCAGATCTCAATCCCAGTATCTACCCAAACCGACGAATGGATTGCTGCCGAAGTCTTGCGCGATGAATTCACCCATATCCAGTCCCAATTAGATGCCGTCGATGACACGGCCCAGTTAGAAAACGAAGCGGAAGCAACTGTAGAACTTTCAGCACGCTTCCTTGCTCATGTAGCAGCAAGCACTCTTATAGAAGAACAATCCATTTCCGCACGCACAGCATTGCTGTTCAATGTGCTCCAGCACTTCACGTCGTCATACCTCACAAAGGATATCCATACACTAGTCTCCTCATTTGATACCACAACTCGCAAGGTGGTCCTTGCTGCCTACTTCCACGCCGTCTCCATTCTCAGACAAAGCCAATATGCGGACGTCATTCCTCAACAACCAGAATCCGCACTCCTCGCCGCAAGCCTTTCGGGCAAGGCTTCCACTTTTGCCTTATTTGGTGGGCAGGGCACCAATGAAGTTTACTTTGATGAACTTCAGAATCTTTACGACATTTACAGTCCATTTGTCGCGCCATTCCTTCAAACTGTCACCGCAGATATTTTAGTGCCTTTGGCGGAAGACGAAAGCGATTCGACATTCTACACCTATGGCCTCAACGTGTTGGCTTGGTTATCCGGCGCTTCCCCTCGCCCATCTGTATCCTACTTGGCGTCAGTGCCAGTTTCATTCCCTTTGATTGGGCTTACCCAACTTGTCCAATATCTCGTCGTGTGTCATGTTGCACACATCACTCCAGGGGAGCTTCGCGCCAGAATCACAGGCACCACCGGGCATTCGCAGGGCATTGTCTCTGCCGTTGCCATAGCCGCTTCAGGTACATTTGAAGAGTTCACCGACAACGCTCGCAAAGCGTTGAAATGGCTCTTCTACTCCGGTCTTCGTGGCCAGCAAGCATTCCCTGTAACTTCATTGGAACCAAGCATTGTCCAAGACTCGATCGAAGGTGGCGAAGGCACACCCAGCCCCATGTTATCTGTCACTGGTTTGAGCTTTAAAGAGCTTGAGCCCCACATTATCAAAACAAACAAGTATCTTCCGGAGAATTCTCAACTTTTCGTCTCCCTTTATAACGGACCTAAAGCATATGTCGTCACTGGTCCTCCTAAAGCGCTTTTCGGTCTTGTCACAAGCTTGAGGAAAGTAAAAGCACCTTCAGGTGTTGATCAGAGCAAGATTCCATTTTCGCAAAGAAAGCCTGTCTTTTCTATCAGGTTCTTAGTTGTCGGCGTCCCCTACCACAGCGATTACCTCGCAGATGCGACCCAACAACTCATTGAAGACGATCTCGAAGAGGAAGAGCTCTGGAAGCCAGAGGACTTGAAGATTCCTGTTTATAACACCGAAAATGGTAAGTTTACTTGATGGTTTTGTTTATAATTTTATAATTTTATTGGTTTCAGGTTCGGATATACGCACTTTGACGTCCTCAGTCACGCGTTCTCTCTGCGAGCAGATTTTCACCTCACCTATTCACTGGACTAAAGCGACGAACTTCCCTGAAACTGCTACCCATGCAATCGATTTCGGTCCCGGTGGTCTCAGCGGCATCGGACCATTAACCGCCAAGAATTTCGAAGGTCGTGGTGTCCGTGTTGTCGTTGTCGGCGAGAAAGGAAAAGGCGACGCTGAGCTGTTCTCTTCGGTCGACGTGAAATATGATGAATGGTGGGCTAAGAAATGGTCCCCTAGCCTAGTTCGCACCAGGTGAGTCTGGTGAAAGGCTATTTTCCTATCTCAGCTAAATATTTACCTATTCAGCGATGGCGAACTTCACTTGGACACCCCTTTCTCTCGTCTTCTTGGCAAGCCCCCCATCATGGTTGCGGGTATGACTCCATCTACCGTGAAAGCAGGCTTTGTTGGCGCTGTACTTGATGCTGGATACCACATTGAATTGGCTGGTGGTGGTCACTACAATGCAGCCGCTTTGCGAGCCAAGGTCGCTGAAATCCAGAAACTCATTCCCACTGGCGTTGGCATCACCCTCAACGCACTCTATATCAATCCTCGTCAATTCACCTTCCAATTGCCTTTATGGCAAGAAATGAGAAAAGAGGGTCTTCCTATCGAAGGGTTTTGTGTCGCTGCCGGTATCCCCACGACCGAGAAAGCTGTGGAAATCATTGATGGCTTGAGGGATGCAGGTATCAAGCACGTTGCTTTCAAGCCAGGGTCTGTTGACGGCATTCGTCAAGTTGTCAATATCGCTGCCGCAAACCCAGACTTCCCCATCATCTTGCAGTGGACCGGAGGGCGTGCAGGAGGTCACCACTCATTTGAAGATTTCCATCAACCCATTCTCGCCACCTATCGCGCTATCCGTCAACACTCCAATATCTCCCTTGTTGGTGGGTCAGGGTTTGGATCGGCTGATGACGTTTGGGAATATCTGACCGGTGACTGGTCGGTGGAAAGGTTCGGCGTACAACCCATGCCTTTCGATGGTTTCCTGTTTGCCAGTCGTGTCATGGTCGCGAAAGAGGCTCATACCAGCTCGTCTGTGAAGGACTTGATTGTTGCCGCGTCTGGTGTAGATGACTCTGCATGGGAGGGTACATATACTAAACCCACTGGCGGTATTCTCACTGTTCGTTCAGAGCTTGGTGAACCCATTCATAAGGTTGCCACCCGGGCAGTCAAATTGTGGAAAGAGTTCGACGACACTGTTTTCAAGATGCCGAAGGAGAAGAGGGAGACTTGGTTGGCCGAGCGCAAGGAGGAAATTGTTGGGAAATTGAACCGCGATTTTGCCAAGCCGTGGTTTGGGTGGAAGAAAGATGGCAGCGTCGCCCTCGATCTCAGCGACATGACCTATGAAGAAACAGTCTTGCGTATGGTACGCTTGATGTATGTTGCCCATCAGAGGAGATGGGTGGATTTGTCCCTCAGGAACCTCGTTGGTGACTGGCTTCGTCGCGTTGAGGAACGTTTCGCTGGTGTGAACGGCCTTGGTGTCAAGGCATCCCTCCTGCAGAATTACATCACCCTCGATGATCCTCTTCCCTTCATTGAGGAGTTTTTCACCAAATATCCCCTCGCCACCGAGCAATTGTTGGCTGCAGAGGACACAGCATACTTTTTGGCGATTTCGCAGAGACCTGGTCAGAAACCAGTTCCATTTATCCCTATCCTTGATGCCAGCTTCGAGGTGTGGTTTAAGAAAGTATGTGATTTTTTGTTCGTTTTAGCATGTGATAAACATACCTCGTGCTGCCTTCCATTCAATCTCATCCATTGGAAATATTTTCTGATACTCGTTATTTTAGGACTCTTTATGGGCAGCTGAAGATATCGATGCTGTCTTCGACCAAGATCCTCAGCGTGTGTGCATTCTGCAAGGTCCCGTGGCCGTTAAATGGTCTGCCGTCAAAGATGAGCCCATCAAGGATCTCCTGGGTAACATCAACAAGTCCCTCATTAAACGTCTTCTCGACCGTAAGTATGCTGGCGACATCTCTGCTGTTCCTACTATCGATTACCTTGCTGTCTCCCCCAAATCCGTTTCGAAGGTCGTCGACGATGTCACCCGCACCGATGGTCCTTCCGCTGTTAAGTTTGAGTTTGGTAGCAAGCTTCCTGACACATCCTCATGGCTGGAGACTTTGAGCGGTCCTGAACTCGGCTGGCTTCGTGCTTTGTTGACATCGAAGATTATTGTGCAAGGCGCGTCGTACATTGAAAATCCTCTCCGCCGTATCCTAGCTCCTCGCGTCGGTCAGAAAGTCGTCGTCAAGTACTCGAAATCTGTCCCAGTGTCTCTCACCTTTTACGGTGCCGCCCGGTCTTATGGGGAACACATTCCCGACTTCAAAGCCGTCGAGATAGTGTATTCGGAGAGCACTAAGGCTATCGCCATCAAGCTATTTGAAGAGCGCACGGGTTCCTCTATCCCACTCACTCTTCAATTCCAGTACACCCCTTCTCAAGGATTTGCTCCTATTCATGAAGTCGCCGTCGGTCGCAACCAGCGCATCAAAGAGTTTTATTGGAAACTTTGGTATGGTGACAAAGAGAGTCTTCCCTCAATCGACATCCGCGACAAGTTTGTTGGACCAGAAGTTACTATTAAGGCTGAGGACGTGGAGCAATTCTGTGCTGTAGTTGGCAACCAAGGTGAAGCTTTCAAGACAGTGAGGAATGAACACGTTCAAGCTCCAATGGACTTTGCTATCGTTACTGGCTGGCAGGTATGTTAAATATACTTAACTTTAAGTCGTCATTTCTCACTTTTTGCAGGCCATCATGAAATCGATCTTCCCCGCTGCTATTGACGGCGATCTCCTCAAATTGGTCCATCTTTCTAACGGTTTCCGAATGGTCGCAGGAGCCAAGTCTTTGGCTGTCGGCGACGTCTGTAAAGCCGAAGCACGCATCGTTTCAGTCGTCAACGCTCCTGAAGGCAAGATCGTTAAGGTCAAGGGTTACGTTTACCGTAAAGGCGAGAAAGTCATAGAAGTTGTTTCCGCCTTTTTGTACCGAGGTCGCTTCTCCGACTTCGAAAACACTTTCGATACTACGGAAGAGCCCGACTATGCCGTCACATTGGAAACGGATGCAGCTGTTGGCGTCCTGCAATCCAAAGAATGGTTCGACTGGGACAGTCCTAGTACTCCTCTCAAAGCAGGTGCCACTCTGATTTTCCATATACAATCGCAAGTTTCTTTCAAGGATCGGGCTGTGTTCCGCAATGTCTCCGTTTCAGGAGACGTCTTTGTCCGCAACCAATTGAAGGTTCTCGTCAAGGTTGGCTCCGTCGAATTTCAACAAGATGATTCACAAGGCAATCCTGTCCTTGCATATCTCCAGCGCCATGGTACTCCTCTTGGCCTGACGACTCCTCTTACGAATGAAGGTTACTCTTTAATCAAGGCAGACATTTCCACTGCCTTCAAAGCTCCCTTGACGAATGAACCTTACTCCAAAATCTCGGGCGACTTCAACCCCATCCATATCAACCCTTATTTCTCAGACTTTGCTTCGCTGCCTTCTACCATTACCCATGGTCTTTGGTCCAGCGCCGCCACTCGTCGTTACGTCGAAAGTGTTGTTGCACAAGGCCATCCTGAACGTGTCATTTCGTACGTTTTCCTATACTGCCGTTCAGTTTGTCATATGCTAATGCTCATTTGTCTTTAGGTATGATGTTTCGTTTGTCGGTATGGTTTCTCCTGGAGATCCTCTCGAAGTCAAACTGCGTCATGTGGGCATGCGGGATGGCAACATCGTTGTCAATATTGAGACTGTGAACGGAAATGGCGAAAAAGTGTTGCAAGGCACCGCTGAGGTGTCCCAGCCAACCACTGTGTATGTTTTTACTGGCCAAGGTTCTCAGGAACCCGGCATGGGTATGGACCTCTACAATAGCTCTCCAGCGGCACGTGCGGTTTGGGATGGCGCTGACACTCATCTTCTCGCTGTTTATGGATTCTCGATCGTTGAAATCGTCAAGGACAATCCCAAAGAAAAGACCATTCACTTTGGTGGTATCAAAGGGCAAGCTATTCGTCAACGTTACATGGAGATGACATATGATGCCATGGACAAGGATGGTCATGTCAAGACACTTCCTCTATTCGCTGACATCAATGTGCGGACCCCCAAGTACACTTTCAGTCATCCCAATGGTCTTCTGTTCGCAACTCAGTTCGCTCAAATCGCCCTGGTCGTCACCGAGAAGGCTGCTTTCGAAGATATGCGTGTGAAGGGGTATGTACAGAAGGATTGTGCCTTCGCTGGTCATTCTCTTGGTGAATATTCAGCGCTTGCTTCCATTGCCGACGTTCTCCATATTTCTGCCCTCGTCGACGTCGTTTTCTATCGTGGAATCACGATGCAACGGGCTGTTGAACGTGATTCTGAAAACCGCTCGAACTACGCTATGTGCGCGGTCAATCCCAGCCGCATCTCCGCAACTTTCAGTGACGCGGCCTTACGCGAGGTTGTTGACACGATCGCCACCATCACTGGAGCTCTCTTAGAAATCGTTAACTATAATGTCGAGGTATGGGAACATTACTGTCTCTATTTTTAGCTGCTTAATTTGCTCTAGGGTCAACAATATGTTTGTGCCGGAGAACTCTTGGCGTTGCAAACTATGACGAATGTATTGAATTTCCTGAAAGTCCAAAAGATCGATATTGCCAAAGTGCGTTTACAGTCTTATCATTTCTTATCACTGATCTTTAATAATTTTTAGTTGACGGAATCTTACACCGTTGAGAAAGTCAAAGAGATGCTCGGCGATATCGTCAAGTCTTGCTACGAAAAAGCTCAAGAGCAGCAAAAGGCTGAGGGATATATCAAGTTGGAACGTGGCTTCGCCACCATACCACTTCCTGGAATTGATGTCCCTTTCCACTCTCGTTATTTATGGGCTGGTGTTCTACCGTTCCGTGCATGTGAGTGTTCTTGTTATCCTTCGCTTGATTGCCATTCAACGTTTTTATATCCTTTTCAAATCTCAAGATTTGTCCAAGAAAATCAACCCAAGTCATTTGAATCCCGACATGCTTGTAGACAAGTATATTCCCAATCTCGTCGCGAAACCGTTCCAGGTGTCTCGTGAGTATGCACAGATCATTTATGATCAAACCTCTTCGCCTCGTCTCGACAAGGTCCTCAGAAAATGGGAAGAAGATAAATGGGATAGTCCCGAAAACCGCCAGCAATTAGCCTACATAATTCTTGTTGAGCTCCTTGCCTATCAGTTCGCTTCTCCCGTTCGTTGGATCGAAACCCAAGATCTCTTGTTCTCTCAATTCAACTTTGAACGCCTCATCGAATTAGGACCTTCTCCTACTCTAACTGGCATGGCGACCCGCACACTCAAGGCCAAATACGAGACTGCGGATGGTTCAGTTAGTACCACACGCAGCATTCTTTGTCACTCAAAGAACGTCAAAGAGATTTACTACCAGTACGAAGACGACCTTGAAGCGCCTGCTCTCGAAGAACCTGTGTCAGCGGCCCCTTCACCAGTGTCTTCTACACCCGCGCCTGTCGCTGCTGCCCCTGTGGCAGCTCCCTCGGGTCCTGTTGCCAGTATCGAAGACGTTCCTGTTAAGGCCGTCGACATTCTTCTCGTCGTCATCGCACAGAAGTTGAAGAAGAGAGTCGATGAAATTCCGCTGTCCAAAACCATCAAAGATCTTGTTGGCGGCAAGTCCACACTTCAGAACGAAATTCTTGGGGATTTGCAGCAAGAATTTGCTTCAGCTCCTGAGAAAGGAGAAGAACTTCCTCTTGAGGAACTTGGTGCTGCTCTCGGCAGCGGCTTCAATGGCACCCTCGGTAAATACAGCAATGGTCTTATCTCCCGCCTTGTCGGCGGTAAAATGCCTGGTGGATTCAATGCCTCAGCCATTAAAGCGTATCTATCGAAGACTTGGGGTCTTGGGGCCTCTCGTTCTGACGGTGTCCTATTACTGGCTACAACTCTCGAGCCTCCCAAACGACTTGGGTCCGAAGCCGAAGCCAAAGCATGGCTCGACGGCATTGTAGCCATCTACGCACAAAGGTCAGGCATTTCTTTATCTGCCCCTGGAGCAGCTGGTGGTGGTTCCGGTGGATCAGGTGGTCCTGTGATCAACAGTGAAGAATTCCTCAAATTCCAAGCTGATCAGCAAAAATTCGCCGCTCAACATGTCGAACTTTACATGCGCTACCTTGGTCGCGATTCGCGTGCCGGCGAGATTGCGTTTGACAACGAGAAAGCCAATAGTTCTGCTCTGCAAGCCAAGTTGGACAGCATCTTGAAGGAACATGGCGATGCATATATCGATGGGATCCAACCGCGATTCGACCCCCTCAAGGCTCGTCATTTCGACTCTTCTTGGAACTGGGTTCGCCAAGATGCTCTAATCATGTTCTACGACCTTATCTTCGGACGCTGGACGACTGTCGACCGCGAGATCACTGCTCGCTGCATCGCCCTCTTGAACCGCGCGGATCCCGATATGTTGCAGTTCTTCCAGTATAACATCGATCAATGTGATCCTTCTAAGGGTGAAACATACAAGTTGGCCAAAGAGTTTGGTCAGCAACTCATCAATAATACTCGCGAAGTTCTTGGAAAACCCCCACTTTACAAAGATGGTATGTCGCTTGTCAATGATAGTTACATCTTCTAATGACGAACGTATTTCCAGTGACCTTCCCTACCGCCCCTCATACCGAAGTCACAGACAAGGGTGAGATCAAGTATTCCGAAGTCGTTCGGGAGAACGTCCGTAAATTGGAAGCCTATGTCGAGGAGATGGCTAGCGGTGATACTGTGTCCGGCGCCGTTAACATTCAGAAAGTTCAAGACGATGTTCTCAAGCTATGGGGTGTCGTCAAATCCCTGCCTGAAATCAGTTCAGACCAGAAGAATCGCATCAAGGCCCTCTACGAAGGCGTCGTCAAATCTCTCCACAACTCTCCCAACTCTCAACCTCCCCGTGCTGGTACTCCTCGTAGTCGACGTTCATCTTCTCAATTCCTTCGACCACAAATGACTGGTGTGGCTTCTGTTACTTCAATCACTTCCGACAAGGTTCCCCTACTCCATTTGAAACGCAAAGTCGGTACCACCTGGGAATACAGCAGCAATTTGACCGGTGTTTACCTCGATATCCTTCATGAAATTGCTACGTCGGGTACAACCTTCCAGGACAAAAATGCTCTTTTAACCGGTGTCGGAAAAGGCTCTATTGGCGTCGAAGTCGTCAAGGGCCTTCTCTCTGGAGGTGCTCACGTCGTCATTACGACTTCGAGCTACAGTCGCAAAACTGTTGAATATTATCAGTCTATCTTCCAGTCTTTCGGTAGTCGTGGTTCTGCGCTCACTGTTGTTCCTTTCAATCAAGGATCGAAGCAGGACGTAGAAGCTCTCGTCGACTATATCTATGCCAACCTCGGTCTTGATCTCGACTACATTCTACCCTTCGCTGGTATTCCTGAAAACGGCCGTGAAATCGATGGCCTTGACGATCGATCTGAACTCGCCCACCGTATGATGTTAGTCAACTTGTTGCGTATCTTGGGTGCTGTCAAGAACAAAAAAGCCAATCGTCACTTCGTCACCCGCCCCACGCAGGTTATTCTTCCTCTCTCTCCTAACCATGGTCTATTCGGCAACGACGGTCTATACTCAGAATCGAAGATATCCCTCGAAACCCTCTTCCAACGATGGGCGTCTGAGAGCTGGGGTGAATATTTGTGTCTTGCTGGTGCTGTCATTGGGTAAATTTCTTATTATCAATATCGATCCTTTCATGACGCTCATTCAAATTGTTTTAGCTGGACCCGAGGAACTGGATTAATGGGTCCCACCAATATCGTTGCTCATGAACTCGAGAGTTACGGTGTTCGCACCTTCTCGGCCAAGGAAATGGCCTTCAACATCTTAGGTCTCATGCATCCTCTTCTTTTCAGCATCACCCAGGTCGAACCGATTTGGGCTGATCTGAATGGTGGTATGGACCGCCTCCCAGACCTTGCTGACATCACTACTCGTATCCGAACAAAACTCAACCAAAAAGCTGACCTACGACGTGCAATCACTCGGGATAACGCTGCCGATTTCAAAATCATCAACGGTGTCGAAGCCGAGCGTCTTATGCAAACCGTCGACGTTCAACCTCGTGCTAACTTCCGCTTTGAATACCCGTCTCTTGAATCTGCTGAGTCGTTATCCGACCTTGCTCACCTTCAAGGCCTTATCGATCCTGAGAAAGTGGTTGTCGTTACTGGCTTTGGTGAAGTGGGTCCATGGGGCAGTTCTCGAACTCGCTGGGAAATGGAAGCTCGTGGAGAGTTCACCATTGAGGGCTGCATTGAGATGGCCTGGATGATGGGCTTCATCAAGCATTTCGATGGACGTCTTGCCGATGGATCGCTTTATGTTGGCTGGGTCGACAGCAAGACAAATGAGCCTGTTGATGACAAGGATGTCAAAGGAAGATACGAAAAAGATATCCTGACCCATGGCGGTGTCCGCTTGATTGGTATGTTGTTTGGAGGTTATTGTTCACTGAGGTGAAACTCATTATTTTTAACTCAGAACCTGAACTTTTCCGTGGTTACGATCCTACCAAGAAGGTCTTCAATCAAGAAGTTGAACTCATCCATGATCTTGAACCCATCGAGGTTTCGGACTCCGAGGCTCACAAATTCAAACATCAGCACGGCGAGAAGTGCGATATCTGGGAGGGTGAAGGCGGCCAGTGGTTCGCCAAGTTCAAGAAAGGTGCCTGCGTCTATGTTCCGAAGGCGTTCAAATTTAGCCGCACTGTAGCTGGTCAAGTTCCAACTGGCTGGCATGCTGGCCGATATGGCATCCCAGATGATATCATCGCACAAGTTGACCGCCTCACGCTTTGGACTCTGGTCGCTACTGTCGAGGCTCTGAATGCCTCAGGTATCACCGATCCTTATGAGCTATACAAACATATGCATCCTTCAGATGTCGGTACTGCTCTTGGAAGTGGTATGGGTGGTACCACCAGCATGGGTAAAATGTTCAAGGATCGTCGTGATGAAAAAGAAGTACAGAATGATATTCTCCAAGAAACGTGAGTCATTTATTCCATCATTACTCGTTATCTCGCTGATGCGCTCTGTTTCCAGTTTCATTAATACTACGGCGGGATGGATCAACCTTCTGTTGCTGTCTTCTAGTGGCCCTGTCAAGATCCCCGTCGGTGCCTGGTATGTTTATATTTCTTCTATTCAACATCACAAAATTCTGACATATTTGTAGTGCCACTGCTCTGCAATCCTTGGAAATTGCCTCAGATACCATTCTTTCTGGCAAGGCAAAGGTCATGATTGCGGGTGGCTTCGACGACCTAAGTGAAGAAGGTTCATACGAATTCGCTAACATGAAAGCCACAAGCAACGCTGAGACTGAATTTGCGATGGGCCGTGAGCCAACCGAAATGTCTCGACCAGCTACTACCTCTCGTTCAGGATTTATGGAGTCTCAGGTAAGCAGCAATTTCGTTCTTCCGTACTTTGTATGCTTAATTACGTTCAGGGTGCTGGTGTTCACATCGTCATGAGCGCGAAGACGGCATTGGAGTTGGGTGCCCCTATCCGTGGAATTCTCGCCTTTACATCGACCTCAACGTAAGTTATCAGCTCGATTAGGCAATGTGCTATGCTCACATAATATCTCCTAGTGACAAAGCTGGAAGGTCAATCCCTGCACCAGGTAGTGGTGCATTGACTGTTGCGAGGGAAATCCCCTCGAAACATCCCCTTCCTATTCTCGATGTTGCTTACCGCTCTCGTCAACTTAAATTCCGTCGCACACAAATTTCACAATGGCTGTCTCACGAGCACGCGCAACTGACAGAAGAAATCGAACATAGGAAGACAGTTGGCGAACTTATAGACGAAGAATATATATCCAACCGCGTTGCCTCTATTGAACGCGAAGCGGCTAGACAAGAAAAGGACGCCTTGGCTCAATATGGTATGCTTGAGGGATCAGACCCAAATATCGCGCCCATGAGACGGGCACTCGCCGTTTTCGGCCTCACAGCTGACGATATTGGTGTTCTATCGATTCACGGTACCAGTACAAAGGCAAACGTGAGCAATTTCTTTTATCTTTTTCCTGCACCATTAATCAATATCAATTTATCTTTGCAGGAGGAAAACGAGACTCACATCTGGAATGATATCTTCACTAGCATTTCCCGCACTCCTGGCAATGCATGCCCTGTCGTTGCACAGAAGAGTTTGCTTGGTCACGCAAAGGGTGGCGCGGCAGGGTGGCAAGCAGCTGGATTGTTGCAGTCCGTGATTACTGGTGTTATTCCAGGAAACCGCAATAGCGAGTAAGTTTGCCGTCGATTTTTGATAATCAATCAAATCTCTAACCCGCTTTATTAGCAACATCGATTCTCACTTCCAAGGCCGTACGTTCTTGCTGTTCCCTTCGAAGACAGTTCGAACAGATGGGATCCGAGCTGCCGTCATGGTATGCTATTTGTTTATCTTTGTTACGAGCGTCAAATACTGACAATCAATCCTAGTCTTCCTTTGGTTTCGGACAGGTCGGAGGCACTGCTATGTTCATTCATCCACGATATGTATTTGGCGCCATCGAACCGAGTGCTTATGAGGCCTACAGACAAAGGAATCGTCTCAGAGGCCTGCAGTCATATAAGGCTATGAGCGAGATGATGATCAAGAACTCATTGGTCAAAGTCAAGGATCATCCTCCATATACACCTGATGTTGAGAGGAAGGTTCTCCTAAACTCTTTGGCTCGCACAACTTTCGACCCCAAAACTCGGGAGTATTCTTTCAAATCGAAGCTTCCGTCAGAAGTGCCCCATGATACTGCAAATTTCAAGGCTGTTTCTCACTTGATTGACACGAAGGCACTCTCTGCAAACGCGCCGCTAGGTGTTGGAGTTGATCAAGGTTTGTTGTATTGGTTCTATTGCTGTTTGCGTACACTGATTGTGTCCTATAGAACTCATCTCTTCAGTCCCTTCTCATAACCCTACATTCGTCTCTCGCAACTTCACGGATGCTGAGATCACTTATTGCCGTTCTCAGCCATCTCCACCATCGTCGTTCGCTGCTCGTTGGGTCGGTAAAGAGGCCGTCTTCAAGTCGCTGGGTGTGAAATCTCAAGGAGCGGCTGCCGCCATGAAGGACATCGAGATCACCAACGATGAATCTGGGGTACCCACTGTCCACCTTCATGGCAAAGCCAAACAGCAGGCCGCCGAGAAGGGGATATCTAAAATCTTGATCTCTCTCAGCCATTCGGAAACTGTCGCAATTGCTTTTGCTCAGGCGTCATGATCTTTTGTTGTATTACTTACTGCTTTCCTTCGTCATCTTAGAAATTCCGCATACCATCGTCGTTGTTTTCATACATTTCATATTACTACATACCTAATATAATCGCAATAGAATTTTTGTCATCGTTTCTAAACGCCCCTTGAAAGTTGAGATTCTGGTATGAATGACATGTGAACAGATATTACAACAAAGAACGGGTCGGTATGTTACAGGAGAGTATAATTAATCTACTTCAGTGCCTGCTTCATTTTCTGTGGAGAAGCGTTAGTTAGAACCCCTTAAACTTAAACATGGTCATTGGAAATTCGTACCTCTTCCATCTCATCTAAGTCATTTGTTTCGATCCTCATGATTTTCCTTCCCAGTGCTTTCTCAATCTGCTCCATCTGTAGCCAAGTCTTCTTATCGTGAACAAAGTTGATTGAAATTCCTCTTCGTCCGAAACGACCCGTTCGTCCTACACGAGATAAATAGGTTTACTTACTCAACAACAACATTGGCTTACCGATACGATGAATATATGTCTCAATATCCGGTCTTTCATCACCCCCTTTTACTCGTTCATTCATGAGCGGCAAATCATAGTTGACCACCATGTTGACTTGCATGATATCGATACCACGCGCGATAACATTGGTAGTAATCAGAACTTTGTCGCGACCTTCTCTGAAGCGGTCGATAATAGCATCGCGCTCTGATGCGTCTTTAGCACCGTGTAATGACGCAACTTTATGCCCTTCTGCGGTCATCCGTTGAGAGATCCTGTCTGCAGTAGACCGATGCTAACGTAAAAGATCATAAGCATTCGCTTGGATATCGAATAATAAACGATGACATACTTGACAAAAGATGATGCTTTGCCCAATAGTCAACAGTTGATATAGAGATACAAGAATGTCGTATTTATGTTCTTCGTTTTTGCAGTCCATGTAGAATTGTCTAATATTGTCGACGCTGAGTTCTTCTTTCTGCAATTCGATCTTGTTTGCCTTGGGCGCAAACTTGGAGGCAAAGGCTCGGACATGGTCAGGGAATGTAGCGGAGAAAAGGATGATTTGATAGGGATGGCGGGGTAGATGGCTGATAGGACATGTAAGCTGCAAGAAGTTCCTTGTTAGACCCAACCACGTACTTTTTAACCCGTAATGTTTGATCTCCCAGCCCATCCTGATCTAACATGTTATCGGCTTCGTCGAGAACAAATACCTTGACATGTGATACGTCCAAAACCTTTCGAAAGTAGTTGAAGTTTGCTGAGAATAGGAAAGAGAACATGGCAGACTCACTCTACGTCTCATCAAATCCACCATCGTTCCTGGAGTACCCACGATGATTTGAGCGGTTATGTTCGTGGCATCCCTCGGCAGATTTTCCTTGATTGCGTATTCAGTCTGCACACTAGTGAATTTCCCCATAGTATTAACGACCGACATAATTTGTCGCGCCAATTCTCGTGAAGGAGCCAAACATAAAGCCTAGAATGGATTAATAAAGATACCCTAACAGTAGTATGCAACATACTTGTGGCTTTTGCAGGTTGTAATCAACCCTACTGAGCATGGTAAGAACAAAGGCAGCCGTTTTCCCAGTTCCGGATTGTGATTGACCGATCATATTCGTTGGTCTAATGTCATGTTGGTATAGTATCTCATTTAAAAGTAGTTGCAATACTGACGGATCGGAAAGAAGGAGAGGGAGCGCCTTTTCTTGAATCTTTGAAGGCCTATCGAAGCCCATCGCGTAAAGACCTTTCAATAGATCGGGGTTCCTAATCATTTAATGAGTCTACGCGACCATATATTATCTGGAAGGGCTCACAGGCCGAGCTCTTGAAAGGTTTTCACACTGTAAAGCGGAGAATTGGGGTTACCCTGCTGGTCTGCGAGCGTTACCTACAGAGTGGCGTGTGCGTCAGAATTATGAGTTCAGGCGGGAGGTAATTTTATGCTTACAGTGACCTCAAAGGTGGAAGTAAATAGTTCTGCATTGCTGTCTGCTTAGAGGGTTAGTATATCCTGGCAAGTCATTGAACAACCCGGGTGATCCTCACCATTTGGAGGCGATTTCGCTTCTTCTTCCGTCTGATTCTTGGGCTCATTCAAGGCTATTTCACATCCTTAAGCGACAATCGACGCGTCAGTGAGCGTTGCAGACATACAAGGGGTAATGAATCCGTCTTCGTCTTTGGAAAGCGAGACCGACATGAAGGATAATAAGATACAAAGGTTGAAAGACTTACATTGCCTACCTCGTTGGAGATCATTATCGTCGGTAGAAGCCGAATGTTGTTGTTGATTTATAATCTAATCTAATCTCTCGTTCCTTCTTTAATTACATACTAGCATCCAGTAAGGGTAAGTACTCTCTTGTGCATGTTCTTCATAGTCGAACCAGTGTTGAGCGTTGAGCTGTCCATAGAATTACGCTTCAAATTTCTCGAAAGGTTATTTGAAGACATCACACCACTTTTATCTCGTCATGCAAACAAATAACTCCCAGGAACAATCCATCATGGCTTTCGTGCGTCGTGCAGCACCTCACCTGCTTCAACGTGTCCAGCAAGGTCTTTCAAACCTAGAGCTCATATATACACCGCATTCAACGTGGCCCTTACCTCACGCAAGCCTTGTTCAACATTACAGTCCCAATACACCCCTGCGTGTTTCGATTTTAGATTCTTCCTTCAATCCACCAACATTAGCACACCTTGCTCTGGCAAACTCATGTCGCATAGATGGAACTCCCCACTCCAGCACAGAAGGGCGAAAGGAGATTAGCACACCCGCTTACGATGCTAAATTACTCCTCCTTTCAGTGAAGAACGCTGACAAGACGCTCAAGCCTGGTGACGCCACCTATTCACAGCGTCTCGAAATGATGTCTCTACTCATGGATGACATCGAGCCAGATCATGCACACCTCTCCACAACAACCCCAGAAACCAGTGGCTTGTCAAAAGCAGAGCTCACAAACGTGTCCATTGCCATTATTGACGAACCCACTTTTGTCGGAAAGTCTCAGGTTTTGCGGACTTTCTTTGAACACAGATTTTCACAGTCACAGTTCTCAAATCAAATGGCCATTCAAAAAGTGGAATTGACTTTCCTTGTTGGTCTTGATACGTTGGAACGACTCTTTTCCCCGCGTTATTATGCTTCGGAAGCGGTCATGATGGCGTCACTGCATAAATTCTTTTCCCCCCCTCCTGAAGGTGACAATGCACGCATTGTCAGTGCACAAAGAGTCATGAAACAATCCAATGATGATTTCTCGAATACAGACTTGCTACAACGAGCGAAACTGTTTATGGATGCTGGCCGAATTGCGGTTATTGATATTGGCGACGACATCAGCACATACAGCTCCACTACTGTCCGACATTCGCTGAATACCGTTGGCCTAGAGCAGGACAGTTTATGGCGTAAACTGGTCACAACCCGTGTCGCCGATTATATTGTGAATAATAAACTATATCAAGCCGGTCCTTAGAAAGCTCAATCTCCACGTAATCCTTCATCCTATCTGGACTCCGCCACAACATTCTCAAATGACCTTCGGTACCATAGTCACTGCCTTGATCTCGGACAGACGCACGGGGGCTCTTTCGTTGAAATGTATCCTGGCTGTGTGTTGATACTTTTTCATCAATCCCTTTCCGCAAATGAGGTGGTACCTGTGAACCATCTGCAAAGTTTCATTGCCCCAAGGACATTGACTTCGGCGCCGAGTAGGGGCAGAGATGCGTTCATTGCGGGTGCCGGCTCACATTAGGTCCACAATGAGCACCTTCATACACACTGTGACAGAAAAATAAGATCTGTGTCGTGTCGATGAGTATTTTCTGTTATAATATCTCAAAGGAAATATCACTTTACATTATTTATTGTTGTTGGCCTTTTAGTTTGCAGATAATTTTGAACCTCCCGACGTTTCTCCAGGCTTCTGCGCCCAAGTCTCAAGTGTCGTCTGTCAAGCAAGCCACCAGCGAGCCTCGTGTACTTCTACGTGTGAACTTTCTGCCAGGTATGTACTTGACTAACGGCATCGCATTTCTCAAATTCTTCAGTTGAGCGTATTCGAACAGAAGATATTTTCTCGAACGTTCTCTTCTTATCAGCCTTTCCGTGAGCATGTTCTATGACGGCAAGCTAACTGCCGCGGTATTAATCTCGATCTTCCGTCTGGTACTGCGTCGGGAACGGATGTGATTTCGAAGCATGGCGTACAAAGCTATCTATGCTATCTACTCGATGACGGTGTCCGAGACTAAAGTCCTAAAACCTTTTGACTCCGGGAGCCATCTAGCCATTCCTGATGGCATATGAAGCCTAAAACTGATCAGGCTTGATTGCGCAATCTTCGAAAAGGAATTGAGAAAACTTTGGGCTGATGGACATTGTTATCCCGACAGGAGATGGCTTATAATGTATCCTTTTGCTGTCTGTGCACTCGTGATACTGGACATGACGTCATGTCACAGTATTACTACAACCGACAATAAAATTCGAAAAAACATATCGAATTTGTTGACCCGAATTTTGTTCTGCTTCGAGTTTCGCCTCGGCCTTTGTAAACCATTGACGTTTGGGTCAGCCTCGGGTACCGCCTAGTTCATCTGGGCTGGTCAAGGATTAACGGATGATTCCTTTCAAACAGTAAACTCTGGTCTAGCGTGATATCCGCGTAGTAAAAAAAGTGCTCGTATCCATTAATCCGCAACGGTTTGGTCGCCAAAACTCTAGCTACCTGCATGCAGATGTGTGCTGGTAATTCTGACCTGTTTTCTCGTGCTCCAAACAGCCTCCTATCCATTGGACAAGTCTGTGTATTCTGGTGAGCATATGACTTCGCCAGTAATAGCCTTGGGATGCATGATGGTCATTCTGTTGTTTTAGGGACTCATACGTGTTTTGGAGCACCAAATGTACTGACATGGAGTAACCGTCTTTCCGCCTTTCGATTGCGGCGAGTGCTTAAATTCATCTAAACATCCACTTAATATCATGCTCACTTTAATTCCGTATTCTCAGGTGGACACTACGTGATAATCTGAAGGAATATCGATTTGCTATCGTCCTACCAGGGGAACTTTCCCATCGTTGGATCGTTATGCATGAATCGAAGGGGGCTTCATATCCAAGAGGATCTAATGATGATGAAGGTAAAGCTGAAGCTGTTGAACCAGCCTTTGCGAGCTTACTCTCCTTACTTCCAAAAGCTGTCGTCTAGTCAGTATAGCAGACTGGTGGCTATATTTTGAGTATATTCTCAGGTCTCCTCCCTTAAATATAATTGATGTTTAAGAGGTAAACAATTTCCTTTGCAAATGTCGTACTATTCTGGCGACGCTCCTACCCTCGGTTGAACGCCAACGTCTTGTGAGCAAAGGACCCGCCACACTGTGCCGTGTGGTTTATCTACGGAGATAGTGGCCAATCTTTTGAAAGCCAAAGAGTTAGGTTGTGCTCATTCACTCAGAAAGATGGACATCAGGTCGTCGTATTTCATACTATGGTACGTTTTACCTTGTATACGCGCGATATTACGAACATATTCAAATCAGTTCCATATTTTTTCTCGGCCTAAAAAACAACATCAATAAAGTACTGTCTCTAGATATGGCCTATGAAGTATATTCTTTAATTCCAAAGGTAACGTACCTACGTTATCTATGAACTGATATGATATGATGATGATAATATGTATATTTAGGTCGAATCTAAAAATACATTTTTACGAAAACGTTCTGTCATCTGTCCGGAATCTCTCGGGATTTTCCTCCTTGTTTCCTCCTACTTTCTCTCCCATTTACTCCATCAACCTTAGACGCGATACTCTTAACAACCTCCCGAGATTTCTCCTTGGAATTTCTGACGGAATACATCCATGTATACACGGTACGCGTGTTGTATCCTTGCTATATCCACTAATTATGGTCGTTAAATCGCCAAATGGTGGTTGTAACAAGAAAACAATCCAACGATATGGGCCTAACGCTTATAGAAACATGTTTTATGTCTTTGCGGCTATTGTGACCCACCCTTTGAATCAAGATTCTGCAGATATCAAATTCATAGAAGAAAATGTCAATCACATCATGGCAGGCTCGTATCCACGTCTCATCCACCCACAAAGCTTACCTGTCATGCAGCACTTTCAGTTCAGATACCTGCTGTGCTGGTGAGAAAGTGTGACTTGTGTTTTAATCTTCCTTCAAGGATGAAGTCTTCTGGTAGCCATCATGAATGGCTTTCTGCTTTATCTCGCATTGTGCGTGGATGCCTGGAGGACTGCAAGATTGGATTAGACGCGACGAGTTAAGTAAAGCAGTATCGTATCATCGTGCTATTGTATTTGATATTCATTTTTTCCTTCGAGCTTCTGATCTACAATTACCTAGACGTCGATGACGGGGCAGCAGGGCGTTCGTCCCTCTGAACCTATACCAGTGTGAGAAAACCATATCCCTCCTAGTTTCTCAATGGTTATAGGCTGCGACCGTCTTACCTCGGTGGGTTTAACACGCTCTGTACGTTGACGAAGGTGAGAATCACCAAAACACTGGAATTTTCACACGACTTCATTACTGAGCGGGAGTTTCATTACCATAGGCAGCATTTGAGGACCATCGCTGCGGAAAGGAAGAGTCTTAGCCCAAGAAAGACAGCGTACGGAAGATCTTTTCAATCGTTATCGTATGAGGCCATGGATGAGGGCATGGATCCCTCCTTGCAGCAGCAGAGTTTCTGTTCTTGCCTGCCTCGAGGTTCATTTCTACTTGTTCGTCCTCTGGTTAGCTACATTCAATTTACAGTTGAAGACCTATTGCTGCGTGTCCTAATCAAAGAGTTTAATTATTTTATGATAGTAGCTCTGAAAGTAAAACTACAGAGAATCAGTGAATATGCACTTATTCTCGAAAAATGCCTAGTATTCGTATTTTGCACGTCAGAGCATCAGACTGCGCAATGCGGACGATAACGTCCTAATATAGATAACCCCTGATATCGGGGTTAGCTATATGGGCTTCTTTCATCTTATCGCACTATTTTGAAGCCAAAAGATATTTCAGTTTGCGCCGATCTTCGCGTTCACGCCAGCCGACCTGTGTGGACCGACCTGAAATGCGCGTCGGAAAATATTTTGTCGACAACAGAATTAGCGCCCACGGAATCGTCATAGAAAACTAACATCGATATCAGGGAGTGTGCCTCGACGCAGGTTGTTCCCCAGCACAGTTTTGTGGGGTACGAATAGACTACGATTATGATCTAACACTCAAAATGTGACGATCAGACATAAATACTATGATCAGGCATAAACATAGCATTGTCAGGAAAGAAGAAAAAAAGAGAAAAAAGTAAAAACCTATGCGAAACAAGTATACTTCTCCTACGACGTTTGTGATTACATTACACGAGGTCTTCATGTCCTGTGAACAATAGTGGCTGCAATATGACGGTTACTCCTTTGTGTGTGCTTTATTTTCGAATGTTCTTGAGCCACATTCGGTGCCTCCACGACAAGAGATGTGTCATAATTAGCTCTTCCGTTCACTCCTACGACAGCGAGGGAAAATTTGACAACGTGTTGCGGAAACAACAGGAATTCGAAGACGAGTACTCTCTCCTGACTTACACTCGGATCGGATTTCCAGAGACCTACGATGTCGAGCTTGAGACTTATAATCTGTGGCTTTCAATTCAAAGTTGCTAGTGCTGATGTATATTGACATGCTGCTTTCATAGATAAGTACGCCGCAATGCATTGCGTCTTAAGCTTCGAAGTACTCTATACCACGGGAAGAAGGGTTGAAAAATATGAGCATGGGCATCGCGACCGGTGTCCGAGTCCACAAGGTTTCGCTTGGAAGATGAACCCTTGCGAATGCGCCCTCAAAGGTCAGAAAGGCGCAATTGAGGATAAACTTATTACAGCAGGCATTCATCGTGGCGATAATCACCATCATGAAAGTTATCGTTACGATAATTCGCAACGAGGCGGATTCGAAGGGGGGTGGCAAAGGGTTTGGAGTCGGTTATTCAGAAGCAAGCGGCGCCATCTTGATAAAATTGACCTAGTATAGGTAACAGCCATCTTTAACCGCTGAAGACCGGCCCAAGCTGTGAAACAGTTCATTAAATTAGGGTGCATAAAAGTCACTGCATAAGAATAGGCATGATAAGCGAAGATAGGCAAAATTGACCGCAGTCGATAACGCCTCTACCTCTTACGTTAGAAAAGTAGGCAGGCAAGCATCGTGTTGATGTTAGCGTAGGCGCGCCTGGATTTTCGTAGGCCGAAGTCGGGTTCAAATGGTGTACGATGTTGTACTATAGGCGGTGTCATTGGGATAGCGAGTCTTTGCATGTGTACTCGGTTGCTCGGTTGAAAAAAACTGCGAACCTTGTTCGGCTTACGTTGAATGTAGATCCAAAGATTAATGGAGTTTTTGAACTTTTGAAGGCTAACAGTGAGTGTTGGCTTGATGGCGGTAAGTTGCGCAATGACCGCACGTTGGTTTATTTGCCACGACCTTGCAATACAAATAAACCCGATTGGTCTTCCGCCGTTCTCCTAGGCTTGGGAGATCTCTTTCATCACTACCATCCTTCTTTTCGCGGTATATAGATGACACATCCGACCCAGCACATTCCTCGCACCTTAAAAGGTCTGAATCATCAAATAACGGATACTATTCGTCGCGGAATACTTCTACTCGGCTGGTATCCGCAACGAAAAGGTGCAAACATCTTACGGGATAGCCATAGATGGATGCAGCTATTGTCAGAAGGAACGCCATTGGGACGATTGGAAACGACTATTGTCGCGTATACCGTCTTCTTTTTAAAGTTAAGCATGCAAAATATCTATTATAATGTACACCAGAAACACAAATACTGCCCAGTGAATTCATCCGTCAGCTGGACAGATTCTCCAATTTTGTATCGTGGATGGTACAAACATGAGGATTGTAAACAGTAGTTTGCCCATGCCCGTGGCCTCAGAATTAGCTTCGAGGTTCATTTTTATCTCTCAGTCCGACTATCTGCGCCTTTCGATCTGAAAAACCTGTTATGTGTATATATGGCACAACTAGCCCACGTACATGCATAGATGTTTTTCCTGCTACCCGTCTCTCAGGGTCCAAATCTCCTCATGCTTCCCATGTCCGTCCGAGACGCACACCGAGTACTGACTATCTCTGAAGGGCATACTTCTGATGAAATCAAGAACGCCTACAGGATAACGGTAGCCATTTGTCACAATTCTCGGTCTTCCTTGGTAATGTCTATCGGCTTTTATGCTCTTAATGGGTATCCAGATCGGTACATGGCAGGAACGATAGAAAAATGTCGGCGAGGCAAATTGTCAAGGCAGGCACGGTCCTAATATCCGTGTATCCCACACCACTCTCGCCAACTGGATAAATTGTGGCCAGCTACAGACGCTTATAGAACCCTCGTACGAAAAGGTTTCGTCAATACCCCCTGGCCAACTATGTTCTTCAGGCAATCCGAACCTTCCAATGTACGACGTGCTCCCCCCCTCGCTCATCAGACGAGCAGTAGCAACTCTTCTGGCTCCGTGGACTCCTTCATTCACCTAGTAGCGTCCAGCTCCGAGTCTCACACAACACCGCCTTCAAGTGACAAGGACGCCCCTCGCTCCTCTTGGAATCAAGGTGTCCGCCATCCTCATGAAACGATGGCCTCACAATATCGCAATGTCGCCCCCACCAAACCTCGCCCCTTCAGTTATGATGCCCCATTGAAGGGAAGCGGGGGACCTCCTGTCTACAGACCTTCTGCCCTCTCGATACCCAGAGAACCAGAGCCCATCAAAGTCCAGCCACCCAAAACCAATGCCAGTAATCCACACAAGACGTATACGAATTCCCAATCTACCTCTCGCAAGTGCGTTTTATTGTCTCATTTCGTCGAGCTAAACATATTGATCTAAATTGTATCTTTAGTATTCCTTCAAGTCCCAGTCATCCTGCAAATAGGCCAATCAACCCGAGCCAGCTCGGCCCTGCTTTCCATAACCATCCAACCCAAAGTACGCACACACCCCCTTACACTATTCCCTTGCATTCCGTCGGTCTCGGACGCTCCGGCGAGTGGGTCTACTCGCTTGTCATCAGTTTGGAAGAAATTTATACGGGCAAACACTTCAAGTTCGGTATATCACGGTCGTACCTGTCGGGCAGATCGAAGAATGTTGTCATTGAGATTGACATTCCTTCTGGTTGTCGGCCTGGGACCAGGATACTTTGCCGCAACGTCGGGCACGAGTGGAAGCCCCGCGTTTTTCAAGACATTGCCTTCATCATCGAAGAAGCACCTCATGACCGCTTCATTCGATTATTCGACGACTTAATCATGGATGTTCGACTGCCTTGGGTCGATGGTCTGCGTCAGCAGGGTGGAAAGGTTCCATTCATGGGAATTGATGGACGGAGTCTTGTTGTCCAGATAGACTATCCCAAGGATAAGACGATGAAAGGACGTAGCATGGTCAAGGGCGCAGGCATGCCGATCCGGGAACAGGGCAAGGTCGTTGGTCGGGGTAACTTAATCGTCCAGTACGCCTACTGATCATCCTCTCTTGGCCCTGTCCCTCCTGACGGCCTCGCCATTCCGACAGATGGGAAATATTACCTCCCAAGACAAAATTTTTACATTTTTTTAGACGTTTCTGGCCCGGAAAGTGAAGCGCTTTCGAACATTTGCTTTGAAGACACCTACATATGATCGATTATGGTTTATGCTCTTTATGACTTATGATTATGCTTATGACTTATGCTCCATATATGCACGCCGGGCGTATTTCTTTCCCTTTTCTTCTTTTTGTATTACTTGCTTTCCGATGATTGACGCCTAGACTCTTTAGACACCCATTGTATGTACTTTTACTTCTTGTAGTTCAGTATTAGTGTTTATCATACCCCCCTGTTTTGGAATGTAATCTTGCCCATAGAATCTCCTTCGAGATATAGAGTAATAGAGCCTTTTTCATTTTCGACTTCGCAATTGTTTGTCGTCACATTTAGACACGGTACACCCCTGTGTATCTGGAGAAAGGATTGGCCCGGCGATTCCGGACACAGCATTAGGGTTTGTGTTCGGCCCAGAATAAGACTAACACCAACCTGTGTCAGTGACAAGAAAACTTCGGCTTCAAAAGTCGTCGATATATATGCGTGTATGCGTGTACTAGTGGCGACAAAGTGGCGGCGTCATTTTTGCTATTCCAGAGGTTTGGATAGATTATGAGAATTGACGGACACGACGCAGAATCTAAAGAAAGCATCGCAGGTCGCACCGCACAAAGTTAAAGATATCACATGCTTACAAGCGAAACGAAAGTAGAACTTCCTCAGCGTCGTGTACATGTACGTCGATGGTACGCAACGCATCTCTATCGTATGGAAAGTTTAAACCTTCCCTCTGACGATCCCCTTGAGCAGCACAGTTGTCGTGCGTTTTAAGCACGTAATTATCCTGCGACACCCTTTATTCTTCGAGCTTCCGCGGTTCATCGTGCAGTCGATTCGGCTGCTTTGGTTGAGCTTATACGTATGAGCCTTATGAACCTAAGGAGGTTCTGGGTTCGATCTCGATTATTTGCCAGAATTTAGTAGGCCCCATATGTGAGTTGCAAAGGGTATTTCCAGCGCCTCTTAACAGCTCACAACTCTGGTCCACTATAAAAAAGAATACATATGAGAAGACATGTCACAAGAACAGGAATTCACACACACAGATTTGTATTTCGGGTGCTATCCACCAAAAAGTGGCGCAAGTTTTGATGGTAAGACAATCCTGAGAGCAGACTGATGATAGCATCAGCAATCTTCCCGTCAGCCTTATGTTATATGCGCTTCATGTTTTCTGGTTCTACTACGTGGACCCCAGATTTTTTGACCAGCATATAACCCAAGTTGGTTCGAAAAAGGGATTCTGAATCGTTGAAAACGAGAGAAATCCTGCGGCCGGTCCAGGCATCTGTCGACATTCCGAAAGTCTTGGTCGTTTGACCGACTCTGACCGTCAATGTGATTTTCAATTTGAATGCATGATTAATTGCTATGGGAAGACATTCCAAGTTCCAACCTTTCCCCTGCCGGCACCAACCATCAACCAACCTTCATAAGCTAGTTCTTACATGTTGTCGTCCCAGAAGCCCTCCATTCTCGTTCTTGCCGGAGTAGCCCTAATCATTCTTAAGCAAGCTGGAGCTGGAAGATTTGGAGCGTCCTCGAACAAGCTGTTTTGGATATCCTCCTTCACTATGGGTCTACTTCTACGCCAGTTGTTTGCAGGGACTAACAAGAGGTTCATAACCAATCATGCGCAAGTCGGAAACAAAGATGAGGAGTACGACTACATTATTGTGGGTGGTGGTATGTTGTTGTTACATTCGATACATTTGCGCTCTGATTCCGTGTATAGGAACCGCGGGCTGTGTTCTTGCTTCGCGTTTGTCAGAGGATCCTTCTGTCAAAGTTTTATTGTTGGAATCAGGTGGCAGGTATGAACGACTCTTCTTTGAAAGCGATATCTTCTTATCTACGCACACTACCAGTGGAAAGAGCCTGATCTTTACGCGTATCCCGGTTGCATATTCCCTCCTGTTCTATACAAAACATGTCTACAATTTCTACACGGAGCCACAAGAGTCTGCCAAAGGAAAGAAAAAATACTGGCCCAGAGGTTGGTTTTCCGCCGTCTATTCTTATTTCATACTGTCAGAGCTCATTCAAACGAATAGGCAAGATGCTAGGAGGCTGTAAGACTGATTTTTACCTTTCAAACACTCTTTATATTTATATGACCTCAAACGCATTTCAGGCTCTTCCATTAATGCACAGATGTAGGAATATCTATCATTCTTAGATTTGACAGCGGCTCACGATAATTTACTAGGGCGCAGTATGGTGCCCCTGGGGACTTCGATCAATGGGCGAGCATAATTAAGGATGAAGCTTGGTCTTGGAAGAATTTTAGTCGGTATGTTGGCCACCTTCACGATGTCATTTGTCAACTTTTTCACTCTCACGTAGATATTTCACTAAATTTGAGGCGTATGTGGACGACAGCGACTATCCAGATGTAAACAGTGAAGTCAAGGGAAAGAACGGGCCTATGCGCATTGGGTACTACAGCTGGATATCAGAAGGTTCTAAAGCTTTCGTCAAGGCTTGTACGAAAGTTGGCATTCCATATAGTGCAGATTTCAATACCACCCTTGGTACCCGGGGTGTTAACAGGGTAAGTGCCGATATGTACAATCGCCGCACACAAGAATAATGCACTTACAATATGGTTTCCGTGTCCAGATCAGTCAGTGTTCTTAGATTATCGGGTCTTTTCTGAGATTGACGGAATGATAAGTGACCTACATTGACGAAAATCGCCAACGAGTAACCTCTGAATCCGCTTATCTCACCGATGAGGTCCTTGCGAGGCCGAATCTGAAGGTGGTATTGCACGCCTCAGTCACGAAAATCATCACAGAGAAAGTCGGAGACGAGGTGAAAACTACAGGAGTTGAATTCGCTAAGAGAAAAAATGGACCTCGTTATAAAGTGAAGTCGAAAAGAGACGTAATCGTCGCGTGGGTTCTGCTTCATTGCTCTCTTGCATGCTTCATCTGATTCTCTCGTTCATAGCGCTGGAGCTGTGCATACACCGCAGGTACACATTTCTGTTAGAAATTCATGGTTTTATACGCGACTAACTCAAAAAAATTAGATTCTGATGCTGTCAGGGATCGGCCCCGCTAATCATCTCAAAGAAATGAAACTCCCTGTTGTCCATGATCTCCCGGGTGTCGGCTCCAATCTTATTGATCACCCAGTTGTGGATGCCTACTTCAAGAACAAACGCGACTCACCGAAGCACGTCAAACCGAAGAGTCTTGTAGAAGTTTTCAAACTTCTTGGCTCCACGTATCAGTACTTGGTCTATCAACGTGGTCCCCTCGCTAACAATGTAAGCCCGTCTTCTTATACAAAATTTCGACTTCTGCTGACCACGAGTTCCCTTGTACAATAGTTCGGGGAAGCTGCAGCATTCTGTCGCTCTGACGACCCACTTCTTTTCCCAGAAAGTGATTACCCACAGAAGATAATCGATAGTACATCAGCTTCTGACAGCCCCGACTTGGAAATTTTCAGTACTCCCATGGCATATAAGGTTTGTTTCTGTTTGACTTTTAAGCCTGAGACCAAGATGGGAAAAATTGACCGAGTATCCAGGAGCATGGTGCATTCATGTTCCCAATGCACACCTTTGCTATTCATGTCTGTTTATTACGGTATGATACCTCTTCTCTTGTTCTGTCTCATGGTAGAAGTCGCCTAAATGATGACCGTAGGCCCATGAGTAAGGGATCTTTGCGTCTGAAATCTACGGATCCTTTTGAGAGCCCCATCATGGATCCCAAGTACGTGACTTTAGTCTCCAATGATTCTGTTGCACGACCTCATCTGATCTTCATAGATACCTTACCGCTTCGGAGGACGTCGAGAAACTTAAACGTGGCCTCAAGCTTATCTGGAAGATCAGCAAGCAAGAATCCTTGGAGGAGACGATTGATCTTACTGACCCTAGCCCACTCCTTGACAGCAAGATGGATCAGAAGACGGATGAGGAACTCGACGAGATTATTCGTGAGCGCGTGGAGACTCTGTATCATCCTACTAGCACATGTCGTATGGCTCCTCTCGAAGACAACGGCGTGGTTGACTCGAGCCTCCGTGTATATGGCATCAAGGGTTTGCGTGTCTGTGATGCGTCCATTTTCCCTGAAATTGTTTCAGGACACACAGTACGTACCGATTAATCCCTCTTTGGAGTCCGAAGTTCAATTAACTGTTATTGTTATTACCTCAGGCTGGAGCTGTCTTGGCCAGTGCTGAACATCTCGCTGACATCATTAAGGCGGAAATCAAGGCTTAAGCTATGAAAGGCTATCATTAAATACTACTCGACATTTATACAGTCTCCGTGCCTGTAATTAACATTCCTCGACTTCAGTCTCGGTCCCGCAATGTAGTTCCCAGATACTCAAGTTCGATCTCACGAAGTTCATGAATAATGAAGTATCTATGATACTCATATCAAGCGACAGAAGCATAATTTGATGTCGGTACCTTGCGCTTTTGCGTAAGTTCCGGGATTCTAGAGAGTCGGTAATATACACGGGACCGGACCATAACGGTGTCTTGAGATAAGTGTTGCTCGTGCTGTCCCCATGACCATCACAAGGCCTGCACTGCACGGATCTCGATTCTTGCTTGAAATCTTTCTTATTTACTTCTACACGCTGTCCATTAAACTGAATCCAGGGCACCCTTAAAGAGAGTCCTAAGAATTACCCTTCCTGCATGCCCTCCAGTCGGAGTGCTTTATATCAAATATCCAGAGTGTATGATGCATCACTTGAATGTACATACAACAAGTAATATGTAGGTATCTGGGTATATACTACGTATAGAGATAGAGTCTACCAGAGTCTATATATCATATACAGACGCAGTCAAGGAGGTAATGAGAGGATGAGGAGTGGGCATACAAAGTGGGGTAAAGTGAGGGGTCATGCGGGGACGTATACAGACAGCGAGCTGAAAAGGACAAATGGGGAGATGTATATGAAATAGATATAGGAAAGCAGGCAAGATAGGAGAGGCGAGGATGGCAGAGGCGAAAGCAAACATCAAAAACTGAATAAAATAGGTACGGGATGGGCACTTGGTTTTTGGTACTACTAGAAGTGACACTGATTAAATAAGAAGGGAAGTCGTGAACAAAATTGGCATTCGATTCGGTGGTACATGTGTCATTTCAAATCATTTCAATCATTTACTGTATCGTCAGATAGGTTCGTTAAATAAGGAAAATACACCGTCCTGTTTTCTCTCGTTTACCTTTCCTGGTTTAGGATCGGCGAATGAAGGTTCGAGAAAAACGAGGGCATCATTAGAGGTCAAATTTCATAGCGTCCAATCTGCGGGGAGAAGGTAGCCCAAGGTACTGCCCGTCCGACATGGGAATGGCACCCACAGTAAGTCGCTTTGTGGGCGTGCTAGGTTGGCGCGGGGTGTTGCGACCAGATCCGGTATTATTGGAGGACCCTGCAGCAGTCGCAGCAGTCGGCAAAGCGTGAGCGTGGGGATTTTTAGCATGTGCAGAAGGCGGTAGCCCGATAAGTCGAGCGACGGTATAAGGAAGTTCATAACCAGCTCGCGTAGCAAATGCGATATATCGGGCAAGTTCGAGGTGCAATGTTGGGTAATACGTTGTTGAAGCCTTTCGTGAGATCTGGAGCAAAAGGAAGTCCAAGATGAAACTCTATTTTTTAATGAGATTCAATTAAAACGATACTTACTAGGATGATGCGTTCGAAACCTGAGAGGAAGAGATCTGTGTGGAATTGGTACGCAGAGTGTTCATGTTCCTTAGGCATATTAAGGCCCTCAACACATTTTGAGATAGAATTGACAAGTTTCAACTGGGTCGTCTATACGACATCGGCATATTAGTATTTTATAGGACTGGAGAAGGGACGGTAGAGAGCTTACGAAGTATCCCATAGCTTCAAATTCGACACCACCAGTCATACCACCCGGAGCTCGTGGTCTTTCAACACCGTTTTCATTCGTCTCTGATAAGATCCAGATTGTGTTATTTGGATGACAGAAAACCCAGAAGTAGTCTCTGCAAACATCTGACAATTCTTGGAGATATGTTTTATAGATTCTGGGTAAGTGAAGCGATTCTATGAATGCGTGAGGAGAGACTGGCGCTCCAGGTGATTCGGATGGTGGCGGGGCGGGTGTCAATAGAAGGGCACGAATGAGGGAAAAGAAGTTCTTGTGTGGGACAGGCAATGTAATGAGGTTAGAAGTAACAGCAGCTGAGTGACTCTCCCAAGCTTCTCGTTGTCTAGATGAGCCAGTAAGCAAAGATCCGCTGGCAACTGGCCTGCTAGTGGTCGATGAAGGTAGAGACGATGATGGATAAAGATCAAAGAGACAATGGAGCATTTCCACGATGAGCTGTCGAGTAGCAATCTCGCCTGGTTTCTTATCAGAATAAAGAAGAGCGACCAATTGGACAAAAGGGGTCGGGCATGAACTTCGAAGAGCAAAACATCCTATAGCCGACGTCGAGAGGGCTTTGAAGCAGCGCAGTAATTCATGGAGGACTTGATCATCATGTTGCTCTTCCCTTAAGACAGAATGAGTTCCAGTATGAAGAACATTGAAAATAAATGATCTACCTCCACTCTACCTCTAGGATTTCATTCAGTCTGGTAAGCAGTGCTGTATAACCACCCAATTTCAGAAATTCTTCCGACCACCTATTCATTGCACGTTAGGACACTGAGAACCTAAAATAGATGCAACTCACGAGGCAGACTCATTTCGGAGTAGCAATCGCAATTTTTTCAAGTCTTCCACATCAAGTTGAGTGCTTGATGTGCTAGTCAAAATGCTGCAAAGTCTTGTGGGAGAAAGGTTCTTTGTCAACGTTGCACTTTTGCTTCCTGAGACACCCGCGGTGCTAAGATCTACATTGGATGTAGACGGCACCAAGTTCACTTGACTTTTGGAAAATAACCGGAGGCCTTCAAACGACATCACGCGAGAGTGGCTTTCTTTCCGTTGAGGAGAAGATAGATATGGAGACTGGTGTGCTGACACATGCGTAGACGATAAAACGGGGAGGGAAATATCTTGTCTCTCATTGGCTACTAGCGAGGCTAGGGTTGGATGTCGCGGTGACATGGAATCACTGCTATATGCTTTACGGATACTAGGTCTGGGAGTAGAGGGCGGGGAAGGAGCTGGAGCCGGAGCTGGAGCAGCCATTGTTTGGGAAGACTTGAGCATGGCTGCCTTGACAGACGCATCCATTCCATAGAGCTTTGGGCGCAATGCTGAAGGAATTTGGAGGTCATCCTAAATGGCAACGACTAATTAGTGATTGAAAAAGGGACCAATGACACGCAGAATAACCGACCAGGAGCTTATCAAAGGCTTCCCCAGAAACAGGGGTAGATTCAACTACTGGAGTATCTTTGGACCTTTTGGTACCAGTTTTCTTCCGCTTATTACTTGACTGCATAAACCCCTTACTCGCTGTGCGCGATTTGTTGGTGGCAGACACCTGGGGTTGATGATTCCCTAATTCACGCTGATTCTCCTTTCCCTGTCCATCGGCAAGATTTGTTATGATAGTAAAATCTGTAGACGGGACACGTCTAGCTGGGAGAATGCCCTTGAACATGGTGAATATTGTGGTGGATAGAGAGTAAGGTGGAATTAGTTCCAAATCAGGAACTGGTTCAAATTCTGCAACGCGACTGATCACGTGAGGGCATTTGACCGTCGTGATAATATCCTAACATGGATACAGTCACATCAAATTCCTTGTCACAATGGGGGAGGGGGGGTGGATAGTTGTCACGCCTTCCCAATTTGGGCATCCTTTTGTTGCCCGTCCATAATAATATTGTCGACAAGCCACTAAGTTGCTTCTCCGTCTTTTTTCTTTCTTCCCCACAATCCTCGTCCTTCAAGTGGCACACAAACAGGGTGAGGCGAAACCACTGTCTTACTTCTGGTTCCCCCACTTCTTTACTGGCTCGCACTTTCGGTTCCGTCCGTAAAAATCACGAGTGATCCGTTCAGGCGGAAGGCAAAGGCAACGGCGTGGGGCGAGATTTCTTGGAGGGGCATTACTCTGGGGTGTTAGAGAATAGGAGCAAGGCCGCTGTGTGCGTATCCTCAAATTCAAATTCAACTTGAGAATGGGCATGTGAGCTGCAGCAGCAAAGGCTTTCTTCATCGACTCCATCCAATGATGCGCCAGCGAAGTTCTGGCATTCATTTGTCACCACCGGGCGTGCACTAGAACTTCTATATCGCGTCTTACAATAATACCCATTCAATTTCAATTGGTATTCATGGTTTCATGGTCGAGATCAACGTGCTGCAGGCATTCATCATCAAGTTTCCATTTATGGATCAGGCTTTTTGTTCTCGTTTGCTGTTCCCTCCTATTTTTGACTGTCATTTCCTCAATCGCTGCCGACACCACCATCTTACCAACATGACTGCTATTGTCTTTTCGTATGCCTGGGTTTACCTACGTCAGCTGGGCACGCATGGCTGTCGTCCCTCAAGACCCGGAATATACCCTTTATTGTCTGGGTTCTTATTGTCTTTGTAGGCCATGGGTGTGATTTTACTTATCTAGCCCGTCCATAACAATTAGATGGCATTCAAGAGCCATCCCCGGAATAATCTAATCATCCCGGTACTAGTACGCTATAACTTTAATGCTTCTTTTGCGTTGTATAAGAACTGGCGACTGACTCGTTCCTAACTCGCAACCCACTCCCGTCTCCGACACCTACTGAAGTGCTCCTCCATCGTTCATACCATCCTCCGTATCTGAAATGGACGCTTTCACCACTATCAGCAACATCTTCGCTTCCTCCTCCACAGTCGATGATGTCTCTGTCCCAACCAACGAGGAGACTAAAGGGTCAAACGGCAATGCCTACTGTGTCGTCGCTTGAGACTTCAATTTCTCATAGCACATTGGCGACTACATATCTTTATCTTTAACATTGTACGCACTGCCCTATAACCGTCTCTTGCTCGATCCTAATGCGCGTCTCTCTCTCTAGTTATTACTCATTCATCATCACGTCTATCATCATCGGCATTGTGACATTACCCATCATCATCATCATCATCATCATCATTACACCATGACCACTATCATCATCATCATTACACCATGACCACTATCATCCGACATCATTACTTGCAACGACATCATGGCAAAACCGGATTACGATTTTCATAGTGCACTGGCATCCATTCGACTTTCTTCAGCAATTTTAGCCTGCACTGTATCATTACCCCTTTCGACATTCGCAATAATCTCTTTTTCCTTCTGTTTTTTTTGGTATTTGACACAGGGGATGGCATTGGAGGACTATTAGACACATCATTACTTAAAATGCAATATTACTGCAAAACATTGTAAAAACAATTAAAAACAATGCTATATTGACTGGCAATATGAATGTGATGTCGAGCGCAAACCCCCAATAGCTGAGGAGGAAGGATCGAATTAATGTGCTTTTTAACTTCGGACTCAGCAATTAAATACCCTGATAGCAAAACATGCACCAGCCCGCAAAAAGAACATTTTCAATTTCGATGGAAAGAACAGTTCCGATAACTCACGGTATGGCCCGAAATAATAGACGGGAAGATAAAAGCATCGCATACCTGCACACCCTCCATATCATATACGGCATGATACCCGCAAATTCGAATCGACCACTCCTCGATCGTCCTTGATCAAGAAATTGATGAAGGCGCCATCCGGCATGTTGAGGTTGGATGATACAGTCTCAACTCGCTCGCGAATGATTTCTCCTAGTTCAGCGTCCGTCTTGAGATGCAACTGGTGATCAAATTCGTCCGTCGTGGAAGAATGATCAAGAAGGGAGTTTAGCAGCTCGCTACGAACGATTCTCAACGTCAGGCGAACGCCGCAAATTAATTTGAGCACATCTTCGCGCGTGGAAAGGTCGTGTCGTACTCAGCTTGAGTAGGATACAGGAAATAATTCGGATTCAAACGTACTTCGGGTCAACTTTGGGATGAGCAAAAGGATCATTGGACTTCAAGATGATCGACCCCCGACTGGTAGGCCTGCGACGAGTTGGCTCTGAGGGGGCTTTCCGCCGCACAAACGGCAAGAACTGCGGAGGTATACATGTATGCCGTACGCGTTGTAATTTGGAAACACAAAAGCACCATGGTCCTGTTGCCAACATAGTTTTAGATATGGTTATCACAGATATAGCTTTGAACATACAGTGTAAGCACTCGGCGTCGAGAGGTAATCCAAATCTGGGCTATCACTGACTGAGGTACTATTTAACTGAATTCAGACGGGGGGATAGCGATGGATCGATCAGCGGAGCGTACGAAGGCAGCTACTTCAGCGCTGTTAACGAAAGTAGATTAATATTAATTCACTGGGCAATTATTAAAGACGAGACAATGAAAGCGACTTACATTCGTAACCAAAGGCCCACCTATGTTGAAAACACGATATTGGAGAAGTACACGGACGATCTTTAAAACATTCATCAGACTTTGGGTTTCCAAGATATCGATACGATTCCACGAGACCTTGTTGTAAAATGCATGTCAAATGATGGGATTGTCCACAAGATTCTAGATGAGGAGCTGGACAAGTACCAGAGAGCATGAGGACCTGAAATTAACGTGTTTTAGAGTGACTGTGTCATGACAACTATAAAGACCAACCTGAGGAGATTGGACTGCACCTCCACTTTGAACAGTAGTTGGTTGTTTATCTAGTGTGAGGCGATAATCTGTAGGAAACCTACCAAACTTTCTTGACCTGGCTTGGAAGAGGGGTCATCTCGAATAGCAGTGAATTCCACACAGGTAGCAAGCTTTGAATCGGACGGGTCTGCAAGTAGGATGCGAGTTACGGTTGCATTAATGGCGACTTGGACTCGATTGAGTCGAGCGAGAGCCTGAGGAGTCAAATACGCATATTCAGATGAAACGCGTCCATGCTTGGTGTTGACGTAGGTCACTACAATCCTTATGCTTGATGACCACAGTCAACGAAGTAAGCACAACGTACTGATCTGTGAGCAGCAGAATTTAGCAGATATTCATTGGACTAAAACCTTTGTTTGACATATTCTACCTGCTCCAAGAAGTCCTTTAGGCGCGTTAAAATCGCTCGTCGAAGGTATACCAGTGTTATACAGGCTTTGAAATTTTTATAGCACCATCCAGAGATTGTCGAGTTGAATCCTACCTGTACTGGACCTGTACCATCGTGGGCCGACTTCAGAATAGTCTGGATGAGGGACAAATGCTTCGAACTTGCGAAAATACCTAGGATAGATATTGAATAAATATAGACAACATGCGCTCGTTGCACGTCTCTGACTTTACTTACTTGGAGATATTCTCGCAAGCCCACGACTTATCACCGATGATAGTGGCTCTTCCGCTAAAGTCTCCTGGAGGTCCATATTACGCGTTGAACCAAAGGTAGAGTCATGTAAGTTTCCATAGGGATCAAAAGTCTTACGAATGAAACAATTACATTTGTGCATTGATTGAAGAGCCTCGAAAAGTTGCCTCGAAATTAGTGGATAATTGGTGAAACTTATTCGCATGACTCACATCCAGCGAGCATCATCGCTGGATTACATTTGTAAAGGTCGAAGGATGAGTTGAGATTATCACAAAACCGTGAAACACCTCTTGGTCAGAACTCTTTCTTTCCTTTAGCGTACTCTTGTACTTCAGTCCAGAAACTCTTGTAAAGCCGGCCGGGATTCCTGATTCAGGATGGGCTCGACCACTGGTATTCAAATTGGTGCGTGTTTTTATACTCAAACCACTACGCACGCACGTTCAAGCACCAAAACTCTGGTGTTAAGGTCTTCCGAGACGAGTAACAAGAACACAGCCTGATGTGCCTGAATAATCCGTGTTAGAGCAGACTAGAGCGAGCAACACCTTCTCCCAACAATAACGGTGTCGTACCAGGGTACATCCTCGCCTGCGACATTCTGGCCGAGAGTGACGCACTTTCCAAAGTCCAGTTTGACGAGGATGGCGATGGCTGCTCCAGATAGGAGGGTCCAGGTCGTTGGATTGATGCCCGAAATAAGTCGGCCCGCATTACATCACTCCAATTTCTCGAGGAGGATATCCAGAATGTTGTTGGCAGACTGGATAGCATATTCAGGGGCAAGATTGGTTGTAACTTGTTATATGCCACCAAATCGACCCTTTCAAGTGTGTACTGTGGGTAATAAACGTTGAATAGCGGCCTCTTCGAGGTCGGTCGTTGTATTTTGTGCAATGAACCATCTTGAAGATTATATATGGACCAGCCATATAGACCGGACTGACACTTGCATTTGGACCTAATTCGAATGCGCCCAGGGCCTCTATAGGTCGAGTAGTAGCGCTTAGCGCTCAAGTGTATCACAAGTAAAGATGACGGTGGGAGTTCGGAAGAGGAGAACTATAAATAGCATGCACAGCATGACTGTATATGCGCAGCGGTGTGTCACGCGTGCAATTAATTTTAGCTCATGTTGAATGTATCAAGTGGCAGGGATGCCGCACTCTCGCTGGTTCCATCCTTATTCTTGACCACCACCACCACTTCCCACCTCTCCCCTAATGGCCTACCGTGACAATCCCTTCCAGAGTTTTGAAGCTACCAGGAGCAACCATGATGGCGATATGAATCAATATTACGATGAGTCTGTGAGTGTATTATTGGTTCTTCCCGGTCTTTGTCTGTGGTCTGCGGTCTGTTGCGAAAGTCACGGCATGGGCATCAATCGCCATGCTATGAAAATATGTACATATGTCCGTCCACAATCGACTCCAGACCAAAGATGTCAGATTAATTTAAGCCGTTTTACCATCTTTATAAGTGTTTTGTCTGACCGGTCACCGATCGGTCCCTTTTCCTTTCTTCTTCCTTCCTTTTTTTGTATTCTGGTCTCTAACCATCGGAATATTAGGGCCCAAGCGGTTTTGCTGGAGGATATCCCTCGTCGTCTGCTCCAAATCCTACTCGCTCAGGGTCGATCCCTCTCAGTGCTGTACCGCCGTCAAACATTCCATACCGCCCAGTAGCGGCTCAGTCTGCAGACGATCTAGCGACCCCTCTCGGACGAGGATACGGAATGGCTGCACCAGCAGGTGGATATGAAGACATGAGTCGTGGGGGATCTGGTTTTAATTCATATCGTGAACCCAAACTGGGGGCATATGCCCCTGGATCGACATGGCAAGATCCTGACAGTGCCAATAAATCTGGCAAGAAAAAGTGGATTGTAAGCTTCTGTTTACAATTTATTTTGCGTTCCTTGATTACTTATTATTTCTCGAATTTAGGTCATCGGCTCTATAGTAGGAATTGTAGCCATCATCATCATCGCAACTGTAGTAGGTGTGGTGGTCACAAATAACAACAAGAAGAGCAGCACGAACTTAAGTACCAGTACAAACTCTACGGCCAGTTCAAATTCCTCGGTCCAACAGACAGACCCGAACGACCCGAGCAAATTTACTATCGACTCGAACCTCCACAAGGCTTTCTACGGCATGGCTTATACCCCCGTTGGTTCGCAGTTGCCGGATTGTGGTAACTCTCTTTGTGAGTTCGTTGGCATAGTTATGGGACTCCCAAGAGCGAAGATTGACGCTTTCTCTTGTAACATGCAGCTGCCGTCATTCAAGATATACAAGTTCGTCTAGTTGGCTTCTATACCAAACCTTCTGTGTTAAACTCCTGTTTATTTTAGATTATGTCTCAGCTAACTTCGGTACGCTTAATTTCTAACCTGTCCCATCTCATATTTTCTGCTCCGCTCCTTTCTTTGGATATTTATGATTTTGTTCTCCTTGTAGCGGATTCGACTTTATGGCGCTGATTGCAACCAATCCGCATTAGTGGTGTGTTCTGTCAATTCTTGTCATTTGCATTCACTAACCCGCATCTCTAGCTGGAAGCCATCAAGCAAACGAAAGTGAACATGACTGTTTGGTTAGGCAATTATGTTGTTGCCACGGACAATAGCTCTGCATACGAGCGTCAGCGGGATGTCATAAAGAGCGCCATCACTACATACGGTACTGATCACATTGGGGGTATCACTGTAGGCAATGAATTCATGCTCAAGTACGTTGCAATTCACTGCCATTGGCAGACACTTTGGCACATGTCTGACATATTTGAATCATTACAGCTATGTCACTGACAATGCGCCAGCCGACCCAAATGATGCTGTCAACTCCGCCGTAGGTAACACAGGAGCGCAAATTCTTATTTCGAATATACAGGACACCCGTAGCATGCTGTCTACCATGGGAGTCAGCATCCCAGTGGGTAATTCTGATGCGGGAAGCTACTTCAACACCGAAGTCTTGGGCGCTATCGATTATGGAGTAAGCATACGGAGTCTATCTCAATATATCTTAGTCCAAACAAACTAATGACTATTAAGATGGCCAATGTGCACCCATGGTTCGCTAATGTAACAGTGGACGCCTCGGCGGGCTGGACCGCAGACTTTTTCCAGCAACAGGACGTGGACATAGCCAACGCGTTGTCTAACAAACCCAAGATGTACATTGCCGAGACAGGCTGGCCCACGGTAAGTTAGATGGCACATACTTTGTCCTATCCAGGACTTATTGCGTTTCACCCTTGATAGAAATCATCCGATGCTGGCAATGAGTCTAATGGCGCATCGACGGCTTCAGAGCAGAATCTCCAAATTTTCTTGGACACGTTTGTATGTGCAGCGAATACCAATGGAACTGGTTATTTCTTCTTCGAGGTGCTTAGCTGTTACTATCTTAATGATTTTTGGGTATGATACTAACATAGTATACTTATTCACTCATAGTTTGCCGACGAGGACTGGAAAGTGAGCTGCCCTGCCCTGTGTATATTTTACTGTCTGCTCACGCACAATTTTCAAGGACAAAGAATTTGGAGGTGTCGAGGTATGTAACGGATCTCTCCATGTAATATTCGATCAGCTTCTAACACGTTTTTTTTCTTTGTCACATTATAGGGTTGGTGGGGACTGTTTAATCAAGAGTGAGTAACAATATTATTCTTTAACAAGGACCTATGCACTAACTTGTGACCCAGTCGCTCGCTCAAGAACATCAAAATCCCAACATGCGATTCACCTTGATAATATTCACGGTCGTTTCTATATACACACATCCATGGCTCCATACCATTCTTTACATACCATAGCGTGAGCATTCTTGATATTGTAGCAAACACGGACAAATACGTACCCTGGACTTTTTGCTTTATGAATCCAACTTTATGACTTTCTTATTAAATAAAATTTTACCTTTCGTTAAGCATTACTACAGACAATGATTAATCTATTACTCACTTTCTTGGACTTTATTTGTGTTATTTTCATATGTAGCTCTGTGGGACCACCATTTCTTCAAGAATGCAAGCCTTCCCTTTTTCTCCAAATTAAAAAAAGCGGTGACTGGCGCTACAAAAAGATTCACAAGTAAATCACCTTAGATTTGCAATGCATTGACCGGGAGTCGAACCCGGAGCTAGGCCATGGGAAGACCCAATGTTACCGCTACACCATCAATGCTTATGGTGAATTAGGTAGTAGTTTACTTGCTGTTAATGCACTCGGAACTATGTAAGAAGGAAAAGAAAAAGAGGGCCCAACCGGGAATTGAACCCGGGACCACGCACATCTTAGCTTCGTAATGAAGCGGGGTTAAACCCGAAGCGCGTATCATGCTACTAGACCATTAGGCCGATGACTTCCTCCCAGGACATAGCGACATGGCCAGCCGCCGTCATCGATCCTCGTAATTTGCGCTGTGGTCGTCACTGATTATCTTCAACGTCCACCACGACCAAACTATAACTTAATTTTACCGCTACTCGAATCACACCGGACAAAGCTAGACTTCAGTAAAAATGCCAGTACGCCAAAAGACGTCGACAACAAAATTACCACAGGCATTGCAACAACAGATCCAGGAATCGAGTGGTAAGTTTGTGTTATCAATATATTTGCTTAGAATTCTTAACGTTATTCAGCCCTTGACAACTCTCAGAATGCTCGTCGTTCACGTCTTCCATCCCGCAAAGAGGCTAGAAAATCAGAAAGAGAAGCACAGAAACAGAGAAAGGCAGCCTATTTCAATCACACTTCCTCTAGGAAAAGGGTCGCCGAAGAGGAACACGATGGTTCACCGTTACGGAAGAAACCTCGACAAGAGCAGATTAAGACGACTGTGCAACCAAAAACTGATATACAGATTCATACACCTCAAGTCCTAAGCGTAAACCAGGTGGAACCTCATAAAAAATCCTCACCGAAGAAAACCTTGGCCAAGCCGGACAATTCTTCCTCCAAGGGCTCCGCTCTTGAGAAACTTTTGTTGAACAAAACACCTGCAGCGGTACCGAAGTCTAGGATCGAAGAGGAGGAAGATGCATACATTAGGCTTTTAGAAGGAAAACTCGGCATGGGCAAAAGCAGTAGGCGCAAGTTGAAAAACCCGGAAGAGGACGATGGTTTAGATGGTAAGTATTTCGTACTGGGAAATCATAGTTTTAACTGAAATACTGGTAGATCTCATGGACTGGGCTGATTCGTTTTTACCTTCTGCGAGCGCGGTGAGTTTGTTCGGTACGTGGAAACGGCGTTATATCTGATTTTGCAACAGGTGCTAAATAAAGGTCGGGAAGAGACCATGGGTAGTGATGATGATAGTGAAGAGGAGGACGAGGAAGAGGAAGAAGAAGGATCTGCTCCATCTGCAAGTGGATCTAGTCACTATGAATCACAAGATGAATGGGAAGGCATAAACCAAGAGGGGAACGACTTGGATGATGAGGAAGAGGCAGGAGAATCTTCAACCCCTCATGAAAAGAATAATGTCACCTCAGGTGAGTTGGCGACGACAAACATGTATACTGTCCAATAATACTGATTTTTATGAAGGGGCATATGTACCACCACACCTTCGTAATGCTCAGCGAGAGCAGGATAAAAACTTAGAGCTAATTCAAAAGTTGTCCCGGCAGTTGAAAGGTTTACTAAATAGGTATGTTTTATTTTGTACTGCACCTCATATCATATTCAACTCAATTCCATCCAAGGTTGAGTGAACAGAATATAGGCTCGCTCTTAGATAGCTTTGAGGGCGTTTATAGGGATCATCGGAGAAACGGTAAGGATATTGAAATTACTCTTTCTCCGGGAAGGCAAGATAATTTACATGTGTGTTATAGACGTAACGACTACTCTTACGGCACTGATCATCACTGGCACATCTTCGCATTCATCACTATTGGATTCTTACGTTGTTCTACATGCAGCGTTGGTTGCGAGTTTGCACAAAGTTATTGGGGTTGAGTTCGGTATGGTGCCTACTGAATCGATACGATGAACTTGCTGACATGATGACAGCTGCCCATTTCGTGCAAACCACGGTAGTAACTTATGAAGATCGATTTCAAAAGGTGGCCGCCTCAAACGCTGCATCCATTGAGGACGACGGAAAAGAATGCTCCAACCTCATTGTTCTTCTGTCGGAGCTATATAACTTCCAAGTCATATCATCTGTTCTCGTCTTCGACATCATTCGTTCTCTTTTAGCAGAAGACTTATCAGAATTCACCGTTGAACTTTTGCTAAAAATTTTACGCAGTAAGTCAATTTTTTGGCCTAAAGGACGGACTCAAGATTAATGCTCGATACTTAGACTCTGGTCATCAGCTTCGACAAGATGACCCTTCAGCATTGAAGGATATTATCTCAATTGTTCAGAAGAGAATTTCAACTAAAGACGACGCAGTCAGGTTCGTTCATCCCACTCTTGCATACTTCCTCTATACTCAAATTGACCGCAGCTCTCGTACACGATTCATGGTCGAAACATTGACAAATCTCAAGAACAACAAACTTAAGAGGAATACCACTCAGAATCAAGGGGGTGCCTCTGTCGAAAGGATGAAAAAATTCCTTTCGGGTTTAACCAAAACGAAGCATGGTAAGAGCAATACGGTTACAATTATCATTCTCTGGCTAAAGCTCTGGGGAATAGTTCTCTCCCATGAACCATTGCGTGTATCCCTTTCGGATCTGCATTCTGCGGAAACCAAGGGGAAATGGTGGATAGTAGGCGCAGCATGGGGCGGTGATCCTTTAATCGACAAACAAGACGAGTTTACGGCGAACAAGAAGTCCAGAGTAGTCTCTGAAGAAAAGGAGCATGTAGACAACGGATCCGCAGATTTGCTAAGGCTTGCACGAACGCAGGGCATGAACAGTGATATTCGTAGGGGTATCTTTGTGGTGCTTATGAGCAGTGATGTAAGCAATTTCATGCTCTTCACTTATTCAGCGTGTAAACTTTGCAAATCACCATAGGACTACCTCGACGCATGCGAGCGGCTTTCTCAATTGAATCTCACTGAAGTTCAGCAACGCGAAATCATCCGTGTTATATTGCACTGCTGTGGGAATGTGCGAATACTCATTTGTCTATCCGTGTGTATCATACTCACTTTCCCCAATTTAGGAGAGATCCTACAACCCATATTATACTCTTATCTGTCAGCAATTATGCCAGAACTCTCATTCTTATAAAATCACCTTGCAATTCAGTCTTTGGGACTTTTTGCGTGACCTCGGAGAAACAACTGTGGGCGGCGCCGCAGTGATCAAGAACATTGGGGAAGACGATGGATTCGATGTTAAAGCCGTATCCCAGACACGTTTGCAAAATGTAGCAAAGGCGTATGCCTGGTGGATCGCAAAAGATTGTGTTACCTTGTTCATTCTGAAGGTGCGTATGCGTGCGATCCAAATATCAAGCTATATCGTTAAAGGATTGATTTACAGCCTGTCGATTTTACTTTGCTCAAAGAACAAGCGCAGACTTTTCTCAAGGAACTGTTCGTGCAAATATTCATCCACAGCCAGAGGCCGACGCCTTTGCTCACAACGGATTACGCAAAAGTAACACTTACTCGCAACCGGAATGCAGTGGAAGAAATCTTCATCAAGGCTTCGAGGGTACAGGCTCTAGCCATGGGGATCGTTTATTTCCTGTCGGAATCATTTAAGGCCAGCAAATCTAGCTCCGAAGACGAATTCTCGAGGTTCATTCGTTGGGCAGTTGGTGTAGCAAAAGAAACATTGCGTACTGGTATAGACTTGATACCTACGTTATAAATCCATAATGGCTCTCGGCATTTACATTTTCCTTTGGTCAAATGTTCTGGAACGCCACACTGGAACAAGCGCTACCTGTTACTCCACCGAAAGTAAATGTTGGATGCTGTATCCGTGAACTGAAAACAGTGATTAGACGCAAGCAACCGTGTCGTTGATACATCACTTACTGATACTTCAGGCCCGTGCTTTCTGTTGTAAAGCTTGTATTTAGTTCTTCTTCTGTGAAGTTGCACGCTGTGGTATCATGTCAACGTAAAGAGATATAACTGTATTTTTGTGACTTACATGTAATCAGAAAAAGCCCGCCAGGTCTCAGCAATCGTGCAACACGAGCGGGATATTTAACAGCAGGCGATCGTCCTTCTTCATCCTTTTCTCCGAGAGCAATTGCATCGTAAGTTCCTTTGTCAAGAAGAAGGTCCCATTTGTCCGTCCGACCTGCTTGGGTCTTGTCTTCGGGAACCGCAGGATCATCATTGAGAAAGTCACATTCTGAAAAGGAGATCGCGGATCCTCCTCGAGTTTCTGCTATGCGTTTTGAAAGAGTGACCGCTCCAACGCTGTAGTCAATTCCATGCAGCGTTGTTGCATCATAACCAGCTTCGAGTAATCCGAATAGCAAAGTCCCATTACCACTGCCCACTTCCAATATCGACGCGTCTTTATTTGGAGGGAAATTCTCCAGAGCCCATTCAACCATCTTCTCAACGCTTTCTTCTCCAAACCTGGTAGATTTTGTAAGTACGAAATGGTCCCCATCTACGCAGAAAACGACTCACGCACCAGATCTCTCCCTCATCTCCGATCTCGTCGAAGTTTTCTACTTCTTGCTCGTAAACATTGTCCCAGCTTGAGCAAATTTTATTAGTGAAAATACTTCACTCGACAGAGAAGTCACTTACTGCTCCTTTGTGCCTAGCTTCGATGGCTGGAGAATAGATGTGTTCATGGTGGAAAGAGTACAAGTTTCCAAACGTACACATGTGTATTAGAATCACAGGAAGAGATAAGATAAGATCTGAAAATGACGCGTGGTATTTATAGAAGCCAATTACTTTCTATTTCTTTCCTTCAAATACAGTATGTATGAACGAGTATTTCAACAAGTTTTCCCAGGCAATATGGAAAATATAAATGAAATAGCCTATCAATGATCGTGAGGATTCTTATTAGAAAGAAATGCCTCGAATTTTGGTTATTTTTTCTTCCAATGTACTCGCTCATATCCAGCAAGGTTTGTATCCAGTCGGAAGCGGTACAAAGGCATCATATTCGAGTTATATCACTGTCGGTCACAAGCAATCTTCAAGTTCCGTTCATGATCCCATCTTTACCTTTGCTAGTCCAATCTTCGCTCGAACAATCTTCCTCAAGCAGCAACTTTACCGGCTCGGCAAAAGCTGGTAAGTCCACGCTGATCTCTACCAACGTCTTTTCCGATAATTTCAGCACACCGCTCTGGAGTCCGTGCGGGAAGTCTACTCTCGTTGGCATCAACACTGCTGTCCGCGTCGACAATGGAGACAACGCGAAAGCTTCGGGCTCTTTCACATTGAAGACCACCCTGGCAAAATCAATATTTTTCCAAAAAGAAGCCGAACTCATTTGGTTGCTTTCAGACAATCACTTTCATCTGGAAGACTTACTAAAAAGGGACGCAATGTTCATATGAGTTGTTGCTCTATATGGTCCTTAGTCGAGAACATTTTTTTCTTCTTTTTCTCTCAGTGGTTCCACTTGGTGTTTTAATTTCAAAATGTTAGAATCATATTCTCTTTGAAAGAAAAAGTAACCGCACCGGTTCTTGCAGTTTTTGGTTACGCGGGTCTTCGAGAATAACTTGAAGTTCTGGGTTCAGGCGCCGATCTCGGAATCACTTCGCGAAACAGCGCATACCGTCTTGTGCAGAACATCGAAATGTCGTGTTTATGGGTATCAATTATCCTTGAAGCAACTACGCGGTAAGCTGACCCAATCACTGGAAATTCCTAGCAATAAATCTCGGAGAGTTTCGAGGCGTATATCATATATGTGGGCGGAGAGCTCAAAGTGGCCTAATGGAGCGACGGCAAACTCTATTGCATCTCATCCAATTCCTTGCGATAAATATCGGTTGATGCACTGCCCATTATTTCAAGCAAGGGCTTCTCTATTTATTGTGTTCCTTCACGTCGTGAAAGTAAGAGAGGCGTTTTCGAGGCGAGTGTTTCCTATCATCAGCATATAGTCAGACTTAAGTCATTCTTCAGCGAAAAGTACAACATAGGCCTAAGAGTAAAGGTAATGCTGAAGATGTCAGCAATTCATAGGCCATATAAAATCTAGAAGGGCAACAGAAATGTAACACCTGCTGAATTATCCTCCGGCAATCATACAACTTGTACATATGCCGTGCCGCATAAGTTCTTGGAGTGAGCGGGTAGTATGGTAGTATATCCGTCGGTGTGATCATTAAAGGTGATTATAAGTGTGGTGTAGTATAATTCTAAAGATACAGTGGGGGTTGATATAGTGGGTGGGTACTGGTTCGAGCATGAATAAGCGTCAAAAAAAAAAAGTCAAGGCAATGCACATACACAACAAAAAGAGGCAAATGCTTGAGTTTATCGACCTTTTCCCTCGGTTTTGTCCAGCAAATCCTTGGCTTCGTTGATTTTGCTGGCTAAATATGGCGAACCTCCACGATCAGGATGGTTAGCAAGCATGATATGCCGGTGTGCGTCCTTTAGTTGAGTACGCATTTTGGGGCCTTCCCTGCATATTGTTCAGATATACAAGTTAAATTAAAAAGGAAACGAACACTCACTTAAGTCCAAGGATTGCAATAGCTTCTTTGCGATCCATTTTCGCTCTGAAGCCACCTTTCACGAACTGTTCGGCACCTTTCTTCCCTGCAAACAGCCCTTGTTTGATGAAAGAGCGCCCCAGCACAGCTGCTGCAATAGCACTGACTCCAAGTATGACTGGTGTGGCCATGTCTATGAAATAGACTCTACGAACAAGTGAGAAGGGGTGGTGAGGTGAAGTGCGGTGGAAGATTCAAATTCGGAAGTTGCTTGCCTTACCAGCACGTGAACAAGCACAGCCACGGCAAACTCAACTCCTTCCCTCAGAGGCTCACTATTTAGTTTCTTCCTCAAAAACTTGTGATCGGAATATAAATGCCTTACTTCTGCATCAATATCTGTTAATTTTCCGATAAATCATATCCTCGTTGACCTACTATCTTGAAAAAAAGCATAGAACGCAAAATGCGTCACCAGTAGCTTTTCACTTCGCCTTTGTTAGATGGAAATGGAAAACTTTACCGATGGCTTTATTGTAAGGTGAGAAAAAAAACTATAACTGTCATGTCCCCTAAAACTAAAGTTTGTTTGTGCAGGAATTAGTAACTTCTCACGTTGATGAAGAGTGTTTTCTCCAGAGGCCAAGACGGCCATTGCTTTGTGGGATATGTACTGGAATTGAAGGATGTAAGATTTCTTTCGATTTATTAGCGAGCGACTGTCTCTTTCCTAGTGTCGAGGACAAAAGAGATGGGTTCATTACGTTCGACGATAAGAGTACGTGTGAAAAAACTGAATCGGTCGGGCAAATAAACAAAGGACAGACGATCGTTCCCAACTCAGGTGGCTTCATTATCCTCGAGGCCGAAGACGTCTCCGATGACTTATCAAGTTCTTTTCCGGTAATCCCTTTCATAAATGACCACCATGAGCAAGTCAAACCCTCCCTTTAAAGTTCTTACTGTTATGCAGGATATTATCGACGGTGTCAGCCTTGATTGTCCAGATCGTCTGTCCACCATCAGAGTTTCCGAGCTGAAGATAACGACGAGTGATGTTTACACTGTCTTTAATCATGCCCGCCCTTTGGGAATATCGCCCGGCTACGACCAAACAGGACGCCTCGTCGCTATTTCCATCGCAGATAAGGATAACTGTCGCATCGTCGAATTCGCTCGACCCCCCGGTGGCAGGCAAGTGAACAAGCAGTCGCTTACACCACCCAAATCTATCATCGATGGACGAAAATTGTTGCAAGATACTGTACTTTGTCGCCCCGCGGGTGACATCTATGCATTCGACTTGGCTAATTTGGCCATGTCCCTCTACTCGGATATAAACCTTCGCATCGCGCGCGGTGTCGACATACAATCCGCTTTTCCAATCACACCCGAAAGCCGTGAACCCCTCCATGCTATCGAGTCTTGCATCGGGAAAGAACCTGATCCTATTCACAAGATCAAGATCAATGTTAAGAACATTGAAAATCTTTTCTCCCAACCAGTCTACAATCCTGAGGAAGATCAACACACCGTCGTTGATTTAGCCGTACGGGCGTGGGTCTCTCAGTTTCTTCCAGGATATGGGAATGGTGCAGAGGTCTTTGACAAAGTTGAAAGAATCAATACGGAAATGATGGATACCAAGGTGCGTCTTTTTCCTCTCTACAGTTGTTGTTTTCGATGATGCCGAGCTGCCTTGGTTATCTTAGAAACTCGAATTGATGGCCAAACTGGCCACCGACTCTCTGAAAATGGAGCAAAGAAAGCCAACGCAAGCTACACACAAATTTACCCAGTCAATAGATCCAGGCACCAACCAGCTGCGTCTGAACTCTACGGAATTTAGTAGTCGTTTCCGTGGAGACAAGGTGAGTAGAACATATATTAGCACACTGCGCGACTCTTTTCTCAACCTCTATTTTAGACTATCAGGATGACCGTAAGCGGACCCCATGGGGAGTTTCATACCAAGGGTCAGATAAATCAAGTTTCCGGCCGTGCAAGTGACATCAACACTGGTAGTAGGGAGCTGAACAACAAGGAAATCGTTACCGTAACTTCAATTGGACGTGACTCGAAGACCAGAGCCGAAGCCCATCGCGACGCTACAATTCTGAAGATGCTGCAGGGAAAGGACAAGCTCCTCGAAGAAAATCCCTGGGTCCAGAATATATTCGCCCCTATAAACCCGGACGGGCCTCTCGTTTGGCCTAAGGAATGGAGCACAGCGATAAAGCCCATCCCAACAAATGTGGCAAAAAAGAAGCCACTCGTAAATCGTCCACTCAATGGATCACAACAAGTCGCCGTCAACTCGATGCTGTCCGAGATTGATGACCACAGGATTTTACTTATCCAAGGCCCACCCGGTACTGGGAAAACCTCCGTAATTGCATCTTTTGTCGACTTCGCTGTCAACACGTGTGGCAGGAATGGCATCTGGCTTGTTGCCCAATCTAACGTTGCAGTGAAGAATATTGCTGAGAAGCTGATCTCTAGTAACTTTACTGCATGGAAGTTGCTAGTCTCGAAGGATTTCCATTTCGATTGGTATGTCCGCTCTATTTTTGAATTATTATTATTTTGCTTATTTCCACCACAGGCACGAACATCTGTATGAGAAAGTTGCTACTAATATCATTCGCTCCGATGCATTCAGGTCTGCATCCAAGAAAGCCAATCTAGCAGACACTTGTGTTATGCTGTGCACAGTCAGCATGTTGTCCAATGATGCCATCAAAGGGTTTCTTTGGGAAATTCCACTCAAAACTCTGGTTGTCGACGAAGCCAGTCAGATTGAAATAGGCAATTATGTTTCAATCTTCTCTAAATTCAAATGGTCCTTGAGAAAGGTCTGTTTTATTGGAGATGATAAGCAATGTAAGCAACTTTATATGCTTGACTTGATCATCATATTAATCTTTCAATTATTCAGTGCCACCATTTGGTCAGGAAGAACAAGGGGATTTACAAAGTATCTTTGAAGTCCCTCACCTCAACCAACATGTACGCTTTCTTGACACACAGTGTATGCTTTTTATTATTACATATTATTATTATTATTATTAATTATTAATTATTTGTGTTGTAGACCGTATGCCACCACAAATTGGAGACATTATCTCTGAAGAAGTTTATGACAGCAAGCTCAAGTCAAACCCTTTACACCCAGTCACAGAAAAAACCACTGCTTGTTATTTTTTAAATGTTCCAAGCAAAGAAAAAAAACTACCCTCCCAATCACTTTGTGTATGTTTATTTATTTCAAGCTACATTCCTCAAATACAATGGCTAATATTTATATATATAGAATGAAGCAGAGGCTAAAGCAATTATCATGCTTGCAAAAAAGCTACAAGAACAAGGGAAAAACTACAGGATTATTACACCATATGATGGTCAAAGGAATTACATTGAGGAATGTATGCAAGATGAAGGATTAGAATGGGGTGACAAGTGTTTTAATGTGGATTCATTCCAGGGTTAGTCTCATTTGACTCTTTTATCAGCTTGCTTAACATATACTCTATAGGAAACGAAGATGATTATATAATCATCTCAGTTGTTAGGTCCCGGGCTCTGGGCTTTCTTGGCAACCTCCGTCGAACCAATGTTATGCTTACTCGCTGCAAGAAAGGCATGTTCATTGTATCCAGCCTTCAATTCCTTCAAGGAATAGGGAGTCAATCTTTGGTTGGCCAGCTTTTCAAGAAGATGAACCCACCTGTTTTTTTAACCCCATCTGATGTTGAGAAAGGAGATTTTTGACTATTAGGCACAATACTGACAAAATCTCTCCTATCAAGTGAAGGCTCAGAGGTATATTTGAAATGGTGCATTTCATTGCAGTTTTTAAAAACCTCTGGATCTTCACTTGAGAGCTGAGTATTTTGGATGGGTTTGTGCATTTTCTTAGTTCTACCAAACTAAGATGTATAATCATTTATGTTGTTTTGAAAAATACAATTTAAAAAACCCAATTCATATATTTAAGTATATAATCAGAATTACAAATGACTCATATTTGATACTCCTAAGCTTTCTGATTTAGAAGCAGACAGACAGAGATCCTTCATTTGCATCATAGCCAATGAAATAGCATGTTTAAAGGCATAAGTTGATGTCAAGGGGGAAGAAAACTTGGACTCAATTCCAAATTTAACCATGGTGGGTGCTGGAAGATCTACAATTAAACATTAGAATTAGAGAAACCTCATATATCAAATGGAAAAGAAAACAGACAGTTAATCCCATATCCATCCTCATACATGGATCCAAATCCTGTGCCTTTGAACCGAAGACCAGGACTTAACCCACTGGTACTCAGTTTCCACTGAGAGCTCCGTTCGAAGATTTCATCTTCAAACAAAGCAGCAGATTCAGCATTCAGCGGGCGGAGAAGGAGCCTCAGGCCAAGCAGATGCCGATCAAATCCTCGTCCAGACATAGCTTCCCGCGTTCGGCGACTATGCGAAGATATAGCACTACATAGAAGTTTGAAACGTTCGACGTCCTATGTTGATGAATCATGAGCATCACGACCTTGGCCCACAAGAAGTGAACGCACTGTTGCTTTAGAGTCCAGCATACTGAGCACCCACAATCTACTTTCGCGACTATATGATCTCAACGTCTCAGTTCGTCCCCGTTTAAACATTCGAGTCAAGACCGTCTCGTAAGTTGCCGTAAATTCTCCCCGAAGTTTATACCACGCGAGTTGCAATGCCATCTGAATAAAAGCGTCCGGAGATAATTTGTAGCCACCTGCACGCAAGGTGAATACAGCACCATCGACAAGATATTTAAACTAGTGCCCACCGAAGTTTTGTATCCAGTCTGTGCCAAAATTGTCAAACCACAGAACACTATCGTCAGAATTATCGACAATAGCGTTGGCTCGTTGGATAGCACCATCACATTCCTTCTTGATTTTATCGTCAATCACCCAGTCGAGCCGCTCCCAGCCAGGCTCTTTTATACCTCCCTCACTGGACGGCACCTCAAATGCCGCGGCGTCGACCCCTTCCGCCAACCCGTAGTCCACGACAATGCTGGGAACTAAAGCGTCGACAGTTGAATGTTCCCCGGAAGCACCAGCTCGAGTCGAAGGGTCGACAACCAATGTGAAAGGTTTATCGTAAAAACGATTTGATAGATTTTGCATCGTACCACGCATGGCGTGCAAGTGGGAATCAAGACTCATTTGGGCAGGGTTACGAGAATGAAAACGTCGAGGATCGGTGCAAGAGGAAGACGGCGGAATATTGTACGTTGTGTGTTCTAAAGTAAGAGCCATGACAGACTGTAGCACCGCTTGATGAGAGAGTTGGTTTATTGGAGAAAGAGAAATAAGGTGTTGAAGATTCTGGTTCCTTCCTCAGTCAACAACACGCGTTATCAAAGCTGCGCTCAAGAACATACCTCTGCCCAGCGATCACGTTCGTCAGCACTTAAAGCACCTATAGGCACCGCTTTCTCTCCGTTTTCCAGACGCTTTTCCACGTCCAAGATAACTGCGCGTAAATTCGCTTCTATTTCACCAGGAGTGAAAAGTTTTGGCGTTGTCGAGCCATGGGAAGGTGGATGATATACCGTGACCAGATAGCACCAATTATGAACCGTGACCAAGATTGAACGACCATTGCGGGAAGACACATCTGATTGCTCCGAAATGGTGTCGCAAAGAGGTTCGGGTATGCGAGCAATATTGAACATTTTAGAGATGCTGTCTAATAACCATGCTCCTGCTTGAGAAAAGTTTTAGTTCCGTGATAATGTGAATGAATAGTCCAACGTTAGATTTACACGTAGTTGCTTCCGAAGAGTTCCTTTTTGAAGTGAGCAAATTAGCATAATGAATCAAGTATGAGAGATAATTTTTCAACTGACGTCTGTTTGATGCTGTCCTTAAATTGTAGCATTCTCTGTATAAGCCAAGCAGCTCTTCGGAGTTGCCAAAATGTCGTCCCGGCACGATTGTTATTAGTTTCTCCTGACAAGGCGCTTTTGGGTATACACGGGTCCTCAGCGATCGCCAACCACCAGTTTGAGTTGACCAGTAGCGGCGCCCGCCATTCTAAGTATGCTTTATTGATCCAGAAGTTGTCGTCTAACCAATTATATGGAGATACTTTATCTAAGGCTGAGAACCCCAAATACCACAGGTAAGCACAGAGAAATGCATGTACCGGAAATGCAACGACGAACCTAACAGACGCTCTTGAAGAGTCTTTCCTATACCATTTTCGAAATCGCTGGCCCATTTTTCGCGTAATGCGTAAGCCTGATTGAACGGCATCCCTCCCCTGGTTTCATCTTCATGGAGAAATGGTTCCAAAGAAGTCAGATACCTATCCAAAGTCTGCCGAAGAGGGGGCACAGGCAACCGCCCTCGGACCTTTGGACGAGATGTGGAAGGCATCGTTTTCGAAGGATTGAGTATCTGTGTTTGACGAGTAAAAGTTGTCCGGAACATCTTGAACAAGGATGACACCTAAGGAGCGACGAGTACGGCGACCAGAAATCCTTGAGACATACTCGGTAATGAAAAGGAAGGACTGAGTGGTTAATTGGGCAGCCGACGTAGGTAGCCGACATATTTTGAGTCGAACCACGTGCTCGAGTACATCATATGCATCTAATCTTATCTCTGAACTCTTTGTTTTCTATCATTCGCTCAACCTGAATGGCTTGAATACATTACTACTACTACTACTACTACTACCACCACCATGGCAGCTACGGCGAAGATTACTCAATGGCTCAATAAAGATTTCCCGAAACCACGCGTAGATTCTGTGAGTAGTCATTCACGAACACTGTACAGGGCTCTGTGATTAAGTTTCTTTCAGGAATGGTTAGAAGGTTGTTCTCAGTGGCTCGAAGAGGATCAACACATATCTCCAGTGACCGCGCTCCCAGAATTCATGGAACGCGTAAAAATACAACTCCTGGAATCAGACTTAATGGACTCCATGTCTCACGGGACAGGCCTCGACGCCAATACACCCATGATGACAGGACATCTTCGCGGTCCCCCCGTGCTAGTGCAGATCACTGCCATCACAGAAGTAGGATCCAGCGCCATACAACTAGAACAAGTACGCGTCGCACGTGAAGAACGTATGCAAGCTGGTGTGGGTGATGTAGAAGGAGAAGAAGATGGTGATGTAGAGGTTGAAGGTGAAGGACCAATGCCCAAATATCCTCGAGGAACTCTGTGCTTCCGGCTCTCCGACGGTGCAACCAGCATCGAAGCAATAGAATATAGGACGATACCTCAGCTCTCGCTTGGTACCACCCCGCTTGGATATAAAGTGCGTTACTTCCTCTCTAGTTCGGATGGTCATTGATTTAATCGTGACAGTTACAATTGAAAGGAACTAGGATACACAAAGGCATGGCCATGCTTGAGCCAGCAACTGTCATTTTACTAGGTCGCAAACAGGCTGAGTTGGAAGTAAATCAACTCCACGATCTAAAAAATAGTTTACGAGTTAGACTTGGGTATGTTCTTGGAAAATCATTTCTTCATTCAGCAAACTAATCACATATATGAAAGGCGACCCATGTCTCCTTTACGTGATGGCGCTGTGGCGCATGTTGAAGAACGAGTCGAACCAGCGGCTGCTGTCATTAGGTCTCCCCTGCACGACATTTCCCCTCCTCCAGCTCCTGCATTCCCACAACACAACGATGATATTGACATGGAGTCACGCCGCCGCTTACCCGAGGCTTCTTCTTTGAATTCAACGTCAACTACAAGCAGAAGCGATAAACAAAACAGGCCTATGGCTGGACTCCCTTCCCGCCACGGTAGAGCAAGCACAGGCAGTACAAGTGACTCGAGCTCTCTGGTCACTTCTTCTCCATATTTCAGCCTCAATTCGGGATCATCCAGTTTAAATACTGCCGAAACAAGAGCCAACACGGCCGCACAAGATTTGGACTTCAACCTTCAGTCGACTTGGAGACAGGTGCAGCCTACTCTGCCTTCTCCGTCCCATGAACCTCCAAATATCTCCTTCGATTTCGATCTTCTCAATGACTTGGAGGTGGAGAACCAACCGCCTACCCCCGATGACAAAGGTAAAGGCCGCGAAAAATCTCCGTCCATGATCATGGATGATCTTGGTTCCGATGAGTATGACCTGGATGACGGGAATGATTTCACTGATCCCGCATTCCTGGCAAACATCGATAAACTGGAAAGGGCCGCTCTTCAGCGAGGAACCAGCGTTGTTCCCACTAACAATCCACCTTCCCCAGGTTCACTACCAATTTTTGGTACCAATGCTACTTTTGGTGTGTCCTTGCCTACCTCAGCTGGAGTCCGAGGCAGCTCAGTAACCAATTCGCGGGCTGCATCCCTTGCAAAAATCGAGGATGATATTATCGAAATTGATGACTCTGATGACGAAATTTTGGAAGCTGAGGACAAAGAAAACGCACCTGTTCCTACAAGGCATATCAGAAGGAGAATAGAAACTGACAGACATCCACAAACTCAAAGCAGGAGTCAACGAAGTCGTCCAGTCATACTGGCAACAAATCCTGAAGACATAATTGATTTGTCTGACTAAAAACTTGACGTCTCTTAATTACTTGTACTGCTACATTTATAAGACACTTTCTTGCTAACCCCCTCATGGCATATACCCAGAGTATAAAGTAAAACTCTATAACTATAGCTGTAACAATAAACATTCTTGAAAAGGATTGAGGAACCGTTTCCCGGAATGGACTCACAAGATTCGCCCTCCTTATCCAGGACCTATCGAGGCATTTGAAATCAAGTTCTGAGCATTGCTCCTTACAAATAAACCTGCGAGAGTGGTTGGTGCTGCGTTTGCGCATCGATATTTGTGCAGACAGAAAAAATCGATTGCGCTGGATCTAGATATAAATGTCACGTCAGTAAAGACCGCAAGTAATGAAACACACTTAGCAAGGTCATGGTAAAAAGGACAATTGATGGGTACAGAGATTCAATGGGACGTAATATACATACATGTTAACACATAACAGCGGAATACAAAGGCTTTTTACCCAACAGAACGCGTCCAATAAGTGAAAAAGAACGCCCTGCCAATGAAAGGTAGAGTTTGGAATTATCCAAGGACTGTGACCTTAGTCTTCTTCTTCTTCTTGCTGGAACTGGCAAAATTGCGCCAACTATCAACGCGCTGCTCTCGGTTATCTAGGCCTGATGTTATTATTTTGTCGAAAGAAATGATTAGAATGCTGACATACCTTCCCAACTTTTATCTTCTTCGGCTTTCCTCTTTCTTTGTGCCACTTCTTCGTCTTTCTTCCTTGCCTCCAATCCTTCATTGGCCAAGTTCATTTTGACAGCTCTATATAATTTGTTAGTCTACGAAATTTATTGGCGACATAAGGTAACGTACTTTCGTCTTCTGACTTCCTCATCAATCAGCAACTGCTTGGATTGGGCGCGCAGCCTCGACTTGAATGATGGGTCTAATCCTTGAAGCTTGAGGTCTGAAGTAGGCGTAGTAGGAGGAAGATTCAATGCTTTCAATACAGAAATGCGTGCTTGGTTGATGACAGCATCTAGTTCCTCTCGTTTTGCTTCGTCAGAAAGTTCAGACTCAGCCTTTTGACAAGGATTAGATATGGTTAAGTGTGTATTCAGCACATGGAAACGCACTTTCTTCAAGATATCAAAAGCTTCGGGGGCCCGCGCATGGGAACATTTATCAGGATGGATAACTGTCGGGTGAGGAGGATCCATTAGCGTTCTTTACACGAGCGTTAAAAGTAATGCTGCATACACAGAGAAGTTTGGCGATATTTCTTTTTCACTTCTTCGGTCGTAGCAGACTCATCTATGTCTAGAATATCGTATGCACTGGAAGAGACCTTGTGAATGTCTAGGGTAAGTAAGGCTGATATCTGTAGCTTACTTGAGCTTGAATGCCTTAAGGATCCGTTCGACTTCCACTTCGCGTTGAAAGGCAGAAGCTTCTCTGTTCAGAATTTTATCTATGTCGACTTCAGTCTGTTTCGGAGCAGAACTCGATGGAGAAGGCTTTCCCGACATTGACGACCAAGAGAATGAATGCAAGTAGTAAGTAGAAACGAATGGATTATGGCAGCTGCCCCTTGTTGGGATCGTCGTATCATGTGATCAGACAAATACATACTCGGCTGAAGAGTGAACGTTGAACACTAACTTAGCCCTCAGAATTGACTTTCATTATTTAAAGCTCTAAACACTTCAAAATGCCCTTCATTAGGCCGCTATCGCGCACTCTCCTTACAGTCAGTTGCTCCCTGAATTATCAATCTGAAAAAGTTAAACCCAGTCACTTTTGTTCTCGGTAGTTCAGACCGTCTTCAATATCTCAATTACGACTTACTGAAGGACGACCCTTCCTCCAAAATACGTTGCACAGGACATGGAGAAATGCATCTATGGAATCACACAATAATCCATCCATCCCTCGACGCCTACCTCCCATTGGCAAATCAAGAAGCGAAGTGCATGCTGCAAAAAACAGGGCACTATTAATGTACAGTACGGCTGTGGTAAGGCTATTCACGTTTATTTCGCCACCCGATATTATCTGACGATTATTCAAGATCGTTGTTGCTATTGGTGCAAGCTACGCTGCAGTACCATTATATCGAATGTTCTGTGCTGCTACCGGATTTGCTGGAACCCCGAAAGTCGGAACTGGTCGCTTCGAACCCGAACGTCTCGTTCCCGTCGAAAATGCTGGACGCATTAAGGTTCATTTCAACGCAGACAGGTCCGAACAACTACCATGGACGTTCACTCCGCAGCAGAAAATTGTCAGTGTACTACCAGGAGAAACAAGTCTAGCGTTCTACAGGGCAAAGAATAATTCGGACAAGGATATCATTGGAATTGCAACATATAATGTTACTCCCGACAGGGTATGTCTACATAGATATGGTTACTGAATACTAAAGGCACTCAATTCTAATAGGTGGCACCTTATTTCTCCAAAGTCGAATGTTTTTGTTTTGAAGAACAGCGACTCCTAGCTGGCGAGGAAGTTGACATGCCATTACTCTTTTTTATCGACAAGGATATGCTGGACGATCCCGCATGCCGAAATCTAGAAGACGTTGTACTCTCCTATACCTTCTTCCGGTTCGTTGTATGAAAAGACAACTTTCTGTCAATTTTCTTACTGATATACTATTAAATTCTTTTAGGGCTCGTCGGAATGAGCAAGGGCAACTTGAACCGGATGCCGAGGAGAACGTTGTCCAAAAGTCATTAGGTTTTGGAGCTTACGAACATGCACCAAAGGCAGAAACACGAAAGGCAATTGCGGAATCCAGTTCTGCATCATCGGTATCTACATAAAACTAACACACCATATAACTCATCAAGTCGGATACAATTTCCAAGTGGCCTGCGACAATGCGACGCACAGTCTAACTCCCATGATATAATTCTAGTAATATATAGATGCAGTGATATGTATTTTATGATTCCGATCCTGGCACTATAGCATTCGTTCCAGGGTTCACAGCGGCCTTATTTCCTACGATATAATCACCACCTTTTGCTTTTGCCTTTGGTCGTGGTTTCGGCCTTAGCCTCAAATTTAGCTCAGTCTCGGGTCGCACTTCAACCTCATCCAAAACTGGAACGAATGTGGCGTCGTCTCTGTCGTCTTCCGACAATGACATATCTTCCTCGCTGCCCGATTGAGACGGCCTAGATCTTGTATTCACATTTCCAACCTTGACTTTTCCTTTTCCTTTCGATTTCGCCGAAGTGGCTTTTGGTTGACGAACCTTGGCTGAGACCGCGGATTTGCCTTTCCGTTTTGACACTCTCTCGCTACTTGCTGTCACTGTCGCTTCGCGCTTCTGTTTTTTGGCAAGGGGTCTTTCATCGTCACTATTGCTTCCTGCACTATCATCAACAGTTTCATCCTCGGGTGCTTTGGATGCAGAGCGGAATGATGATGGCGATGGACCTGTGCTTCCTTTCCGTTGCTTGCGGAAGTCTGAAATGACTTGCTGCAGTCTTTTACTTTGATAAGCTCTACTTTGCCTTGGTGCCAAAGTTCCACTTCCAGAAGAGATATCTAAAAAATTGTTTAGGTTTCCCTGTCTATTGAGCGCAGCCGCCTATCAACCATGACTATAAGGGTCCGTCCAAGGCAATGATGGTCAATGATTAATAATTACTTACCTGGTTGCGTTTATTCATCCGTTGGATAATTGGTAAAAGGAGCTCATCGACTTTGGATTGCTTCCAACCAAGCTCCTGATGTAAGAATCTTTGAATCCACTATTAGAGTGTTATCTATCGAGAATGTTTGACGGGAAAATACGCACAGGCGAAGGCCATCCAAGTCAGGCATCCCCCATTTAAAAGGCTCTTCTGAACTGTCCACGGTTGGATGATAGTATGCGTCTCGCTATTTCACCGTTATTAAAAGAATAATTTTCAAGGGTTTGGTTTACATACCACTACAGAGTTGGGCCAATCACTTGCTAAATATAAGTTTTTGAATTTCTTCTTCTGCAAGTACCAATTTTTAGCACACTGTAAGAAATGAGTAGCAAAAGGAAATTACGAATTGTTTGCGGAATTTGGATTGATTATCTTCAGGCCGATCTTTTCCAGACTGGACTGTCGTCCACCAATCCTTGAATTTATGTAAGCCATTATGACCAGGAAATTCCTTTAGCAACTCCATCGCAACAACAGGTCCAACCCCAGGAAGACCCTCTGTATAATCACTTCCCAGAAGGTAGGCAAGCTGGATTAACGTGTCGCGGTCTAGGCCTAACTCTCTCGATAAATCTGTGAGCAAGAAGCATTCGACCGTTTTAGACTGATTGAACATATTCTTGTATACTCGTTGAGCACCGAAAAGAAAGACATCTGAATCATCGGTTATTACACCGTCAACCAGACTGAGGGTGACAAGTTCTGCGCATTGTGCTTCTGCTTCCATGGGGGCAGTGATATAGGGAATTCCAAATAAACGGAGCATAGTCTGCACAAAGTTAGCACGAGATTTCATCTCAAAAGTTCCAATGGAAATAGGATGCGCACCATAATTTGAGAAACCATCTGTTGTGTAATATCTTCTGAATCGCGCAATGCGTTTTTCCTCTGTTGATTGAGGGTCTTGATTTCGTCATCAATTTCTTTCCGAATGTCGTCCACGTTCCTTCCCTTCACTTGCGACATGAATCGAGCAAATTCTCCTTCCTCTGCATTAGCATCCATTTCTTCAGCAGCATCCCAGCTTTCTTGAAGGCCATCTGTAGGTGAGTTAGGTTCAGAATCACGCATGGGAGAAGGTGTCCGCGACCAGGCAAAAAGAGGCTCTCCTTCATCATCCTCACGATGCGGGGGTTCCTTATGTACCGACTTTGGTGTGTACGGCGGTGAGTAGGATGGAGGATTAGAGATCGTGGCTGAGGGAATATTGTGTGTTTGAATAGAATCAGTATGTTCGGCCCCGTTAGGAAGGCTCAAAGGTTCATTCTCAATTGGAACTTCTTCCATGAGATCTTCGTCAGAATCGGACAAAGGCGCGTTACCGGTGCTGTGCAGAAGATTTCCAGAGAGAATAAAAGATGGGAATTTATTATCTGGCTCATCATCAATGCGGTCCACTTCTTCGATGGTTGGGCTAGATAAAATTTCGCTTGACATACTTGCCAAAGTTGCCTTGTCGGATGAGTTAAGCAGGTTTTCTGACAATTTAAACGTCGGGGAGATATGTTCCATTTGTTGTGATTGAGATTCAATGACAAGGTTAGGTGTTCCTTCTTTCTCGAGGCTAGGATTCGAGTTCGAATGATCCAAGTCCTGGGTTGCATTCACCTCTTCAACATCGGGACTATCAATAGACGACGATGACGCGCTCTTTCTGCTTGTCTCGAGTGTACCTTTGCCATCAGCCTGAGAAAGAGCGGACGATGATAATAGGAAAGGCTCTCCAAATACGGAAGTTCTATTCCCTGGTTTGAAAGGAGTGGGATGACTGCGATTCGGCGTGTTCGCTATGGATATTACCGTTTTTAGTCGACTCGGATTCGTAAATTCTCCGTACAGGTCATCCTCCGGACTTGTTGGTCTAGGCGTTGTAACGAGAGCCTCTTTACTTGACGACGACGCGATATGTGAGTTGAACGTGGGTTTCGAGTAGTCAAACGACTCCTGTATTGCAAAAGCAAGTACATCTTCATCGTCTTCAGGAGCCACAATATTTCCCGGATTATGGTCATCGTTTCCGTAAAGCCCAATTAATGAAGATGACTTTCCCTTGCGATCAATAGGCCTAGGTATGACAGAAGCGCCTTTATGAGAGCTGCTTCGTTGGGCAATAGCCCCTAACGCCATTTCTCTCTGATACTGGAGCAAGTCAGGATCAGGGGACACGGCGTCTGGTCTATGTCGAAGATCAGTTACAAGTTACGAGATTTTAAGAGTATGAGATAGGCTGACACATGAACTTCTTCCATATCTGCGTCACTATCGTCGTCGTCTGCTTGTACTGGTGCTTCTTCTTCATGATCAAGTACTATCGGCTTTTCACGAGTTCCTATGTCTTTAATTCCAAGGATCCAGCCTCCATCAACGCCTTCATTTTTCATCAAAATGTACTCTCTATTTCTTTCACTGGCGATACGAACTGGAATTACGATATTGGCGGTACCAATCGAATCGGTAGTCATAAGGAGCTGTTGTGTAAGGGCATTGCGTTGACGAAGGTTGTTAATCTGTTGCTTAGAAAAGTCAAGGGGAGTTCGTGCACTTTGGAGCATCTTATGCAATCGAGCGTAGGATGTTTGCCTGGACTTCAATCTCAAGTCTCCAATAATTTCGTATTGCACTTCCGTAGGCAGTTCACGGAATTCAGGAGAATTGATGTCAAAATCTTCGGGTCGCATCTCTTCTATGAATGCCCTAAGTTCGTCTTCTGTAGCCAATCGTGGGTCTGGAGCAGCAGACTTTGTGGCCTTTGCAACGACTTCCTCTAAGTCAACCTGAGGTAGACTATACGGATCGTGGTCGCGGAAATTACTTGTCTTCTTTGCAGAGGATGAAGGTGTGGGGATTTTCCGTTTTGTGGGTGTTCTTGGAGTTGGTCCTTCTAGGTCTTCCAAGTACACGGTATCTTCATTGAGCACAACATCATTGTTTCCCCCCCTTTCCCTCTTTGATTTCCTGGCGCATGAGATTAATTTCAAGGGGAGCGTTATTTCATAAGTTTTGCGTGCCTAGTATTTTGGGTATGATTCAAAGCTTCACGCCTCATCTGAGCAGCAAGAAGTTTCTCAGCTAACTTGATGTGACTAGAAGCAGCACCACTTTTCTTCCTCTTGCGGTCATTCTACGATAATTGATCAATCTTTTCTGAAATATTGATAATAGTGAGAGAAAAAACCTCACAAGAGTGGATCTTTTCAATGCTGGTGCACCCCCATCAAATACGAATACAGGTTTTATTCCATAGAATAGCAACTTGGATATTCTGCGTAAAAAACCGAGTAGATGAGCATTGACCAGTGCACGCCCTTCCTTATCACGCATTGTCGCCTGAAATTGGTATAACCATATGCTTGAATCGATGGCCATAGTCTTCCCTTCTACTGTCTCTAACCTGATGTAATAATGTGATGAGCAGCCATGTTGTGTGTCGTTCAGAAGGTTTATCACATTACCGGGCGACCCACTGGGGTCAGAAGAGACCATAGTGATTTGACACCCATATTCTAGATATGAGATGGTGAATAATTCGTCTGCTTCCGATTGGGAACGCTGTTTCGTCGGAGTCTGGACAATTATAGCGATGGGATGGTCTACTCTTTCAATGTTTGGGCTCAGTTTGTGGTAGCATTATGCTACTACGAGTGCTGGAAACGTTGAAAAGCTCAAGTCTTTTGGTGTTGATTCAGATTAACAAGCTGGTTGGGGCTCCGAACTCGGGAGAGTGAAAGAGTGACTCGAGACTCGGGCATCCGTTACGTCATCCATCTAGCCAAACAAAGGCGCTTACATTTTACAAAACTCTGTAAGTTGTCGTGAAAAGAAAAGACAGGTATATTATTCTAAAGTCAAAAAATAAAATAGATGTAAAATAATTTTGGTATGATACATGATTAACCGCCAAAGTCAAAGGCATCCTTCCCACAAATAAGTCCAAAAACAAATATGTTTACATAGGTAATGAGTGAGCAAGAATATTGCATATGTAGAGGATCGTTCGTTCTGTTTGTGCAAAAAGAGATCTAGCAAGAAAATGTAGAAAAATATATAAGGTCCGTGTCTCATTACTTCGTGAATATTAAGAGAGTGTAAAAATTATTTTGGACTTGTTGGGCGAGATGTACGGCCACGATCAACAGTGTCGGGACCTCCGCGTGCAAGAGGAGATCCTCGGCTAGCGGGTGAGCTAGTTCGCGACGAGAATTGGGCGACTTGATTAGGTGGGACTAAACCCGACTCGTTAGAGTTTTGGTGTGTTGGATTTCCCAAACCTGGGGACGACCTTGCGTCGAAGTTCGACATCCCGGTTCCCTGCATACCCAGAGGGGCTATGGAAGGCGCACCCATGCCCATGCCCATGCCCATACCCATACCCATCATTGGCATGCCCATCATCGACATACGAGGATCAAATCCACCCATAGCATTATTCATGCCGGGCATATTGCCAGTCAAATTGGGAGTCACTTGAGAAGCCGCACCTGCACCTGGCGCGCCTTCACCTCCAATCTGGGATCCTGCGACCGAGAACGCCATCATAGCTTGCTGATAGGCTTGAGCAGCTTGTTGAGCAGCGAACATATGTTGAGGATTGAAACCACCCATCATTCCGGGATAACCCATTTGCCCAGTCATCATGGGGTTCATAGGAGGCATTCCACCCCCACCCATCATGGGGTTCATGCCCATCATAGGGTTCATTCCCATCATCATTGGGTTAGCCATCATAGGATTGAACCCAAAGCCACCGTACATAGAACCTCCCTGCTGCATTTGGTCCAATTGTTGTCGTTGATGGTCATCGAAACGCCGCTGTCGTTCTTCGGCGAGGCGTTTTTCGCGTTCGCGTTCCGTCAAAGCAGCACCGACGCCTCCATCGCGTTTCCTTTCACGTTCATGGGCTGTAATTGCCCCCAGAAGTCCAGTCTGAGGAGGTGGGGGTTTATTTGGCACATTGATAAGAGAAGCACCGCTCTCCCGAGCAAGTTCCTCTTGCCTTCTAGCGGAACGATCCTCCTTATCCTGCAGACCAGCAGAAAGAAGACCTTGGGGTGTGAAAGCCTTTGTCATTGTTTCGGCCGGGTCCAGTTGGACAAAGGTATCACGCCCAGGAGCTTGGTCGGGCTGCGGTGCACGTCCATTTCTTCCAGGATCCAGAACTTGACTCCAGACCGTTTGACGAGCAGCTCCTGGCTGGGGGAATTCTGCTTGTGTCCGAATGGGGGTCCCGTCGTCGTAGTGCGTGCGCCTACCGCCGTCGGCTGAGTACTGGTCTGAGATCATTCGGCGTGGAACAGGCTGCGGCTGGGGATGATGGAAACCATCGCCTAAAATAAAATGAACAGAAAAACAACTAAGAAACGAAGCGAAAACCACACTATTTTGAGATGCTTACCCATAGCACGATTCCCAGGTATCTCTGGTAAGTTTCTGGGAGGCCGAAGATAGGACGGTGTCTGAACATTATCTTGATGGTACTCTTGTGATTGCTGAGTCTGCAGCGGTCTCAGAGAGCCGGCTGTCGATAACCCTTGCTGAGAAGAACTGTTCTGATACCCACGAGCGGGGGGCCTCTCCGAGTCTGACTCAACCTCGTCATCGTCATCATCTTCCTCCTCTTCCTCCTCCTCTTCATCACTACTCTCCCAGGCGCCCGCAGCATTCGATTTCTTCTTCCCATTGGCTCTTCCTGGCTTATGGGTTGCAGCGTGATGCGCAGCTTGCTGAGCCTGCGCCTTGAGCTTCCTCTCCGCAGCTTTATTCGATGGCGCGAAAGATGAGCGGTATGGAGCACTCTCCCCAGATGATAATGGCAAAGGAGATGACGCATTGTTGCGATCCGAACGAATCTTCAAAGGTTCGACTGTCTGAATAGGCTGACGGGGCGGCGACGTTGAAGGGGCGGCTTCTTGATCGGCGATATCCAGATACGTCAACGCGGCCAAGGCCTCACCATTGTGATCATCGTACACCAAATCCGAAGGGTCGTTTTCTTTGTTGTGTGCCATGCGTTCGTCTTCTTCGGTGACGGTCTGAGAAGAAATACTCCCAGCACCGCGGTGGTCGAAAGATCGTGTGGTAGAAGACTGAGCACGTGCACCGGAAGGTTTACGGCCCAAACTGGACCGACTCGGGCTTCGCCGACCGACCAGAGCGCTGGTATTTTGGGGGGAAGTCGAGGTTTTGTCTGCGAACGCCATAGGTGTGCCACGACGAGAGGGAATGGGTCTGTTATCATTCGGAGCTGTAATGCGGCCAAGGTTTTCACTTGTTTGTGGCGGCGGGCTCGCGACGGCTCTATTTTGCGGTGCATCTGATTCATTGTAAGAAGACGTGCCGCTATCCTCTTCATCTAAAGCAACATGTTTGCTACTCGCGCCTTTATTCCCATTATCGTTTTGGTGCATATAGTAGAGGGCGCCTGCTTCGGCCATAAAGTCGTTCGGTTCTTCAGTGGGCGTAGATCTCGCAGTCTGCGATGGCTGGGCTTTGAATGAGTGTACTTGACCTGACAAAAAAGTATTGCTGCTATTTGACCGATTCTGATCGATATCACTGCTGGGCTCGGGTGATGTGCTTTCCCCCGCCGAGCGACTGGATGGATTAGTGTTTGATCTCTCATTTAAGTAAGAGACTGGGACGGGTTGGTTCAAATTTGGGGATAATGGGGGACCACTCATATTGGATATGCTTGGCGATGGTATTACAGGGCTGGAAGCTGGAGCCGTATCGGATACGGTTCTGTCTTGTAGCTTAGGAGAAACGGGGGATGTCGGATTTCTATCAACCAGGTTGTTCCGAGAAATAGGTCTGTCTAGAGAGGACGTTGGCCTGCTACTAGTAGGTTGTTGACTCGAGCCAGTCGGTGACGTGCTCGAATTACCATTGCTAGGCGTAAAGCTTGAGATTTGTGGACTACGAGTGATTGGCCCTGATAATATTGATACGGGAGGTTCTGCGGCAGAGACGTCAAGGTGAGAACGGTCGTTCGGGACTGTAATAGCAGGAGTAGATCCTTGTCGCTGTGGACGATCGTTCAATGGAGAAGGAGACGGGGTATCCTGCAAGCTGGAGACTGCAGGAAGGTCGGTCGAGAGGGTTCTTTCAGTGATGGGTGTCAAAGCCCCAGTACGAGATGGTGCTGAGAAGGGGGTATTATTGCCCAGGTCTAAGGGCGGGAGTTGCAACCCAGCGGAAGTATATTTCGGTGCAGATGTTTCGTGATCTTGCGAAAGCGAAGATTGCTTATTGCGATCATCCCCACCTCCAGAACTTCCCACAGCAGGCAAAGCTGGAGGGGAATCAGGTACGGGCCTTTGAGCAGGGCGAGGTTGAACTGCTTGAACAGCTGGTCTCATATTGGAGAGTAGAAGCCTTTTCATCTCGCCCCTAATGGCAGAGGTCCGGTCATCTCGAGGATCCATATTTTCCACGACTTCTCTATCCATGAAAAGATTCTAAAGGAATATTGATATCAAGTAGAACAATCATAAAAAATGCCGCAACGCACCTCTTTCTGCGGTCCCACAGGATACCCAAACATCAAAGAAATGGGATCACGAGGATCCCATGTCCAAGCATCGGGTCTTCCGTATAGTTCGAAGGCATCATGAAGCGCTTAAAAGACCATTATTATTTTCCCCTTAAATGAAGATAAAATACACAAGCTTACCGACAATCCACTTCAACATCTCGGCAGCTTGTCCAACACTGTTTTCCAATTCTGGCATGATCAACACCCAAGCTTCTCTTCCTCGCAATGTGGCAGCTATATCGTCGTCGCCAAGTGTACCTTCAATTTTGATGAGGGTGCTACGATCGATGAGCTCGGGCCTTTCTGGATAAACACCAAATGCCTGAGTAACGGAGTGCACAGTCAAAAGAGGTTTTTTGCGGTCCTTAGGTTTAGGTCCCGAGTACAAAGATACAGTAGCTCTTGTAGGCACCGCAAAGTTGGATGCATTCTGTTCTCTTGAGAACAAGTTAGACATGCGTTTCTTCTTGACGCTAGCCTGGGCTGCATTAGCTGCTACGCTCGTTGACGCATTGTCGACACCTTCACTTCCTTCCTGCACAACTAACCAAACTCGTTTCCAATCTGTTTGACCTGCAATACGAACTCGAGCATAGCCTTCCATCTTTCCGCGAATGAGAGTTGGAGGGACATCGCGGGCTAAAAAAGCATGGTCAGAATCCTGACGGTGACATAAAGGTGCCGACGGAATTACTGACCTGTTAGTGTAATCCTGATAAGATGAGCGGTATAGATTTCTTCGAGCCGTGATTTCTCCCAAGCAGCAAGGCGTAATGCCGCAGCCCAAGAAATCAGGGCAGGCGTAGAAGGACAGGAGAAGAGAAGAAGATTAGATCCTGCTGTATTGAGCGTTAGGACATTAGTGTATCTTTTAGCGGGTGCTGTGGGAGTTGCTGGAACTGTTACGGATCCCAACACTTGAATAAACTTTAGTGAATGAATAAGAGTCAGGTCAGACAAAGGGATGGCAAACAGAAGCTCACGGCATCAGTGACGTTGATATAAGAAGGCGGAACTTCTTTTCCTTGTTTGCTTGCTTCTTGTATCTCCTTCATGGACCAAATGCTCAAAGTGGTGCCACCTAGTTGTGCCCAAACGTCGACCCAGCCTTCATCTTTGTGGGGTTTCTGGCCGTCTGGTTGGCGTTCATAGCGGCGTACGAGAGGTCCGGAGAAATAGACTTTGTGTGCATGAGCTATTGATAGTTGAACAACGGAACGAATTTCAGGATGCAAGGGTGCGGGAGCAGGTGCAGCCGGTTGAGGTTGTGGCTTCTCTTGAACGGAAGTTGAATTATTTGGAAGTTGAGATCCACTGGGGCTAGGAACCATGTCGGTGTTTGAGACCTGTTGTGGATGAAGTTGAGGTCTTTGAGAAGGAGCAAGTCCGGTAGATATCTGAGACGTCGGTTGATTGGCCTGTTGTGGAGACTGCAACGGAGAGAAGTTGGACGCTTGTTGGTGGCTCTGAGCGTACAAGGGTGATTGATTCTGAGAGGAATACCCAGTTGCTTGATTTTGAGTACCGGGACTTGCATCTTGGGGAAACGAATTTGTCGACGGAGGCAAATATTGCTGATTTGGGTTTATACTTCCGTTTGGATTCGGCTGAGCAGAGGACATAGGTCTTTGCTGAACATTGGTCTGGACATCAGTCGGTGATTGTTTGTTTCGGGCAAAGGAAAAGTAAGAGGAAGTGCGAGCATGAGCCATCCGTGGAGACTGATTTGGAGAGGCAGTTTGTTGAACAAAATTGGCGCCAACGGGGGCGATGTGTGCTAATGGTGGATTGGTGTTCAAGCGCTGGGAGTAATCGGCCTGGTACTGGTTGAGCTGGCTGTGCAGCTGGCTATCCTGAGCGCGTAGCTGCTGAAATCTAGGAGGAGGGATGTATCCGTTTCTCGATTCCCAATGAGGAGGAGAAGTGGACTGGGGATAAGAGTTCATCAACGCAGGACTGACTGGCTCAATGCTGATGGGAATTTCTGCTCACTTCTATCCATCCTGCTTTATACACGTGCACTACATCTCGACCGCTCCGGATGCACCGCACAACATTTATATTGGGCGCAATTTCAATTCACCACTACGTGTCCTCGTACAAGTGCCCATGTAAGTAGTATCAAAAGAATGTACGGTATACGTGGTGTCCTAATTCTCTAGGTAGGTGCATAATTTCAAGTATCAAAAGGAAAGGATAAAAGGAGTGTGGTGAAAAAAGAATGTTGTGATCTAAGGAAAAGTTATATATCATTTAGCTGCTAGTCTGCGAGTAAGATAAAGTCTACACAGGATCGCGTCCATTCAACCAATTTCAGCTACATCACCGGTGGCAGCAAGGTCAACGCCATTGGTAATCAAATAGGTAGTGGCTAAAACAAATAAGAGTCAAAATCTTTGTTTGAACTGGCCACTATCAATGTTACGTACATACATCGGGTTTACCCACGTCGATTGTCCGCTGCATACTAGGGTGAAAATAAGCCGCAATTCATCTCTGACAACGATAGTAACGTTTGTTTCATACCACATCTGTCTCAACTGCTAGATCGACTGACGAAGAACCGTAGCTGGACAAATACAAGGCTGGCATGCTTCCAGCATCGCCTAGGTCTTACTCGCCCAACTAAACTATGTATAGAACTCACTTCCTGGGTCCATTAATCCAGTCACTCGTATACTGCTACAAAAGACATGTATCAGTTACAATGACAGAATGCGATGGCTATAAAAGCCGATGGCTTTGAGAGGCTTGGACCAAGAGTGATCCCGCTGGATTCAAATACAAGATACGCGTCGCTGAACACTACTAAGCTGGAGGAGCGAACTTGTAATTGGGATCGTGATGCCCAGTTGGGATTATACTGTCGAGTTGGAAACAGGTCTTGCCCGTTTACAACGAAACCCTCTGACGAAATCGTTTGAAGATGTGGCCATGAATCTCATTTCAGGGGTCGGAACTTCAGATTCCTGGAGATGGTGAGCAGTGCCTGTATTCCGAACCAAGTCAGAATTCGCCAAAATTGTGATGATTAGATTATGAAGTACTTACTTCCCCTCGTAGGAGCTCGGCGTGTGAGCTCCCTAGTATAACGTTCTGCGGTAGTTAAATGGGCAGTTTTCTGAGGCGTATTGCTCAAAGCAAAGCGGCCACCAGTGATAGAGCCAGGGACGATGGTTGCCTCAACACCAATGGCCAGAAGAGTAGCAAGCGATGTGATGATTAAGAAAAGGCGCATTTTCAACGACAGACAATGATAAAGCGGAGGGAAGAACTCTGAGCGAGATAAAAAGAGAATAGCAGGACTTTCTTCCGACATATTTCACGGAACGGCATATAAGAGTGGTATTGCATTGCATGATGTATGTTCGAGAGCCAAGGTCCGGCTGAGATAACCTGATTTTGGTTTTTTCCGAAGAATGTTGTTTGATCGACAGGTTGGCATTCCTGGCAGGGATTTCATAGATCAAAGTTCACGGTCCAACAGAAGAAGAGGAGGTAGCCTGAAAAGCACTCATTCTGCGCCATAGAACATGCAAGATTTCGCCTTGGCCACCGACAGACACGCACGCACACATATTGGTCGAGCCAGGTCGAGCCTATGTACAATTTGTAAAATATGCAAAGCAATGGAGTGTGTGCAAGATAAGTACAACCCACTTAAACTAGGTCAGGAAAGGTACGCGTCTGCAGGGAACACAGGAACTACAGGAAAGCAAGACCTGGATTCATGGAAATCTATAAAGAACATAACAATCATTTTATCTGCCTTGGTGATGACATGCATGAAAATTTATTTTCTCACCAGCGAGCCAGCAGCTGCCGGCCTCATTCTGTATGTATGTTCGGTTGAATTCTCCTTTAAAATCGCAAGATGTAGTACTTGCGAATGAAAATTTTGAATGTCATAGGCGCTCGGGCCACAGAATCTCCTGGAAAAAATGACAATATTTCCTATGTTCCCGCCAGATAAGCGTCTGTAGAAATTTCAAGGCCACTCGCAGAGGATCGAAAAGAAAAAAAACAGAACAATAAATGCACAGATGACTCTGCGAACCTGGCTCTCGAATTGACATCATCTAGTAAGCTTTAGTAAGTCAGAATTTGCAACACGACCACAATCTGGACAACGCTTCTTTGCTAATGACGGTTACTGATCGTATGCTTGCTACCACCAAGGATACATATTCCATTGGCATCGGGAAAAGGGAGACAGCCAAGCACCAGGAAACTAGAGATTGATTCAGAGTATTTGCTGTTACACAAAGTCGAGTTCAAGAAAAAAAAGCAGCCCCATAACTTTTTCACGTCGTCCGGGAGTTTCTTTCTTTCTGCTGCTTTAGCGCGACGGCCGCGCCATAAATAATATAGAACGAAGCATTACCGTCGTCTCCCATCTGTTCTATGAAAATGTAGCGATGGATGGTCTTCGTTTTGTTCGAACTTCACAGCGGATTTCTCGGGCTCAGGAAATATAATCGGACTGGCAGGATCTGATGGGGCGAATCTCTATATTGTGTATGCATGATTATTCATCTGTGTCGACGGCCTCCTGTTTAGCCTGTGTGATGGTGGTTACAAAATACAAATAATATTAATAGTAAAACGAGTACAAACTCACCTTGTTTTCCTCCAGTCCGCCAAGTTCTTTCACGAGTCCATCATAGGGAAACTCGCGGCGCACTGCCGGCATATCGGGCAAAAGAACGTATTTCACCGCGAAGCCAAAAGCAACGAAGCCGGAGAGAGCTAGAATAAATTGACGTAGGGCGACATTTGGGGCGATAGGTGGAATATCGGGTCCCCACATCGAGAGAACTTCCTCTTGTTCGTGCAGCTAGTTAAAGAAGTCAGTTGAAATTTGGGATGAGTATTGTTGTAGGTTGCATACAGGATCACCAAAGTTCCTTCGGGTCAAATTGTCATCCCAGCCTTTAGGTTTAAGATGCTGTCTTGACTTCCAGGGCAATTGAGGGTAGCCATTCAGCTGGGGGTCAGGTTCCTGACCCGTTGGAGTGGAGTAAAGTCTAAGAGAAGGAGCTAGAACTCTACTCCTAGCAGTGATTCGTGTCGCGACAGCGCGACGGACGATGGAAGTCGAGTTCATTGTGCGCGGACGGCGACGGCGAGGTGGCAAATCGGGTTGGTGTCGAAGGCCGTGCGAAACACATGCACGTGCCTCTAGGCGGTAGGTATGGTACAGCGCTCTAACCAAATGTGAGTCTGGTTTCTTTCCTTCTTTCCAGAAATTACGTTTGATTATACACATTAAGGAAATGTTCACGAAGATCCTGATGGGTCCGACCGCCTATCTCTCAGGGACGAGGCCTAAAATTTTCTACTAACTTTCTTGTTTCTTTAACCACATCACCCCACTTGTACGACCCTTTTTCACCGATGTCGAAGCGTCCGGTGGTCAAGAATATCGAAATTGTAACGAACTACAAGCGCAAACCTCGCAGAAATCCAGGAGATGTGTCCTACCCAATAACATACAGCAACCAAATGGCTGACTTGCAAGTTCTTCTTTCATCCAGTTCCGTATACTGATAGGTTAAAGTCGATTTGTTAGTGATGTTTGGCACCATATGTTCCTTGCCAATTATTGCAGAAATCTGACTATGTGCCCATTCACGGATCCCCCGAGAGTGGTCCTCGACCTTGGATGTGGGACAGGCTATTGGGCAATAGAAGCAGCCAAACGCTGGCCAGTACGTCTGTTAAACGTGATGATAAGCATATCGCATTTAGCTTGCTTTAGGATTCCAAAGTCTATGGCTTTGATATAGCACACATTCAGCCTCGACTAGAGCGTATAGGAGGCTTTTGCTCGTTGAGCAAACGCGTTGAATGGGTGCATGGTAACTTGTAATAAACCTTGGTCCATTCCCTTAGGATAAATTTGACCGACTTCATCTCTAAGTCTGGACGGATTGCCTTTCCAAACGGACTTCTTTGACTTCGTAAGAATAGCCGGTCTGGGTCTTGCTATACCGGAGGACGAGTGGCAATTTGTGCTAGAGGTATGTCTCAAATGTTGAACCGATTAAACAATGAAAGTTTTTGAAGTCAGTTGGCACAGGACGTCCGTCGCGTTTTAAAGCCTGGTGCTCCCCTTGAAGTAAAGTAATAATCTTGATGAAGACTTTCTATTTCTAAACCTTCCGTCAGATCATCGAAGAGGACCTTCTATTTCCTTGTTCTTCCGTTCTCCTTCAAAAGTCGCGCGAACATTGCTCCCCTATTTCTGCCGTTAGTTGTCCCCCTTATTCCGGATTGCACAGAAGCAAATCAGCGGTTTTCTATGAACGATCTAATACCCTTTCGGAGCGTCACCTTCCCACTTTTAAATCGAAAACCGACTTCCAAGATTACCAAAGCAAAGTTGTTTTTGCTCCTTCGTGTTCAACAAATCCACTTTCACCACCCTCACCTGTTTCTCCGGTGTCTTCAAGCTCGACGTCGGAGACTGAACATCCTCAAGATCATTCTAGACTGAAGATCGCATGGGATGCTATGCTTACGACGCGATTTCTTTCCCCAAACCTACTTTCGGTTCTTCCATTTTATCTGACGTCATCGTCTTTTTCTACGGTGTCGACTCTATCCCATTTATCCGTACCTCTGCCACCTAACTCGGGTAAGGTTCCAAACATCAAAGCGTCCCATTTTGCGGGCAAATATCGCGACCAACCAACTTCGCCAACTCTGGCTGATACCCTATTTGACTTCTCTGCGAGAACACCTTTTAGGTCTGCCAGTACGAGCGAAAGCTTATCTTTCCAGCTGCCAACTGCTGCAGTGCAAACCCCCCAAGCACCCGCATGGGCCACTATGCACCTGGCAAAAACGCTTAACACTATTCAAGGATGTAAAGAGGCTATCTACGCCGAGTACTACAAACTTTATTTTCGTGATGCTCTTCATATTCTATCCAGGACATCTCCGACAGATGTAGACGACTACTCATTCCAGCCTCCAAAAATTATTATACGACGAGCATTTGAAGTTGACTGGAAGAATTGGGAACTGTGAGTTTCACCTATGTGTGTCCTTCCTTTGTCTTTGATGACTGAATTCACTTTAGTGATATGATTGACCGCATTGGCATGCATAAAAATCTTCTTATGCACGCTGCATGGACGCAATCAGTCACCGAATCCAGCCATGATCCTCCTGAATGGCGAAAGTGGAGAAAAAAGCTTGAACGAAATTCTACCACTGACATGAACAATGAACATTTGGTTATAGGATATAATCCGAATGACTTGTGCTGTTCAATGCGTATTTTCACTGCATTCAAGTCCTGAACACACGACTTTCTAAACGACGCCTATAATTGACGCTTATTGAAAGCTGAATACCTCTACGAATACTACTTTATATAATGCATGTACTAGTAAATTGTTCACCATTAACCCCGCAGTCTTAGATTCACCCAGTCTTTTGGCCTGGACCAGTGAACATTCCTAATTAGGAAACTCGGACGACGAATTGGTGATGCCTGATCGTCAGGTAAAACGCTCTGATCCTCTTCTTTCCTCGTTCCAAACTTTGAAAATAACCCCTCACACCGATAAACACCATGTCTGATACTGAGAAGCCAACAACCACCGAGGCTCCCGCCAAAGCTTCGCCTGGATTCGCTGATGCCGACCTCACCAAGTACAAGGTTAGCGCAAAGATCTAGGGTTTCTTGCAGCGATAAAAAATCTAATCGAGCGACAGACAGCCGCAGACATCGCCCACCAAGTCACTAAAAAACTCATCGAACTCTGTGTAGAGGGGGCCAAAGTGATCGATCTTTGCCTCGAGGGAGACAAGCTCATCGAGCAGGGTACCGGGGCTGTCTACAACAAAAATGTTAAGGGTGTCAAGGTGCCCAAGGGTGCGTTTGAAAGTAATCAAAATTTCCTCCTTGTTGCTGACACGAGCTACCGTTAAAGGTATCGCGTTCCCAACGTCGATTTCCGTGAACAATACCGTTGCTCATTTTTCACCTCTTGCGTAAGTCATACAAAAGTTTCTTTTTTTTTCCCCGTCAAGTGACGTGAGCCGATGTTGAAATAACAGATCGGATCCCGCTGCTGACCAGGTTCTTGCAAAAGACGATGTCGTTAAAATCCAGCTCGGTGCTCAAATTGACGGATTTGCGGCCATCAGTGGTGAAACCATTGTGGTAGGCGCCAGCGCCGCTAACCCAGTTACCGGACGTCGTGCCGATGTCTTGAAGGCTGCACACGCTGCTGCTGAGGCTGCTATGCGTACAATTAAAGTAGGAAACAAGAACTGGGCTGTCACTGAAGTCGTTGCCCGTGCTGCTGCTCAATTTGATTGCAAACCTGTCGAAGGTGCTTAAAATTTATTCTTTCGCAATGCAATTGTAGTACTGATACAGATTGTCGGTAGGCATGCTCTCGTGCCAACAAACACAAAATGTCATCGACGGAAAGAAAAGAATTATTTTGAACCCAAGCGAAGGACAAAAACGCGATTTTGAAACTGCGACGTTTGCTGAAAACGAGGTCTACGGAATTGATATCTTGATTTCATCGGGAGAGGATGGCAAGGTAAGATCTACTCAATGGTTCGTTGCAAGCTTAACTAACCATGGGTGCAATTATTAGGCCCGTTTAGAAGAGTCGCGCACTACGATCTTCCAGAGAGATCCTATTGTGACATATCAACTCAAGGCGAAGAACTCCCGAGCTGTGTTCTCTGAGGTTCAAAAGAAAGCTGGATCCTTCCCCTTCAACATCCGCACCCTCGAAGATGAGAAGCGTGCCCGTATGGGTCTGCAAGAGGCCGTCCAGCACAGTTTAGTGAAGCCTTATGAGGTCATGTAAGTAACCTTTTATTACTTCTGACTTGCGTTTATCGAGATGTTTCTCCCAGTTACACACCTGCCAACACCTTCGTCGCTGCTTTCCACTTCACTATTGCTCTCTTGCCCGGAGGTCCAACACTGATCACCAACCCACCTATATGGTACAAGCCCGAGCTCGTTAAGACTGAGAAAGAGGTTGAGGATGAAGAGTTGAAAGCTCTGCTCACCAGAAATTTACGGGAGAGCAGGAAGACCAAGAAGAAGGCACAGAAAGCTGCTGGTGAAGACGGAAAGGAAGACGGAAAGGACGAGTAAACCCGCTTCCACTTGGAATAAAAACGCGAATGGTGTGGAATTTGCGTAAATTCAATGGCGCCTTCGAGATACTTGATATATTTGTTTGCCACTTGTACATATGTATAACACACGAAACACACGAAAATTCTGTCGCTATCGAAAGGTTAATCATGCCTGCTTTTGAGATTCTGCACCGAAACATTCTATTGTACGAGCAACGAGATCGACGTTTTCAAGAAAAGCGTTGAGAGTCAACCTGGCCAATCTAACCGTCAACGTCCGGAAAGTCCTGAAACAACAATGAATCAAGTATCACAACATTAAAGTGGTAATTTGCATACGCGATAAGTTTGTCATCGTTCACAGATAGCTCTCTTTTCACAGCATGCGGTTGTAGCTCAGCATCGACTTCAATGGCTTGCTTAGCGATTAATGCGTGCTTATTTGAGGCGAAAGGAATTTCTACATGACTGGAAATTTTTGTTAGTGATTACACGGACAAAATTCAACATGTTCTTTACATTGTATGCCATTCGGAATCCAAAACCTGTGAAGTTGATTGAGCCATGGAAGGGCTGGTCAAGATGGAGTTTTAGATTAAATAACTGATAGTCTGATACCACATAATCTAATCTTGCCGTCATGGGTGCCTACATGTGATCCGTGCTTTCTTCCTTCCTGACTTTCATCTCTCAGATATATATCCCAATCTTACTATTATATCGCTTTCATTTACGGTTAATCCTAGTGCTACAATATGCACGACAAATCCGAGAACATCGACCGCAACACTACACTTTGCCTAGCTTGTTCCTCTTCCTTGCCTCCGATGCGAGACATTGTCAGCACATTGCACATCACAAATTGTTGTCAACGACCTATATGTCCCTCCTGTATATCCCTCAACCCACGTTTGGCTCGATATAATCCTTGCCTGGCGTGTCTTGGTGGGGTAGATCTCGTCGCCTCAGGGTCACGGACACCATCCAGGAATAACGGTTTTCTGTCGCCGAAAGGTAAGGGAACGGCTCCATTAGCTGCCGCTATGGGATCAGCGAGTATCGACGGTTCGTTCAGGGACGAAGACACTTTTGTACTTGGGGATGACGAAGATGATGAAGAAAGCCTCGAGGGTCTTCTGCCGCCACCGCCGCCTTACGTGGATGTAGCAATAGGCAGCTCCGGGAGCTCAGGTCCTACGTCTCCTGCTGAACCTAACACACAATTTTCGTCGTTCTCGGAGGTAAAGAGCGACGTACGACACTCTGTGCCGACTGCGGAGACCGGGAGGACTGCGCCTTACAAATACTATCTTAACCGACAGGATACTCTACAAGGCATAGCGCTACGTTTTGGTGTAGACGTGGGTATCTTTCAATGAAGCTCATGGATACGGACATCTGACCGATGCGTTTGTAAATTCTCAAGGCGTATGAAATCTGTAGAATGAATAATCTTCCACCCAGCGTATTACGGACAACTCCTCATCTTCTGCACACACGCTCTTTTATCAAGCTTCCTCCTACTGCGAAACCACACGAATCGTTGACCTTGAGTCCTGACGAGGAATCGAGGAAGCAGGATGAAATAGCGAGAGAACGCGCTGAGAAAAAGTTACAGACGCTGACTAAAGAGGAAGATTGGCGCGTCGCTAAAGCCTACGTAGCGCTCGCCGATGATGCGTGTGAGCAAGATGCATTTGCTATTAAAGCAAAGGAAACAGGAGATAGCCGGACATCCGCGAAGCGTCTTCACTCTACTGTTGGTAATCAAGCAGTTTTGGAAAGCCTTGCATTAGATCAGTATCTAGAGGACGAAGAATGGGAACGAGCTGAACGCCGAGAAGGGCGGGGTGTCAACATCCCCAAGTTTCCTCTGAAAAATCAGAAAGCTATGTAATTAATTAATTGTCTATAGTAATACGTAGACATATCCATTGCACAGTCATCATCTATGGTCAGAAACACGGAAAGCCTAAGGCGGGATGTCTATTCTATTTCTGTAACATCCGGGTCATCAGTTGAAGCACGTACACCTTCCAGGGCCACTGTTTCTCACAAATTACCCCTGCCGCTACACATTATCGGAATGATGCCGCCACAATTCTCAGCTGTTCGATGGACGCTCTCGATTGTGTGTTCCGTGTGGTCGCGAGTCAGGATCACATTGCTTATCATAGCTATCCATGCAGTACCAAAGGCGACAAATCCGAGACGTCGTCGACTCCACGGTTTGTGCTGCAAAGAAGAAAGAAAAAAGGACGACGTATCATTGATTACGCAGTGGAGGTGTCAGTGTTTATAGACGTCTTTTTATAAACGCGGGCCAAGTTTTTTCTACTTACGGTTCCTCATCGGGGTGACGAGACATCTATACGCTTGTATACACCCATGTGGAACAGTCAGCATGCTTTGCAATCTCCCGGAAAGAAAGCCGGTTTGTCCATCTTCAAATTATAAAGTGTTTGGTCCCCACCCATGACACACTTGTAATTCTTTCGTCGCCATGTCCTCAAAATCGACCACCGACACGGAGAAAGGAAGTCGCGAATCCATCGACAGCACCAAGAAAGAACAAGTTACCACAGATCTCCCAGGACACTCTAGATCATGGCAAGCCTTTTATCTCTTGACTACGTCATTTGTACTGATTTTGATTTTCAGGTGGCAGCGCGTCCCGTTCACGACTACCAAGGCTCCTGCACCCCCACTCAAGTCGCTTGAAGAGTCGTCACTGATACCTGAAGCCACTGCTAATCTTTTTGACCTCATAACTTTTGGATGGATAACACCCCTGTTGAGTCTGGGCTACGCTCGTCCATTAGAAGCACCGGATCTCTGGAAACTCCAATCTGAACGAGGAGCAGCGCATATCGCTGAACTAATTACCAGCTCGTTTGAACGTCGGGTCAAAGAAGCTGAAGAATATAACACCAAACTAGCCAGTGGAGAAATAAAACCAGGTTTCAAGCGCGTCTGGTGGTCAGTTACAGGGAAGAGGGCCGAGAAGGAAAAGGAATGGAGGGAGAAGACAGGAAAAAAGAAAGCGAGCTTGGTCTGGGCTATGAATGACAGCGTCAAGTGGTGGTTCTGGTCAGCGGGTCTCCTCAAAGTCATTGGGGATACCTCCCAGGTGACAAGTCCCCTTGTCGTGCGGGTACGTTTTGGTTTATTTCTACTGATATCGAGTGTAAACTTATTATATGCATAGGCCATTATCAACTTTGCCACAGATTCATACGTTGGGCACAGAACTGGAGGAAACGTCCCACCCATTGGTAAAGGGATCGGATTGGCCTTTGGTCTTATTTTGATGCAAATCATTGCATCGCTCTGCACCCACCACTTCTTCTACCGCAGCACCTCTACTGGTGTTCTTATTCGAGGTGGTCTGATTACCGCTATCTACGACCGCTCCCTTAGGTTGACTTCTCGTGCACGATCGACCCTCACGAACGGAAAATTAGTCAATCATATTTCGACCGATGTTTCTCGCATAGATTTTTGTGCAGGTTTCTTCCATATGGCAAGTTCCTATTTATTGTCGTAAGTGAAAGTGCACTAACTGTAATCCAGGCGTGGACAGCACCTATACAAATGATAATTTGCCTGATTCTTCTGTTAACCACCCTGGGACCGTCCGCTCTTGCCGGCTTCGCTTTTTTCGTTCTTGCGACCCCAGTACAAACGTTCGTCATGAAGAAACTCTTTGGTTTGAGGAGAAAAAGCATGGAATGGACGGACAAGCGCGCAAAGCTTCTCCAGGAATTACTTGGTGGCATGAAAGTCATCAAATTTTTTGCTTGGGAGGTTCCCTTCCTTGAACGGATATCTACGTACCGCAGGAACGAGATGGCGTGAGTTATCAGTTTATTCCAAATACTCGCTCAGGGGCTAACACTATCACTATAGCTATATACGTTCACTACTACTCATCCGCTCTGCGAACAATGCCGTTGCGATGAGTATGCCAGTCCTGGCGTCGGTCTTGGCTTTCATCACCTACTCAGCGACGGGGCACACTCTAGAGCCGGCAGCTATCTTCACCTCTTTGACCCTATTTACGTTGCTGCGTCTACCCCTTATGTTTTTACGTAGGTCCATTCATGATCACATTGTCGATCATTGTCATACTAAACCAAATTTATCATAGCTGTCTCTTTTAGTGCGATTGCCGATGCTGCTAACGCCACAGGGCGTCTATATGGAGTCTTCGAGGCAGAATTGTTAGAGAAGACGCATACAGTCGATCCAAACATCGACTATGCCCTAGAAGTAAAAGGCGCCTCCTTCACTTGGGATTCACCTCCCCCGGAAGAAGAGGGCAAGAAGGGCAAGAAACACCACAGCCGATTGATACAATCATCCAAGGCCAAAGCCGAAGTCAAGGCGAAGGCCGCTGCTGACCAAAAGCAACGCACAGCAGATGCAGAGGAAAAAGCAAAGAATGAAGCAGACCGAGTTTTCAAAATGAAGGACATCACGATGACTATCCCCCGAGGTCAACTCGTGGCCATCGTTGGCCCCGTTGGGAGCGGGAAGACAAGTTTACTCCAGGGTCTTATAGGAGAGATGAGGAAAACGTCTGGCAGCATCGTTTTTGGCGGATCAGTGGGTTATTGTCCACAAGGCGCATGGATTCAGAACGCGACTATCAGAGAAAATATCTGCTTCGGACGACCTTTTGAGGAAGATAGGTACTGGAACGCCATCCGTGATTCTTGTCTGGAAACCGATCTTGAAATGTTGCCCAATGGTGACATGACTGAAGTCGGAGAAAAGGGAATATCCCTTTCCGGAGGTCAGAAACAGAGGATCAATATTTGCAGAGCGATCTACTGCAACACTGAAATCCAGATTTTCGATGTTCGTATATCTATTTGCTTATCATATATGCCAACTTGAAATCCTAACCATATATATTTAGGATCCCCTATCAGCACTTGACGCCCACGTCGGCAAGGCTGTTTTCCAAAATGTATTACAGAACAGTCTCTCTGGCAAGACAAGGATACTTGTCACCCACGCACTCCACTTCCTCCCCCAGGTGGACTACATATATGCTATCTCGGATGGCACTATCGCTGAACAGGGTACCTATAACGAGCTGATGTCTAAGGACGGTGCATTCTCGGCATTCATTAATGAGTTTGGTAGTGCTGAAGAGGAGGAAGAAAAAGAATTAGAGGAAGAGGAAGACGCTATCGAGGACTCGCTAGAAACCAAAGAAGGCAAGGCGGCAGCAGAAAAGGTCAAGATGGAGAAAATGAAGAAAGCCGTAGCTGGCGCGGCACTCATGCAGCAAGAAGAAAGGAACACGGGCGCCATTGCTTCGGACATATACAAGGACTACATGAAAGCAGGCCACGGTGAAATTGTCGTTCCTCTCCTCCTAATGTCGCTCGCCCTCATGCAGGGTGCCACGGTCCTTTCGTCTTATTGGTAAGTTTATATCTTCACGAATATCAGAAAACAATCCTAAAATGAATGGTAGGCTCGTCTGGTGGCAAGAACAGTATGCAATTATATCTATGCTTCTTTCGATTTGACCACTAATCTATGTACCAGAACGTTCCATCAACCTCAAGGGTTCTACGTAAGATATAGTTTTTTTTCTTCGTGGCGATTTGCATTTTAACCTGGTCTGCAGATGGGTGTTTATGCTGCTCTAGGGGTTTCACAAGCCCTATTCTCATTTGTCATGGGGGCATCTTTTGCACTACTGACATATTTTGCATCGCAATCCTTACACAAGGTACGCAATTCCTCGTATAAGCAGTATTTTGATTTTAATCGTTTCTACTAGTCTGCTATCCAAAGGGTTATGCATGCTCCCATGTCATTTTTTGAGACCACAGTGAGCTCGCATGTTCTCATAATTATATTATTATACGTTAAACCCGATTTTGTAGCCCCTCGGTCGTATTATGAATCGATTCTCCAAAGGTACAAAGTCTGCATAGCAATATTGGGAATCGTGTTTACTAAATGGGTTATTCGCAGATATTGATACTATCGATAATTTATTAGGAGGTTCGTCCGAACAGCTATGTGGTTTCGAGCCGTTTCCTTACAATGTGGGAATTTAGATGCCCTTCGCATGTTCATGGCAACTTTTTCATCTATTCTTGGCGCCATCATCTTAATTTCTATCGTTTTACCATGGTTTTTAATCGGAGTCTTTGTTATCCTTATCGGATACATTTATGCTGCGGCTTTCTATCGAGCAAGCGCCCGAGAATTAAAGGTATGTCATGAGCTCCCATCAAATATTCTAGATGACGGACTGACTGTCTTCGTGTTTTAGCGTCTGGGTAATGTCTTTCTCACATCTGCGATTTCTTAGGGAACAATATTGATCCAATTCATCTAGATGCCGTCTTGAGATCGTCGCTATACTCTCATTTTTCAGAGAGTTTGTCCGGTCTAGCCACCATTCGTGCCTATGGAGAAGCAAACCGGTTCCGACTGGATAATGAAAACCGGGTCGACGTCGAAAACCGGGCTTACTGGCTTACCGTTACCAATCAGGTACTATCTCCGTTGCTACATCGTCGTTTAATTTTGCTAATGTGATCGACAGCGTTGGCTCGGTATCCGATTAGACTTTTTGGGAGCACTATTGACCTTCATCGTCGCATTGTTGACAGTTGGGACACGGTTCACGATCTCCCCTTCGCAGACTGGTTTGGTTCTTTCTTACATTCTGAGCGTGCAACAAGCGTATGTCCACGCTACCCTGCATGTTTTATCGAAGTTGCCTTACGTTTATATATATAGGTTTGGATGGATGGTTCGCCAGAGCGCTGAAGTGGAAAATGACATGAACTCGGTCGAGCGGGTTGTGTTTTACGCGAAGGGCATTGAACAAGAAGCACCACACAATTTACCTGAGAAGAAGCCTCCTACGTCATGGCCGGCAGAAGGTCAACTCGAGCTCAAGAACGTAGTGCTCAGTTACAGGCCTGAGCTTCCACCTGTGCTGAAAGGCATTTCGATGTCCGTGAAAGCTGGGGAAAAGATAGGCATAGTCGGAAGGTAAAATACATTCTGTCAGCCTTGCTTTCACGCACGTGGTGCTGAATAATTTTAATAGAACCGGTGCAGGCAAGAGTTCAATCATGACAGGCGAGTTTAGTTCAGTTTATATTTTCTCAAGCTAATAAGATATCACCACCAGCACTCTACCGTCTCGTCGAGTTATCTTCCGGCTCCATTACATTGGACAATGTCGATATTTCTACCATTGGTCTTACAGACCTGAGGAAGAGCCTTGCCATTATTCCTCAAGACCCGGTGCGTATTTAAAGCAATTTTTAACATCCTTTATTTATCTAACTGCATTGCAATTATAGTTGCTTTGTGAGAAAATATGACGTCGATATTCTTGACTACTGTCCTAACTGATTCATTTTCTAGTCTCTGGTACATTAAGGTCAAATCTCGACCCCTTCAATCTTCACGACGATGTCACTTTGTGGGATGCACTGAAGCGAGCTCATTTGGTGGAGGCGTCCAAACACAATTCGATGATTAAAAATGAGGATGAGTCCCCCAGCGGAACTCACACACCCACGAACCGGTTCACACTGGATACAGTGATCGAGGATGAGGGTGCAAATCTATCTGTTGGGCAGGTGAGCCAACCAGAAGGTTTTCTGTATGACCTTCCCACTGATCTTGCCGTCTGCAATCAAGCGGTCTCTTGTTTCTCTGGCTCGTGCCTTGGTCAAAAATGCCAAGGTCATTATTCTGGACGAAGCTACAGGTGCATCATTTTTTTCTGCGCTTAAGGTCTATGACTGTTTTCTAACATAGATTCCTTAGCATCCGTGGACTATGAAACGGATCGCAAAATCCAGGATACCATTTCTTACGAGTTCCAGGACCGCACCATTCTTTGCATAGCTCGTGAGTCAAACCCTTGTTTGTTCAATCTATCTTTATCTCAAGTGAAAAAAACCAGACCGCTTGCGCACAATTATATCTTATGATCGCATATGCGTTCTCGATGCTGGACAAATTGCTGTAAGTGCTCTCGTAATTTGAGGCCAATAATGCGAGCGCTAAATATATTTCGATGCTAGGAATTTGACACACCACTTAACTTATACGATAAGGCTGATGGTATTTTCCGAGGAATGTGCGAACGCTCCTCGATAACGGTTGACGACATAAAACTGGCTGTGAAGGCCATGACCGCTGATGCAGACGCATGATTAATGAATGCACAACTTTCTGACTAACTGAATGACTTTATACATACTGGCTGGGACCGAACGACGAGAGAATTCATATTTTACACAGGGGTTTTTTTTTTAATGCTCGCATGTTTTGACGTAGACGCAAATTGTATAATGATATAATAATAGGCCAAAAAAAAGTTGAAAGAAGCAGGATAACATTTGAGAGATGCAGGGAGGGAGAACAGATGAGGTCGTTACACTATTCGAATACAGATATCGTGAGAGGTCATGTCGTAATACAAAACAACAAAACAGCATAAAATGAACGCAAGATATAGGGGTGTACCAAGGGGAAAGCAAACAAGCACAGATGTTAGGGTTGGGGGAAGGATATATCAATCTGGTAAAAACATCTTCCTGAGATATTCTGTGGCCACTTGCTTCAGGTTGGCGTCAGTATTTGGATTGTTTATCAATTCCTGAAAAATTTACAACATGAATAATAAGTACTGGTGAAATTCCACATTAAGAAGTAAAGAACACATACAATGGCTTTCTCAGTTTTATTTTTGTTGTTCAACTGCTCCTTCTTCGAGTTGATTTCACTAATCTCTCGAGCCTCTCTTCGCCGCAGGTATTCCAACTTCTCTTGAGCTACTTTGGTTTGCAAATTAAGATAATGCAGGCAGGCAGCTATTACTTCCTGGGTAATCGGTAGATGCATATTAGGTGTATCAGATGACATTGATGGCATGGGTAGTGATGGATGCAAAGAAGGTGGTTGAGGATGTGGCTGGCTTATCGGCGTTGGCTGCTGAGGCTGAGGCTGAGACTGAGACTGAGGTTGAGGTTGCGCTTGCACCTGAGTCGTGTGCGAAGGGTGAAGCTGATGGGAAGGATGGGGAGGATGTGACGAATGAGAAGGGTGCTGTATTGGTCCGGGACGCAGACCGGCTGCAGAAGGTGCCTGAGAAATTGGTGGAGGGGGAGGGGGCGGTGGGTTATCTCGTAGATCCTGTGGATTGATATAAACATGCTGCTGCTGCTGCTGGTGTTGTTGCTGTTGTGTCTGTGTCTGTTGTTGTTGCTGTTGCTGCTGCTGCTGCTGACGATCATGACCGAGTCCGTTCAGTCCGTTCAGATGAGATGAATGATCTGCAAAATCCATCGCTGCGTCGTCGTCATCCCCGTCATCTCCGCCGACCATACTGTTATTTCCGACTCCCGAACTCCTACCCTGCACTGGTCGTGTGGTGGCCGGGTCCCCATGCCATCTAACGATGGATTAATTTTTAAGACAAAAGCTGTAAGATAATAGGTTTCCGCCTACCTTCGATAGAATAGCTCATACCATCCCACACGGTGCCAATGATCAATCGTCCGAGCTGTAATATTCCCGACATCGCTTCCTCCCTTGCGGGCGATTTGCAAGCGCCGCTCGTACTCTCTCAGACGATCAGCCTCACTCAGCTGAGCAATATTGCTGGCCCCTCCCGTCTGCCCATGGGCCGTTTCGAAGGCATAGATCTGCTTAAACAGATTAAAATTACGTTCATAGCACCCCTTCAATGCCTGGTATGTTTTTTTCCCACCAAATACTTCAGCTGCACACTAGATAAGATTATCTCTGTCAAAAATGAAATTGCAATGCATGTGTATGTGGGCAATCTTACATCTCGCAAACAAGAATTTTTCGTTGCACGCAAGGAATTCCAATGCTCTTCCTGACCGGGACCCATTAGCCAACTGAAAAGCTTGGATTTCTCTTCGTCTGTCCAGTGTTTAGCACCCTGAGCGCCGCCGTCAAGATCATAGCCATCCCCTTCATCCGGGCCAGGGCCGCCAGTTTCCCGCCTCCGTTTTATTGTCTGGGCATTCTGAGAGCCATCGACCTGCTTGCGCTTCATAGCAGGAGAGGTTACGGTTGCCTGTACGGCAAATGTCGAATGTGAGGATGAGGTGCCGGCATGGTTTGAAGAACCTGGCTGGTTAAGAGTGGGTGGGGAAGTGGATAGATTGCGAAAATCATTACGACTATAAGTAGGCGCATGGCCCACACCCGCAGTAAGATGGTTTCCCAAAGCTTGACCAAGACCATTCTGGTGGAAAGAAGTCTGGAAAGATGGTGAGCAGAATGGTTCATGAGTCGAATCATAGGGACACACCGAGCCACCTGCGTCGAGATTAGGGTCTCTACGATCTTGGAGAGGCATATGGGCGTAACTCATTGTTGCCTCGCTGCTAGGGCGGAAAGAACATAATTGTGGTCATAAGGAGATGGGGGAAGGAGAAGAAGAGTAGGAGACTGACTTTTGTACCTGCGAGGCCATACACAAACGAGCCGCACGAATGGATTGGATCGATCCAACAGAAATGGCTCGGATCGTTTCAACCCTTTTGTTTGTTTCAATCCATTTTGCCAAATAATAACAACTTGTAAGCTAACTACTATACAACTCCATATCAGGCTCTCCCTCCGCATCCTCGTCCTCCCCTTCTGCATCTTCATCATGCCATGACTCCATATCCACATAAATTATTCCACTCTTCAGTGTAGACCGCATATCAGACTCCGCATGCACCGCACCATGATAATCTGCATATATCTCCCCAGTAAAAATAGTGTCATCGCTTTCCGTCTTCAGACAGAGCACCTCTTGCCCAGTGCTTTCTTCTTCTAATGCTGACGTTGTGCTCGGCGCAACAAGTGTCGCCGTCTCGGGCGTCTCAATTTCTACAGGTGCTTGATCTGGCAAAACCTCATCAACCACCATATCCTCTAGTTTCTCTCTCTGTACCACGGGTTGTTCTGGCGTAGGGGAAGCTTCATTTTCCGGAGAAGATTCAATTCTTCTTCGCTTCCGAATCGAAGGCGCCCGTGAAATTACTGGTGATATCTTGTTTTCGCCCAAAACTTCACTACGACCAGATCGCAGTGTCCGGCCTGGTGTTAGCTCTTCCACAGGCGACTTGACTGCCACATTTTCCTCGTTCTTACTCGACTTTTTGTTATTTCTCCGTCTGGTTGACGCGGACGGTGTCGTCACAATTGGAGTTGGGACGTTTAGATGGCTCGAACGCGTCCGCAGGCTTCTCAAAGCAGATGTCGGAGGACTCGACGGTGTCGGCACAGAAGTATCATGATTAGACCTCAATGGACGAGATACTTCCTCCTTCGCTGGCGCCTTCGTCGGTGACCTGCCAGAAGACCTTGTCTTGGTCTTTGGTTCAGGGGGAGTGTCATCGACGAGCATAGGCATCTCATCTTGGTCAACCGTTTCTTCCTCAACCTGCATTGGCGAGTCTACAGCCATCTTGTTAGATACTTTGGGTGTTACAGGTATCACGGGGTCCTCAATGACGCGAGATTCGACCTTGGGACTCGCTGGCACAGGAACATTGTCTTGTGCTGGCAGATCAACAGCAGCGTCTTGAGCCGTTCTCGTAAGAAGATATGGCGTCCACTGAAGCTTCTCCGGCTTCAAACGAAGGTACCCCTTTCCTTCCCATGCTCTGAGATACGCTTCCACCTTCTGCCGGTCAAAGTGAATTTCGTAGCGCTTAGGAGGGACGAATGGGGCTTTGTTCCCATCAGCATCCTTTTCTTGCGTTTGCATCCTTTGGAGGTGTTTCCGGGCAACGCCATTCTTTCGGCCTTTGGGGAACTTAATGGTTTGACCGGGAGATGGCCGAATAAGAGGTGGTGTACTCTCCCGAATGAAGATCATGTTTTGCTGGATCAATGTGTTACAGACATCTTCGATAGTCATTGATGTCGCCGAACTGATATCTGTTCCCGAAGTCAATTAACTTAAGAACAACAGCGAATAGAATAGAATAAAAAGTATATACCTTCCAGACGAATATTATCAGGAGCCTTCTCAAGATATCGCATTAGAGCAAGAGTCCAATAATTCTTGTAACTGAAAGCGCCTAGGCTCGATAGAGGCTTTTCCGGAGAACCGAGCCTTTGCTCGATTTTGGAAAGAAGATAGCCTAGACAGACGGAATCAATTCAACAATTTCTGATGATAAGATTTTTTGCCACATACTGAAATCAATAAGTAAATTACCCCATCCCTGTCGTTGTCGAACAGGTAGGGTCATAATACAACTAAGATTATAATCCTTCGGACATCGTTTCTCCTTGCTAAAATATCCGACAAAGCGGGCGCCAAAGTCGTCCACCTGTGTGATTACATAGAACAAGAAAGGTTCAACATCATAAAATAGAGATTTGTGGTCCAAGAACATTTTGGAAAGAAGACAGAGGTTCTGGCAATAGATCTAAGAAGGGAAAATCGGGATTCTTCTTGTTAGCATCAGGTGTATAATTGACTGCGGATAACATCGAATGACCTTGTTCCGCCGCCCATCAACTTCAAATATAGATATATCACCATCTCGGTATATCTCGTCACCGGGAGGATGTCGTACTTTACATTTCATCTGATCATTAGGAAATTAGATAAAACATCGAAATTCATGAAAAACAAATGTATTACCTGGTGTCGGATGGCCTTGAAACGACTCTTCATGTATTTTAAGCAGAATTCGCATATCCACAGCCTACCGTCCGGTATCGAGGCGTATTCTTCCGGAAATGGAGCGTCATACCAGGTCTTGATGTCATATGGCCCGAATCGGATATATCGTATTCGAAGAACGCCGGGCTCAAATTTAGGTAGGGGTGTAACGCCTCCAGGTGTGGATGGTCCTGGAGAATTGGCCAAATCAATAAGCTTCGGAATGGGTAGGTGCTGAAGAGCGGCGGAACGGAGCGGTCTTGAGTGACTGGGGGTTAGGAAATCACTACTGTCCACCGCCCTAGATGATGACGCTGTCGGCGGAGGAGGTGCAGGCGGCGCTAGCTTCTCCTACAAGTTCAAGAAGAGTCAGTTCTCTACGCTCAACCAAATTAAGTTGGAGGAATTAGTGCTTTACCTCGGCTATTATTCGGCTACGCTCGAACAACACTTTATCAGTGTTGGATGGTGTCGCTTTGGACGTGTCTCTGTCTTCAACGCTCAGGAAGTCATCGAATAATCCGTGAGGAGATAATTCTTCCTCCTCCTTTTCTTTACCTTTACCTTTCTGTGCTGGTATACGGAGTCGGACCATACGGCTAGAAAGTGCTGTAGGCAGCGGGGAAGATTCTCGGGGACGTTTTCGTCTAGGCGTTCGAGTCTGTTGTTCATCAAGTTCAGCTTCAGAACTTGGAGTAGGCGCGCGTGGCTTTGGTCGTACGGATCCCTTCGGAGGTCGCCCGCGAGGTCTGGGAGCCATGGGTGTCTCAGGTGGTGCGTCGTGGTCAGACTCGTCTGCTGCCAATGCATTCAATCGCGCTTTGACTTTCGCAGTGCTTTTCCTTATCCTCTTGGGCTTGGTCGAGGTAGGTTGAGCGGGCACAACTGATCGCGAAGTGGAAGCTACAGAGGGTTCTCGTTCAAGTAGGGGAGGGGAGAGTGGTGGGGGTAGAACATCTTCTGCGTTTTGATATGACGGTGGATATGATATATTATCAGGTAGCAAAGGAGGACATTCTGGGCAATGCCATTCGCCTTCAGGCGGGTCTTGAATAGGAGGCTGCACGCAGTCCATATGCCAACCTTTGAACAGAAAATTAGGTTTGTGGCCATCAATGAACATAAATATAGCGCACCTCGATCACACCAGTCGCAGAACAAGATACGCTCCTGTTTCCGTTAGTACTTTGGTGTTGTCGAGAAAGACAGGACTTACATCGTCGCCCTTTTCTTGACAGACTTCACAGTTTTTGCATTCTATACACTTCCATGCATAAGAACGAACAACATCGCCGAGCTTCTCGAGTTCCATGCAACTTGGATGGCCTGTATACTAAGGGTGAATAAGATTATTGGTGTACCACAGCCCATGACATACCACTTCGACCGCACTCATGGCATGTAAGCATTCCCTCTGGTTCACCCCGTTTGTTCTTACTTTCGTTCCCCTGACAAAAACTGCATTCCTCCTCGCGGTAGACTTTGCGCTTTCGTTTGGGCTTTGTTGGTTGAATCGGTTGCACTGGTCCAACAGGAAAGAATGGTATTGGGACTTGTGGGGCAAAGGGGTCTCCCTGAGGGCCTTGCGAGTATTGTCGGATCTGATGATTATCTGCCGGGGGCGGTTCGTGCTGTGGTTCTTGATTTTCATGCTGTGTCTATAGTAGTAGGGATGATGTTAATAATTTGGGTGCACTTCATATATTCACGACGCGTCGCGTTATACTCACCACTGACGCCAAGTCCGCCGTTACAATACCTGAATTAGCGTCCTCAGCCATCAGGGCTGGATCGATAGGGGTTTCACTGAGCGCTGGGTCGATGGGTATTTCGTCGACATTGCTAATGGGTGTACCAAACTCATCATAAGAGGGTTCGCGATCAGCTGGGGCGTTCGGAGGGAAAGCAAGGCCCCTCATAGCGCATGCAGCATGTAGTGAGTGGTGTATTCTACAAAAAAAGGGATAAAGAAGGGTAGAAGAACGACAGCTCGTCGACAGAGACGGTGAACAAGGTTGTTTGAGTTTGTTTACACGAATTAGCTGGTTTGGCGCGGTCTGACCAATTCAAATGTGTGTTGCGCCTTTGATCGCGAACTAACAGAGCAATTCGGTTTGTAAAATGTATCAGCCTGCAACAGTACTATGTGGTATTCATGAGCCCACGAACAATTTTTGGGACGTAAAAGGGATCACACACGGACCATGGACACGGGGCTGGCCATGGCGTTTCCAGTGAGTGACTCAAAACGACCGTGGCACCGATATTTAATTCAATTGATTTGTGACTCCGGACAATTTTCTTGACGAAACCCGTGCCCGAAGTTGGCCCAGCACCGTAACCTATTTCGGGCGAGAATTGGCAGGCAGACTGACGGTGTCGGTCCTGCTGGCAAATGCCCCATGTGAAAGGAGGGCAGCCTACTCGGGATTTGTTCTAGCGACCATCAGGCGTAAGGGAGACAATTGGTGCTCTCTTATATAATAACGGACACAGCAAAGGAGAAAACATGTCCGGCCGTAGTGCCGCAGCGACATTTCCGCCTCTTTAAACTAGAAAAAAAAACTGTTTTACAGCCTGATGTCTTGGGAAATGGCTTAGGAGATACTAGAAACGTGATGCAAGTGAGAAAAGAAAAAGAGAAAAGAAAAGAAAAAGAGACATTCGGTATGTGGCACTGCGAGCGCCAAATAGGAACCAACAATTGAGTGGAACCGTATCCCGTTTGTGCTGACCTGTTAAGGATTCTTTTGGCTTTGCAAGCACACAGCTCTCTCTTTTCCCCCTTGACCACTACCCACCACGTCTTATACAGCTACGCAGACGATGGCGGCGGTACATCCGCTGCCAACTCAGATTATTTCTCAATATGCTCGCAGCGGCCTAAATGCTGCTGGTCCCAGCGGTATCACTTCATCACCGGTGGCGACCAGGAAGCGTAAACGCGCACATCAGTACACTGTCAGCTACAGCGAGGTCCAGGAAGTCGATAGCGACGGTCGCCTGAGAGAGGTCATCGTAATCGACGATACACCACCCCCACCTCCCACAATCTCACCATCAACTACCCATAATGGTGCTTACTCTGCGTCATACCAGCCCCCATCTTATGGCGCCCCCATTCGAACTAGAGCACGAGCTGCAGCAGAAGCTCAAGCCCTTTCAACCAGTTCTTCTTCTGTGATGACTGCCCCGGCTCCAAAGAAGAAGAAACGAGACCATAATGATGAGGTCCGTGCGCCGGCGGCCAAGAAGCCTGCGGCTTCAAGCAGTCAACAATCTCATGCCCTTGTCTCCAACAAGTCATGGGACAGCCGGCCTGCTGTTACTACTGACGATGTTTGTTATCCTTGCCTTTTAATTACTGTTCCTTTCTTTGACCATATTTATTTTTTCAGACCTCCAAGGGGCCCGTATCCTGTGACGATAAAGAAGGCCATTATATTATCGTTCCTGATGACATGATTCACAGACGTTGTAAGTTGACTCCTCAAACACGACATATTGTTCTTACACATCTTTTTCTTCAGATCGAACAGTTCGATTGTTGGGTCAAGGCACCTTTGGTAAAGTTGTTGAAGCCATCGACACCGAAAACAATACTAGGGTGGCCATCAAAATCATTCGTGCTATTCCCAAGTATCGTGATGCAAGCAAAATCGAAGTACGCGTACTTCAGAAGCTAAGGGAACGTGATCCCACCAATCGAAAGTAAGAATCTTTCTTTTATTTTCAATCCTGCATCGTCTTATTACCTTTTACAGTAACTGCATACATCTTCTGAGTTGGTTCGATCATCGAAATCACATATGTCTCGTTTCAGAGCTCCTAGGGATGTGTGTCTACGATTTTATCAAGGAGAACGATTTTGCTCCTTTTCCACGCCATCACATCCAAAGTTTTGCTCGTCAATTGCTGGGCAGCGTGGCTTGTATGTTTTTGCATTCATCTCACATTGTTTCAGTTTATTCATTGACATCTCATTTTCTAGTCCTGCATGAGCTCCGACTAATCCATACGGATCTCAAGCCAGAGAACATATTGTTGGTACATAACGAATATCGAACGGCTCACATTGCTGTACCCGGAAAGGTTTGTATTGCTTCTACTATTGTGATGGTTTGACTTATATAGCTGTCAGCGAAACGCCCCACCGAAGTCCAAAAAGATATTGGAATCGACAGACATCCGTCTAATAGATTTTGGTTCGGCGACTTTCGAACAAGAATATCATTCCTCTGTCGTATCCACCCGACATTATCGAGCACCAGAGATTATTCTCGGTATGTAGGCTGGGTATACGTTTCTGATCTTTTTTTCTCATACGAACCATCTAGGTCTCGGTTGGTCATTCCCCTGTGATGCTTATTCACTAGGGTGCATCCTCGTCGAGTTCTACACTGGGCTGGCTCTCTATCAGACACACGACAATCTAGAACATCTTGCTATGATGGAGATGGTGATGGGTAAAATGCCTGAGCGCTTTGCACGGGCAGGCGCAAGGTCAAAACCCGAATTCTTCAAGGATGGTGCCAAACTTGATTGGCCCAAGCCAAAGGCTTCTCGACAAAGCAAAAAAGATGTTCGTGCTACACGTCCTCTATCGGTACGAAATTCGATCTTTTCTACTATTTGAGTCCTCTCTAAATGCTGCAACAGGAAGTAATACCGGAAACAGATCACATCAACTTACAATTCTTGGATCTTGTCAAGAAACTTCTTGCTTTCGATCCTGCTCAGCGAATCACCGTGCGGGAAGCTTTGCAACATCCTTACTTTTCTCTGCATATCCCTCCAGAGTTATGATGCATGATACCTTCGTTTCCCTTATTATATCATCATTAGATCGGACGTCTTATTTGCTTCCTCATCTCCAGTCACATCTTTGTCTATGAAGCTCAATTGTACCACCACACACCCATCCTCATGTCTTTATATACAGCAACGCAACTTCGAAGGATTTATCCGGGTCATCCAAATTCTCCCCTTTTGTCTATGGCGTGAACATTTATTATCAAGCCCAGATTTCCTGATCGCCTCCTGGAAGATCTGGACTAACTCTGCAAGTTGTATATCCAATTCGCTCGACATGTACAGTACCCCGACCATCCTTCCTCCAACATTACTACGACCCGTCACTCAACCTATTTGTGATTTACTTGCATTGTGCTTGAACATTTTCTACATTCTTTTTTTTCTGTTATATTCATCTTAGCATGGGTTTCTCTCTCCTTATTGTCTTACCCTTGTTTGTCCCTCTCTAGCAGAAGAGCAAAACAAGTTCATCATTCCACGTTCCTTCTTTTCTTTTTCTTTTAGCATTTCTCCCGCCAATTTTTATCTGTTTGTCGTTTCTTAATCGCCTATACAGGAAACGTCGGCACAATTATCTGTTACAATCTGTTTATCTTGTGTAACACTATCGAATACTAGATGCCTCAAATGCAAATATCGAAACTACTGGAATTTACGTACGACCGGCCGGCGGATACGACAACTGACTTCCTTGACCAGCTTTGTCAGCTACATCGATGCACCCGCGGGCTTGCGCTTAATAGGCTGACTCCAGTTGGCGACACTACTACTTATCTGATGTCCGAGTCAGAAGAAACATACATTGTTCTCCTGATTTGTACGTTTCTCCTCAGCGTTGGTTTGATTTATTTCTGATTCCGATTGATTTGATAGTGTGATGTCGGATCGCAGATGGTGCACTATGCCCTTGAACGTCCTGGACTACTGTTAACACACATGCGCTAAGTTCTCATTAAACTCCGATAACGGCAAACCACCCGTGCATGACGAATATCTACTATACAAATTGAAGGCAATAGGAAGGAAATATGCGCACATAACTTGACTTAAGGGTCCGGTTAAAGGAAATTGTTGATATGCTGCGAACCTCTGGACATCGCGCTATTGTTATCCGTGCAATCGTGTCATTTGACATTGACTGCAACGAGTTGTGCGTAAACCCCTTTGATATGTGCTCAGTATTACTACCCACTGCCCGTTTACAGGTTTGCTTCGAATACTGCCACCTTAACTGTTAAGTACCATTTCTCTTGTCAAGCATAGCTAACTATTAGCACTCCGAGCTCCAATCACGTTTGTCAGTGGAGTCGACGAGGGCTCCTACGAGTCTACGAATACCCATATTCCCACCAAGAACCATGCACAATTATATCTGTGATGACCCATGGCGATTCTCGGTATTTTGCGTTTACTCCTGGACCCGGAGCTGTGCTATTATCTTCCATCTACTCAGGATCCCACGCACGTTATATACATCTCACGGCAAAGTCAACCTCACATTAACGTGCGGTATATGGTGCACCTTACCTAGTCACCACTAAAAAATGACAGCCGCCAAATTGGTCGAGGTACAAATTGACTACCCCTAACCCCACTGTGCCGGAGGGTACGGGCAAAAATTTCAAGCACCAACAAGGTTCGGTCAATCAAATCTATATGTTTTATTTGTACAAAAGTAGTCTAGAAAATTTTGGGGTATACAGAAACATTAGGGAGGAAAATTGCTAAGGAAGTCCACCAATAATCATGGCCTGTCGTAAGAAATCTCAATTGCAAGCAGCAGCACAAGCACAAGAGGGAAAAGCAAAAAAGATCATAGCGAGGAAGGCACTGGAAATATCTTCCGAGTCGGAAAATTCGGAAAACGACGAACTCGAAACATCGTGGGCTGGCTATGCGCAATCCGACTGGTCAGAGTGGGGTGATTCAAGCGACGAAGAAATAGAGGAGTTGAAGGACAATTTATTATTGCGGAGTTTGAAGGTGGCATATGAGCACGAGCAGTCTCAAATAGCCAAGCACGTCGTCACGGCGGTGAAAGAGAATCCAACCCTACATGCAATTGAGTTGATTACGGGCAAAAATCTCACAAAAATGGACTGGAAGAAGACTAAAGTTGGCTAAAAGCAATCAACATTTTGGTTACAGGCGATTTGATTAAGTAATAGGTGTCACTATAAATAGTCTAAATTACTATATATGGTCTATCTTATCTTATCTGGCCAATTTGGTGACACTGAATTTTATAACTCCGTCAGTTTTTGACCAATCAAAAAACGGTCTAGCAGATTTGTTCCCCTTGTCAAATGGAGTGTTTTCCCAAAAGGAATAAGAAAAAGGGGAAATTTTGCCGACGCCATAAACTTTGTCACTTTTTGGTGGTGACTAGGTAAGGTGCACCATAGTTAACCGGAGTAATGCAATGTCGAACTTCAGGCTATCGACAACAGAGCATTTGCCAGGTGTTTCGAGAAGGCCGTAAAACATTCATGAAGTCGGGCGTAAAACGTTTGGACGTTCTATTACGACAACCTGGGTTTATCCTCTGAAATTCTCTTCGTCTTCTTTGTCGTCCACGCAGGTGTTGGCCGGCAGAAACTCCGGTGAAATTCCGCGCCATCCCCAAGTGATTTACCTTCTGGTGCTGGATTATGTCGACCTAAAAAAAATTGGGGACGTGGAACGTGCGCGATGTTATCTAAATTCCGCACTTCGATACCTAGATTCGTGATTGACAAACTGTCAACTACTGGATACGAATGCACACGACGTCATAGAAAAAGCTGCTGTTTTCGAGCGATTGTGGGCGGCCGTGACGAGATTTACTGTCTACCGCTCGCCCAAACTACTAGCCGCCTTACACGAGTTCACTACGGCTGTAACTATAGACATGTATAACATTGACCATACTATCCTCGAATATATATTACACCGCGTGTGACTTATCTCGGCTCAACATGGCTGAGTGATACCAACGAGTGAGAACGAGTTCGAAGTAAACAGCTATAAAAGTGCACTGTGAATCTAGGTGCATCCCTTTTGAGTTCGGAGTGCTTGCCGGACGCCGGTGCGGCGGTACATTGTGATCCGGTGGTGGCTCTAATCATCATGACTCTTTTAGGAGCTTCAAGGAACCAACGCGGAACTTGGCCAGAATACGCCTTATAATCATCGTATACCCTGGGTTACTATCTTTCCGGTCCAACTGATCACGAATATGTCCAATGCCTTTGTCTCGACTTCTCCGAGTCAGCTTACCACGCCGGTGATGGGGACAATGAATCTCTCAAACCAACCACATCTCGTGTCACTTGTACTTCAATCAAAGAAGGCGCTTCAACATGGCGAATACCTCTGTACAAAAGCGCATAGCGCGTCAAACGCGTCTGCACAAGATTCCGTGGATGTCCTGGCTCTTGACGCTAAGGTTCGCTGGGTCGTGGAAGCAGTAGTCGAGCAGCTGCAGGTGTGGACGCAACTTGAAGGATCTTATCTGGTATGCTTATGGGTTTTCTGCCTTAGCTCGCAGCGAGTGTTGCCAAAACTATCGAAGAGAAGCGAGCCCATTTGTTGAGGCAGGTCAAGGTAAGCTGACCTTCTTGCTCACGCAGTGCACCATCTAAATGGATAATTATCAGGAATGGGACACGGAGCGTACTAGACATAGTGACGCTCTAGACGACATTCTTGAATCTCTAGGCGCACAAGTTGTTCCACCAGAGTTTCATCAACAATCTTCGGACTCGTCGCTCTTTGGTAGTCAACACTCCGCTGACTTGGAAGCCGAAATGGGCAATGGCAGTAACCATAAAGCCAGCAAACACGATCTTACCACTCCAGGAACAAGCCCAAACGGCCGTAAATATGGAGGGGAAAGTAGCTCTTTGAAAAGTCCTCAATCTTCAACATCGCCTGTATCTCCATCCGATACCATTCGTAGAAATGGTTCTGTTCGACGGTACGGAGATCACGGAGGCCTCAATCACAGTCAAGTACAGAACAGGGGGAAAGCAAAAATGAGTCACTCAAACGGAGAAGGACAACGTAAGAAAAGGCACGATAGAAAGCATTGGAAGACTCTACGTGATTTCGTGGATGATCAAGCTATTGAAAATGTTATGGAGACCATTGAGAACGACCGGTCTGCATTAGACGTAAGTTTGTTGCGACGAGCTATAACCAAAGTTTCGGCCCATATGCTTAAACCAATTTACAGGATGTACTCGGAAAGACTGAGGACTACCCGGAGATTCTGAGTCGTACTATACAGAAAATTCGTGCACAACTACCCTTTCCAGATGTGAGCGACGCTGAAGCTCTCAAGCGCATCCAGGATATTATCATAGAGCAAGAAAACCTTGCTCATACTATGGCTTCGTTGCTGGAGAGCTTGGCAAGTCATTATGATGGAATGGAAAGTGCTTTGAAAGACATCGAAAACGGGGAAACGTTCAGTGAGGAGGAACTCCAAAGTAAGATCGATTAAATCATTCTATGATTTGAGAGGATTTTTGAACTCGATTTTTTAAGCCATGAACAGAGATACAGAAGAGCTCCACGCCATCATGCACGAAATGGAACAAAGCGCGGATACTATCGATGGCTACCAGTGAGTTCACGTTCTGAATGAGAGACTTTTCTGTTTACCAAAAATACACATCAATAGTGCCAAGTTAGCCACCAAGAAGAATGTTTTGGAAGCGAACCTAGAGCATCTTTCAAATGTCTTGGATGACTTGGACGAGCTAGGGGAAATTATGGCCGAAATGCTACAAACACAGGAATCAGTAGAGGTATGATAACGTTGGTTTATATCGTCAGATCTTCAATTAATCATGGTCATTCTTGCTAGGCACGAGTATCGGACGAACTTAGGCATCTGTACGACCATCTGGAGGCACTCCAAAACACGTTCCACACACCATACGTGAAGTATAGAACGGCGTTTACGAAGTTGTTGCTTGAGATAGAGCGCAGAAGAAAATATAAAGAGTCCGCAGAAGGCATTGTACACGGGATGATGAAGCAGTTAAACTCAATGACGGAAGGTACGAACATGTTCTATGTTCAAACTTGTCGTCAAACTGAATCGATAACACTACAGAGGAGAACCATGTTAGAAATCGATTTAATGTGGAGTATGGGGATAGTTTGCCCCTGGATCTTTGCCTTTACGTTCCAAACTCTCCTACGAGATGGGAAATTGTTCCCTGCGTGGGCTCTGCACCGGAAATCATACCTTCAATAGACAGTGATCTTATTGCACAGGTAAGGACAGAGCGACGACATTGACCAAAATTGACCCCTATTATTAGGCGAAGGAAAGAGTCGGATATGTTGATGGACCACTTGGGGTGGAGAGCTTATGAAATTATTTCATAAATTCGCATGACCTACAATAATATATGTGTACTATATCTTTTGATATTTCACTGCCCTCAAGGGAGAGTAAATGAGAGTAAATGCCTTAGGTGGCTGTGTCATACTGATTGGCTTTATGACATGGACCAAACACTGTATCCCCTGATCATAACTAAGTTGCACAGTCCGTGAACGCAATCGACTGTATTGACCATGTCTGTCCTTGCGCCCATCATCTGCGATAATGGAACTGGCTACTCAAAAGTAGGGTATGTAACTCTGTTGCCGGCCAAATGAGTCTCTCTTTACAAGTATCGAAACAGCTTTGCAGGAAACTCTGATCCATCTTTGTGCGTGCCCGTCCTGACATAGACCTATTTGTGAGTATGGGACTGACGTTGGAAACCCTGCTGGCTCAGTGTATTTCCAACTGCAATTGCGACGCGTGGATCTGCGGCTCAAAACTCTAGAGCGCCAGCTATTCCGAGTAAACCAGGACACCTTGCATCCAAACGAGGGGTAGAAGATCTCGACTTCTTCATTGGCGATGAAGCCCTTGCGAATGCGAAGACCCCTGGATACGGAGTACACTATCCCATCCGACATGGAATGATTGATAACTGGGATCATATGGAGCGCTACTGGGAGCAAACTATCTTCAAGTACTTGCGAGCGGAGCCAGAGGATCATTATTTCCTTCTCGTGCGTAACATCTATCGCGTTCATAGACGCTATGAAATCATTTACTAATAGTCATGACTTTCTCTAGACCGAACCGCCTCTCAATCCTCCCGAGAACAGAGAACAAACCGCCGAAATTTTCTTCGAATCTTTCAACATCAAGGGTCTATACATCGCAGTCCAGGCTGTCCTCGCACTAGCCGCCTCTTGGTCCTCTAACCGTGTCACCGACCGTACACTCACCGGAACTGTCATCGACTCTGGAGACGGTGTTACTCATGTTATTCCTTGTGCTGAAGGGTACGTCATCGGAAGCGCGATTAAGCACATCCCCATCGCCGGTCGCGATATCTCGCAGTTCGTCCTCAACTTGATGCGTGAGCGAGGTGAAATGGCGGCTGTTCCCCCCGAGGATCAGCTGAGGGTAGCAAGTAAAGTGAAGGAAAACTACAGCTACGTTTGCCAGGATATCGTTCGAGAGTTCCGCAAGTACGACGAAGAACCCCTTAAGTATTTTGAACGATATGACGGCGAGCATAGCGTTACCGGCAGAGTGAGTGATCTTTTTTACCTTCTCAGGATTATAATGTTGAGCATTGCTTTAGAAATACGGCGTTGACGTCGGTTATGAGCGTTTCCTCGCTCCTGAGATCTTCTTCAATCCTGAGATCTACTCCTCTGATTTCCTGACACCCCTCCCTCAAATCGTCGACGATGTAATCCAGCAATCACCCATTGATGTTCGTCGTGGCTTGTACAAGGTAATGCAACCTGTTATCTCGTATGAATTCATTGAGCTAAATGACGATCAATATAGAACATCGTTCTATCTGGAGGATCCACCATGTTCCAGCATTTTGGTAATCGACTTAAGAGAGATTTAAAGCAAATCGTCGACCAAAGATTAGATGCAAGTTCTGCTGCAAGTGGTAGCGCCCTCAGGGTTAGTTACACTTTTCCATTTATAAATACGAGTTTTTTGATGAACTGATCCGGTTCTTTTCTAGTCGTCCGGTGTCGAAGTTGACGTCATTTCACACAAGCGCCAACGGTTCGTTTCCAATCCGTTCGTGTTTCAATTAACTGACCTGGTTCGCGAACCTTTCCCCCTCAGGTACGCTGTATGGTTCGGTGGTTCCCTTCTGGCGTCTCTTGTGAGTAAATATTTCTGTTCGTGCCGTTATCCTTTCATCCGTTGACATGTTTTCCTCACGCTACAGCCCGACTTTTACACTTCCTGTCACACGAAAGCCCAATACGACGAAGTTGGTCCTAGCATCTGCAGACGTTATCAGATATTCGGTAGCTCTACCTAAACATATTTGGTTGGAATCTTGTATCATTGTTTTTCTAAAACTTATCCCCAATGGAAATATTTTGTTGCGTTGCATTCAAAAGATCCCGAGAATCATTTCAAATTGAAAGTCATTGCGTTCGAATACTGTTCCATTAATAGATAGCTTCCTTTGGTCGACCGTTTCCTATATACATCAGGTTCCACTTCTTGACCAACTAATTAACTTGAGCAACTGCACTGGAATCCCAACATCTTTGTTTCGCCGAGACTACAATACCTTCTTTCCTCCAAGTCTTCTTTCGTCAACTCGTTATCTGGATCATCCGAGTCTTCTGCACCCCAAGGTTCATAAGGGTTGGAAGCCATCTGTCGCAAACAAGCTAAGAATAACTGTGAAAACGATACAACACATGGACACTTACATGCATGACTTTAGCCAACACCCTCTTCCCACTATCAGCGTCCCGCTCGACCTTGGCAATGACTTCTTCCAGCACCCACTGTCTCAACACAAATCTCGGATTGGCAAGTTTGGCTTCTTGCTCCCTCTGTGCATCAACATCAGTGACACCGCTCCACTCAGATTTCTCATCCCCAATCCGCTTAGCGTATGTCTCGAGCCACCCTAACCACTCCGTAGTTCCTGTAGCGTGGTCCAATTTCTCGGATTCTGGAGTAGCCGCGAGCAATTTAGATATAAGCTTCTGTGACGCGTCTTCATCCCCAAGAACTGAAGGTCTGAATGAAGTCAAGGTCCTGAACGTCGAGTGGAAATCGAGTTTGTGCCTTTCCATCAGCTCGAGAAGGGGCTTGGATAGCGTCGCCTCGTCTGTCGGGTCCTGTCTTCTGAGACCGAGACGCTTGCGCATGAGGCGCCCGTATTCATCTGCCGTCGTCTGCTGCACGATTCGTTCGAGCTCTGGTTGAAGCTCAAGGCCACGGTCATTCCATTTGTTGAGCGTGTCCGCGGGTATGTCTTCTGCCCATCCTGCAGAAACAGCTTTTCCTCCTGATTCGGCTTCGGCGCCGATCAAGGGTGCTAGGGAGTTGAGAAGGGCTCGGATAGCGTATACTCTAATTTTGGAAAAGTGTGTATGGATTCAATTAGCCGTCAATTTTTGTGGATGCCTGAGAGGAATGAAGACTCACATCATATTGGGTTGGTACTTATAAGCATATCTGCCACTTTCGTCTGTGTGATTACAGATGTGAAATGGATCGAAGACGTCCATGAAGGCGTATGGTCCATAATCGATAGTGAGTCCCAAGATGGAGATACTGTCAAATGTTTTTTCTTTGACGTTGATATGATGATCAAAAGAAGCTTAACGGGAGAGTGTACGTACTTATCGGTGTTCATGACACCATGCATAAATCCATAGGCTTGCCAACCAGCAACCATAATCGCATTTCTTTTTGCTACTTCCTTGACTAGTTCTGTTCCCCAAGCCTGGCCTGGCTCAATGTTTAGTTTGAGCACGCTGTTCGACACCCATTCTCCTAGAATCCTAAGAGCTTCATAGTCTGGCTTTTGCTGCCCACCACCGAAAAAGTACATGTTAGTGGGACCATTGAACGCTTCGAAATTCCCAATGCGGATAAAGGAAGGTGCCATACGCGTAAGCACACAAGCTGTCTCGACGCGTTCGCGCTGAACAGGGAGATTAGGAAGAGACACCAATGACAAAGAACGCGTGGTGGGAATGTGTAGGGCTTGCATAGCTAGAATGCATTGTTTAGAGGGTTGTCGTAGGAAGGAATTGTCAGTACAAACCTTCTGAACATAGGTATTCACGGATGGAAGAACGAAGCACTGCTAAACCATCTGCACTCCGAGAAAATGGGGTACGTCCTGATCCCTTCAGCTGCAGCTCGTAGGTGAGGCTGGGGTCGGCGGGATGAGGAGTAACATCTGGATGATTTTAGCACTAGTACGAATTAGAGAATTCGAGTCAGAACATACAGATACTGATAGCACGGCCATCTCCTAGTTGGCCAGCCCAAGAGCCAAATTGATATCCACTGTATCGGAGAGACCACGGGGCGAATGGGACTCCATCCCGATTTGAATCTTCCCCGGTAAACGACATGAGAGTGTATTGTCCGCTAAGAACATCGACGAGATCTTGTCGGGCAGCTACAACATCCTGGATATAGGATGGCTGTGGATCCCCTTCGTCGCCAAATTCATTGGCAAGACTGGGAGATCCAAGGATCGCAAAAGCATCTCCAACGTCGAGATGGGGTACACAATCCCTCAAGCCAGTTTCTGAAATGCCAATAAGATCAGTTGGCTGGTCTCTATTCTTAGCCTCAAATTTCCTAATTGGCGAATCAGAGAATTTGTGGGAGGGAGGAAGAGGATGTACAGCCTCGCGTTCTGCAAGCCACTTCTCTATATAGCTGGCTTTATCATCGGAGACGGCTGCAGGTACCGGTGGTTCTATATCGTAGGGAAAAGGTGCTGGAAAAGGAGAAACATGCGAGTAATGAGAGGGCCCGGGTAAAAGCTGATAAGTGGAGGGGTCAATATAACTGTCTTCAGACAGAAAAATCAAGCACACATACGCGAGCCCTGCGCTGCAAACTCGGGGATTCCACGAGAACTTTCGTTCGGAATTGATCTGGATTTGGAGTGTGTGTATCCGGCGTTAGGTGGTGGATTAGCAACTGGGACTTGCTGGCAAGTGGAAGCGCTGATATTGGATACTTAATATGGGTCATCGTAGGCTTGAAGACTCTCATTCGATGAGAGGAGAATCATGGCGGCGCCTGGGGTAGTGCTAATTCAAAATTGGTAAGGACGTCATGCACCTGTAACGTCACGCGTTTGTGTGTGTGGATGCATAAATTTCCTTTTTTGACCCAACCTTCTCCTTGTATTTCCTTTTGTTAGCGCAGATGCTTTTCTTTCGATATCGTCATGCCGATGTCCACACTAACGGAAACAACATCGCACAGCCCGTTCTGCATACTTGCTCTCGAGCCCTCTGGAGATCTCTTATTGTCGATGTACTGTATCTCGCTTCCAGTCTCCTTAATGAACCTGGCAAAAAAACAAAGAAAAGGGTCACCTGATACAGAGTTCTGCGCGCTTGGACGAGAAATAAAGACCCTGATGCTGTCCTTATTTCTGCCCCTGTTTTTCTCATAACACTTGAGCTGCTTATCAGACGCGTGAATCTAAAAGATCGATCTTCTTGAGTCACTTTCCATCGTATCTGGGGTCACGCCACTCGCGGTCACTTATTCTATAATTATTTCCCAAGTCCTGTAGGACTGACTATAAAATCGTTACTTCCGTTTTTTCACCTTCAGATACTTCTATCTTGTGAACCACCACAATTCTCACTTTTTCAACCGCTTAGGTTGCTCCAGCGATTCGTCCTTCACCGTCGATACAGAAGCATCAGTCATGTATCTTATTTGCAAATTCTTCCTAAAGACCCTCCTGGCACCGTTCCTCTTTGAGGCGGTCGATATCGACGCCTTGCCTATCCCCATTTTCAATGGTCCAGATACCCTCGACTACACTTCTCGATTCTCATCATCAATATTCGATGATGAAGTGTCCAGCCCCAGAGGTAGCGAGTATCTTGGCTCTTTGGCGATCTCCTACTCACCAACTACCAACTCATTTCCAGCGACTAGCACCTCCACGACGTTCCCCGCCACGACGATCTCGTCGTTGCCTTCATCATCGCCAGCCTCGCCCGAAAAATCCAAGCTCAACGCCCTGGGTGTATCATCCACAGTGAGCTGTCGCTAGTTCACTCTTTACATCGAGATAGCACTAAATCTCCAACATCTCATAGCCAGCAAACTTTTCCCCAGCTGCTGGCAATCACAGAATGGACCTCATCAGGCCCTGGAGCGCCGTAAGTCCCCTTCTATTGACTTTCTGTTTTAGGGAATTTTTAGTTGTTGGTGACTCATACCTACTCCCCAGAATCCACAATCAGGGAATCCACACAGTGTATACGCAGCAAACACCCATACATTCTCTCCCGACCTGACCAGAGGAATCCCTATGGCCGAATCATCGCCAACGACGGTCAGTACTCATCCTGTCTTTCTGGTGACGATGTCGTTGCTTACCACTTGGACTAGGTGGAAAACCTCGATGATGTTAGCCCACGAAGACCCCATCGCCAATCCATCAAAGTAACAAGTATGTCAAAGAAAATACCCCAACACAAGGTAAGGCAAATCATTAATGCTATTCGACTTTTTTTCACATCTTACCGTATAGTCAACACGCTATCACCAGTCTGGTCCTCAACTAGTGCCAGGCGGAAAGGAGGCCCAAAAACCTGCGGTAAGTACAATGATCTTAATGTTTGCATGTTTACCTAGATGCTCACCTTTATTACTATCAGCTGGGTGATGGTCTGCGTCCTGCAGGACCCCTTGCCCCTGTCGTTCCGGTACACTGTCACGAACCGGTCCAGACAGAAGCTCATACAAAGCCTGTGGCAGGTACTTGTCTTCAATATCATGAGCATCATTTTTATTCTTATCTGATCTTTGATAGCAACCCTCCCCGATTTGAAGGCCCGGACTTATTCTGTGGTCAATGTGCAAAAGGCTAACCTCGGTCTGATTGCTCTTAAGTCGACGACAAAATCCTTGGGCAACAGCACGGCAACACGCCCATCCACAACTCTCCATAATGGCAGTCAAGATACAATAATGGTAGCGCCGGCAGTTGCCCCTTCGCAAGATAATTTTGCAAAAGTCAACAATCACCATAAGCGTCTCCGGCCAATAGCGCCACCAACGCGTTGTGCAAATAACTTCTTAGAGAAACGAAAGGCAGACCAAAAAGCAAAAGCAAAAGAAGATGAAGAAAATTTAAAGAACTTCTATTTGGAGATGAAGGGCAGGGGGAAGCCAAAGCCTGTTCAGGCAATCCCGACTACCCTTGCTGTTTCCCCAAACACTTCTCCTCCGCTTGGTCCGTCTGTTTCTTTACAGGTCGCCTCTATACTCCCTTCCCCTTCCCCTTCGGTGGCTGCTGCTATTCCAGCTCAGGATTCTTTGACCGCCTCGCCCCCTTCAACATCAGGAAAGGGTAAGGGTAAGGGAAGGGATCTGGAGGCCCAATTGCCCTCAGACCCTGATGTTACTCCCTCCCAAGATCTCTTGTCGACCTCGCCTACTCCATCTCAATCACCGTCCTGGGTGTATGGCCCAGCCTACGAGGCACACCTGTTCCGCACGCTTCCCAAGTCTTCCATCACGATAGCCAACATGTACTCTTACTCTTACACGAGTGCATCCCCGCGCTTTCGAGGGAAATATACTGTAGCTCCTACCGGATCTTCACCAACGCAGATAGCATTAGCGGAAGTTCAAGGTGCCTCGGCGTCTAAAGCAAGGTGTGTTGACTTTCCGTATGTTTTGTTTTGTTTTGTTTTCCGCGTATTAACCTATGTAAATTATAGGGACATGGTCATCGACGACATTCCTAGTTCTAAGGCTCTCATTTCTCCATCGACATGTACTCTCGTTTCACTCCATCCCACCAGACTACAATCATCAATTCCGCCCCGTGACCTCTCAAAGCAATCATGGGAGGACCCACAGCGAATGGACACAGAGGAGACTGAGGACAGCTTAACCAAGGTCGGTTCTTGTTCGAAGCCGGGTCAGTGGAATACGGGTGGTACTGAGACTCTTGCCAAAAGCAACGACGCTCCTGCCCCGAAGCCTTCTGCACTTGGCCGAGAGCAAGACAATGACTTCGGAACTGCTCGTCTTTCTTATCCTCTATCATCGCCAACTATCACGGGGAGCGGCTCAGAATATCGTGGTCGTGGTGCATGGGAGGAAAACAATGAAGAAATGAGCGACGACGAAGGGGGCGATGATGGAGAAGCTGATGAAGAAGAATCAATAAAGAGCGTGGTGAGTATTTAATACTAGAGACCACTTGATACCCCAAGCTCAACTACTAACAGGAAATATTGCCGTCTGGCATCAATACGGAGGAACTCACGGCAGGGATTGTTCCCTTGGTCGAACTCTTTAATAAGATGACGATCGACGCCGTCAACGACAAGAAACTATTCGGTTCAATCATTTATTTATGCTGCGCCTTTTCTTTGATTCTTTGGCTAATTTTCTGTATAGTGCCATCACCGACACCAGCAACATCAAATTGAACCGATACGGACTCGACAGAGATAATGGGTGTGTATCGCGAGCATCTTCCGTCCTGTGCTTTGTTCTCAAGCCTTGACGTTCGATAGGGTTTCAAATTCTGCTTCGTACAGACCTAACCCAGAGGTACCAGTACTCTTGGACGCAAGCGGACGTTCTGGTTTGGACGACACCACTAGCCACCCAACTCTTCGGGCGGACGATATCGGGCGGTTCACTTCGACAAACACTTTGCAGCTCGGCGCTCATACAATGGACCTTCCACAAGCCCTTCCGGCGGTTGATGTACCTGCTGGTGAATCAGTGGCCACTGATTCATTAGCGGGTTCACCAGTCGTTTCGGAAGGGTCTACTTCTGGGCGCTCGTGGCTGGCCACCACGAATGCATCAGAAGTTACTGTGGTAAGTTCAGAGCACAAAGCCATGCATGCACAATCCGACGTCGATTTTGAACGCTATTGCTACCGTCCCACAGAACCAAATTACGGTCTGTCGTCCCGAACTGAGCACATTGCTTCACCACCCGTCCTACGAGTAGAAGAAGAAACACATTTGCAGAAGAGTGAACACTTCTCGTCGTCGTCGTCATCGTCTGCATCTCAACCCCTCGAAAGCTCGGCGGAGGAGGAAAGTTTCGAGATGGAAGGAATCTTATTCCACCCAGAAGTGCTGTCACCTCCTTTCATCTACATCCCACTCTATTCACAAGAAACATACATCGAGGATGACGACAGAATGGATGTCGATGATCTGGACGTCATCATGAGGGATGCTGAATTTGAAATGGACTACGAGGATGAAAGGCCAGCGGAGAGTGACATAAGGTGGGCTCCCATCGTCGACGCATCGACCGTCTGGGTAGCCCAGCAGATTCCTCCGCCTCCACCTCCGCCTCCCCAATATCAATATCAGGGATGTTACCACCAGGCCCAGGTTATTAACCCGATACAATACCAGGGATCGTTCGAGGGCTACGATCCCAGGAGCAGTTACCTCGGCCTCCCTCAGGTTATTTGCGTTTAATCTTAATGCACTTTATCTTATTTCTCCCGGTAAGTCCTATATTTCTTCGACTTTCATATCAGTCATTCACTTGTTATGCAGATTTATTTCTCTGTTGTAATCATCCTATCCTATCCTTGCCTTGCCTTTCGATTTAAATTTTCCTTTTCCTTTTCCTTTGTATTTCTATCACCTTTCTTCCTCTTCCTCTTCTACATTCTATTCTATTGTACCTTGTATATGTCGTATTACTATCTGGATTGGCTGCCTGTTGCTTGAATTGTTTGTAAAAATGTATCGTGAATCTATTCTGCTCCTTCGGTTTCTGCTCCTTTACGTTTGAATTAAGTGGTTCGAGTTTCAAACAAGATATAAACGATAAAGATAAAGAGTTCGTGGTATTTAGACGTGTGCACTAGCAAGAACAAAAACAACATCAAGGTGTACTTTAATTTTAAGAGCTGGTCTGCTTAGCAATAGTTACAACATTCTTCTGATCGTCTGTGCTGAAATAGATATTCTTGAGGAAAACATCGCCGACCTACAATAAATCATGGTCAGATGGTTCTGCTTTTTGAACAGCAAAAGGAGGATTGGAAACTCACGAGCCATTCGTTGTCCTTAAAGAAAGGTCCAACACCTCCAGCGGCAATGCCGGACATGCAATCAGGCGATCCACCTTCAACCTGGAAGAAAGCGATGTCGCGAGGGTCAATGGGGAATTGCTTGCCTCCAATAGTGAGAGCGATAACTGTGGTCATGTTGCATGGGACGATCCAGCTCCCGTCGTCAGCGCGCTTGGTGCCTGGGATGTGGGAATGGATAGCGTCGACGTCCTGAAGGGGAGAACGCGCGTATTCAGAATTGAGCTTACAAAGGAATTAAGTATAAATATAGAGACGCTACGCACAGCTTGGGGAGCAATCATCAATGTCTGCATGAAGATTACGGACGTCAGCGTCAGTTACAAGATTTTATTACGGGAGGAAACTAACGGTGCCAGTGTCCATCAAGATAGTTCTGTTCGACCATTTCATGTCAGTTTTGCCGGTCTTAACGCCGCCTACGTTAACAGTCCAGTAGCCGAAGGGATTGATATTCTTCATGGTAACAACAGTCTTTGGATCGTACTGCTTGGGATCCATACCGCCCAATGTCATCTCACCGTTGTTCTTGAAGTCAAGCCAGCGAGGTAGTTTGTATGAGACAATAGGAGCGGCGATATGTTTAGCTTGGTAGAGAGATGTGACGAGAGTGGGTACTCCTTGTTGAGATAGCATCTTCGAAAACCAAGCAATTTACGTTTAACGATGATGTCGATATATGATGGCTAAAATAAACTTACGTCCTTTCCTGTGCCCAGAAGACCATCAAAGGGAATAGTATCACTTCATCGGATGTTAGCTTTCACTGTGCAAGTCCAGGGAGATGTATGAGACGTACGGAGTGAAATCCTTGGTTTCGTTGGTGGCAACACCGAACTCATGAGCAGTAACTTTAAGACCAGCAATTGTGACATCATCGCGGACGAGATAGCCAGAGACGGCTCCAGACACGTAGTTTATCGACCAAGTCTGGTTCGTAGCGTTAAACGTCTTGCTCGAATGCGGTCCAAGGGCGGCATGGGGTCCCTAAGGTAGGCAATTAAGTGTTATGAGAAGTCTGTGCCAAACGTCTCTGAGGTGGACAACTAACGCAACCACCGCCGTCGTTTCCCTTGCATCCTTCTGCAGGAACCCACAGATCTGACGATCCCGAATCAACAAGGAGGTTAAAGACGGTTTGATTCGATCCAATTTTGACCTGGGCCATGTCTGTAGCAAGTTCAGTACCGAGTTAGCACTAGTTTGAACTGCTTACATCCGTAGTCTTGAGCCCTAGTTGATGAATATTAGCGTTGCACAACAAGTTCAGGAACGGAAACTAACTCAATGCTCAAGTGGGTATTATGAATCGAGGAAGCATTGGTCGCGGTAGTAGAGTCTTCGTCGCGCATCGCGAGGTGCTGTCGGATATTTGCTAGCCTCGCGTTGATCTTGTCGAGGCCGTAACTCTTCTGGTAGGCGCTCGGAAGGCGCATGACGCGGTTCCGGATGGCCGACAAGAGGTCAAAGTCGGATGGTGATTGACCACCAGTCATCCTGGCAAACCGTTTCAAGGCGCGGTTGATGTGTTGTTGTTGGACCTGATGGTCACAGAAAGTCAATATATGCGCTTTCCTCGAACATAAGTGAATCAACGTACGACTGAACCATGAAGGTCTTGTGAAGAGTCGGAAGCGCCCGTGGAAGGTGTCAAAGGAAAAGAAAGCAAAGAAGGTTGTGGTGATGCAGGAGTTGCTATCACCCGAGTACTCAGAAGTACAAAAAACGTAAGAAACGTGAAAATCGAATGTTCAATGAAACGAGTCATAGCTGCCTCAAAGTATGAGGATTACAACAAAAGAGTGACTGTGCTACGGAATAGCGAGCTGGTGTACGTTGAAACGGGAGGAAGGGAAGAAAGGGGGTTAACGACACCCGAACACTAATCGCCACATTATATATGCAAAAGATGGAGCTTCTTCTTCCTTTAGGGATTCCCACCTTGCGGGGGTGCCATCCCTGCACCGTAAATTATTTAATACAATCTATATCCGAGGTACTTTCATCAGCAAGCAAGATAATCCAGGAGGGAGCCGCATGCAAGACACAATGCATATACAAGGCTGCTGCAATGGAATTGAGGCCTGAGGCCTGGAGGGCTTAGGTTCAAGATGGGTGTTTCCGAATATTCCAAAGAGCGTTAGACTCATCACTGGCATGCATCACTGTTGACACCGTGCATTCTCAACAAGCCTTTGATGACGAGAGTCGCGTAATGCAATTTGCGTTGCTAACCAGAGCGTGTTACACTGTCATTTGAACAGGTTTTTGGAGCAAACACATAGACGTGCGGATGTGGCATGAACAGAGGCTGATTCTGTCCAGTGGTTGCCAAATCGAGGCGTGGGTATCATTCTTCCTCCGGACTTTACGACGCGCGAAACATATGGGCAACAGGCCGCACAGTGAAATAAATCCATGTATGTTGGTATTGAAAACCTTTCAAACACAACTAACGAGTTTATCCCTTCAACAGACGCGTCAATGATCATCTAACAAATAATTTACAAATGGCTCCGCTAAGTATTACATAAATACAATGTACAAATCTTACAACCGTTATATTTCACCCTCTACATAGTTCAATGCAACTCAAAAAAATCAAGCAAGCTTGGCCAAACTGATCGTGTTCTTCGAGACGTCTGTGGAGAAGTATGCGTTCTTGAGGAAGACATCTCCGACAAGCCACTCATCAGGTCCACCGATATCACCAGAAGTGATACCAGAGACACAGTCGCCTTGCGGGTTGTTGGGGTCAACGGGTTGGAAGGCAATATCACGAGGGTCAATGGCAAATTGCTGTCCGCCGAATTGGAACACAACGCTGTCGGTGAGTGTGCATGGAACGGTGAATCCACCCTGGCCGTCTGATTTCGCACCCTGAATGTTCTGGTGAAGAGCGGTGGCATCAGCTGCGGGGACGACGATGAGGGTTGTTCCTATCAGAATCGTTAGTTTCCTGAAATTCATCATGTCTCTTTTTATTTTATTCTCACCGGTGTCGAGGATAGCAGTACGTCCAGTCAATCCAGTATCAACACCGTTGACAGTGGCAGCATCAACATCAGCTTCCCAGAATCCATCTTGATTGACATTGGGGACGGTGACCAGAGTTGCGGCATCAAACTTGGCGGGATCGAGTGAACTGCGTCGTACTGGTGAGCCATAATTAGTCAATATGATTAGATGATTCAACTAACCCGAAAGTTATCTCTCCGTCATTGAGGTTATCAGCGAGACGGGAAATCTTGTAGGACACGATAGAGTCTGGAATGAGATTAGCAGCTGCAAGGGACTCCACAGGTGTCAAAGTTTGTTGCTCGGAGAGTGACTGGCAGAGGCAACGAAAGTCAGTATCATCCGGGAAAACTATAATAACTAAAAGCTCACAGATTGAGCAAGACCCATGAGACCATCGAAAGGTGTGTCATCAGAAGAGAAGTCAACACTCTCCGAAGTGGCAACTCCGAAGGTGTGGGCCTGCAAAGTGAGACCAGCGATACTGATATCATCAGTAACAATGTCTCCAGATACTTGGCCAGTACCATAGGTGACGGAGAAGGGCTTTTGTGTATCGACAAAAGTGCTGCTGCTCTGAGTCCCAAGGAAATTATGGTTTCCCTGTGAAATAAAAGAATGTTCAGTGGCAAGCACTAGATCTCGAAACTTTATATGACTTACGCAACCACCTCCTGCCTGAGATTGACAATTTTCAGCGCCAACCCAGAGGTCTGCAGAGCCGGAATCCATGAGGATGAGGAAGTTCTGAGGTGGAGTACCCATCTGAACAGTGGCCAAGTAACCAACATCTTGTGCCCTAGAGATACCTTCAGCATGATGACGAAACCAGTAATTAATTGAATTAAACTTACTCAATATCAAGGCCTAAAGAATCACTATCGTCGGGCTGGTTGGCAATGGAAACACCGGGGACGTTAACAGCAGCTCCGGCAGAAGCACCAGCTCCGGCAGCAGCACCAGCTCCGGCAGCAGCACCAGCACCAGCACCGGCGGCAGCACCAGCACCTTTTTGGCCCGCTCCTTGCTTTCCTCCTTGCCCTTTGCCATTTTTCTTCTTAGCGGATTGAATAGTAGCGACCAATTCACTCCCCGCTTTTGCCTTGGATTTTGAAGCCGTGGCAGATTTTGGAACACCATGACGATTGTAACGCGCTTCAAGCCTCCTTGAAGGGACACCCATACGGTTGAAGCGTCTTTCCAGACCTTCAGGACCTTCAATGGCAAGAACTCGTCTCTCGAGCTTCTCCTGAAGCTCTCGAGTGCTGGGCTCCCTGGAACCTGTCATGCGTGCCAACCTACGGATAGCTCGGTTGACATGTTGTTGAAGATACTGTAAAATTCATATAAGAAAGAGACATCAGTCTTATAGAACGTATAACTCACGATCTGTCCGTGAATGTCTCTATTTTGCTGGACACGCTTGAGGGGAAGGGTCACAGGAGCAGGGGCCCGTCGTGCGAACGGGATTGCGTCCACGGCCTGCATGGATAGCATGAACAGGACCCCCGTTAATAGAACGGACAAGGAAGAAGAAAGCTGCATGACGGTCTAGAAATTATGATAAGATTACAGAAAACGGTTGTAAGAAATGAGCGCGGAAAAAAAGGCCCAACCAGGGGCGACTGTTAGAAAGGGAAGTAAGGAAGAATTGGAGAGGGATACGGTTGCTGGTTATATAGGGACATCCGTGTATGCCGAAAGATTCAGCAATTGCAATTGTTCATCGTTTGCGGATGGGAACCCTTGTTACTCCCTTTATTAATAGGTCACTGCGCTTCCTTTGTTCGTTGTAATGGTGACACTCTATTATTAGATCTCGAAACACATTTGCGATACTCGAAATTGGACTCACATGCGACGAGCGCAAATTCATACTTGCATCATGCCAACTGGCAACCACCCACAGAGCCAGGTATGAAAATCTGGAACTGAGGTTGATTTAGGTATTAACCTTAGCTCACAAAGAACGTCAACATCTCGAATCCTACTGATGAATTCATCTCATAATTGATATTACACACGACGAGGAACATTCTTTCCACATTTATAGTCTAGAACGGGCAGCTGCATCATCAATCAGAGGGTTGACCAGTCTGATATCTTTTTGAATTGTTTTCAGGGCTTCGTGATATAAATTTGACTGTAAAGGAACATATCAGTTGTCGGTCAATGAGGACAAGTTGCGAGAAACATGCCCTGATCAATCCCCACACACCCAGAGCAGCATTGTCACTGACTTTATCTGCTACTTCTTCCGCCTTTGCCAGTACATCTGCCGTATTACCTTTCACAATATAGTCAAGCAAACCATCTGCAAGTGCCTCCGGTGCAGTGAATCGATGTCCTTCGAGTGCTATCTTTCGGTGAAGGCGGTGATCGCCAATTTTGGCTGTAAGTATCGCGGTAAAAGACAGGGGCCATGGAGCGCCGAAGTGGACCTGAATTAAATTGAATTAACCTTCAAATGCAACGAGAAACGGTGCGAACCTCATTCATGCAGAGCCATGCGTTGCGCGAGCTACCATCAGTCATGACGCGGTAGTCACAAGCAAGAGAAAGCATCAAGCCACCCGCATAGCAATGCCCGTTGATAGCAGCGATTGTGGGTACTAAAAAAGTAATTTAAGCTATTTCTTGAATACGGATATAAAAATAAAACACAAATGTCATACTTGGGAACGTGAGCAATCGAGTTAGCATGGGGTTGAATGTCACTGGAAACTAAGGTAAGAGTTATGGCTTAAGCATATCATAAGATAATGCACGTTGGAAAAAGTTCGGATCTTTTGTTGAGTTCTCGAAGTCAAGACCTGTTACAATGCGTTGAGACGGGTAGTTGACTGAGATGACATGAATCCAACAGACCGTTGCTGAAGAACTTGTCTTGATCTCTCTTGCCGACTATGATGAGTGCACCCTTCGCCTCATCTCGATTTTTACTCTTGAACGCAGATCTCTGTTGTTCTCTCCATTCTCGTTCGACATTGTCTAAAGCCGGCATAAAGGCTTTGTTGATTAATTCTTGAGTGAGGCGGTTGTCCTTTCCATGATGAAGCTCAATGATCCACAAGGAAGGTTTCGCTGAAGAAGGCATTATTTTGGGCATACTCTTGAAAGATAAAAGGTGAACGTACGATGCGTAAGGGTCAAAAGGGGATTTCCAGAAGGCAAAGATATTACAGCAGCCATTAGGATTGTCCAAAGAAATATGATAGAAGGATACACGTATTTGTGATGCAGTTATAGAACAAGTCGCATTTAATATTTAAGCTTGAATTCAAGCGCTGCCATGACCGGTTATGTTGGTCCCGATGTCAACCTCGCTTATGAAGGCACGTAAAGGGAGGGCTGGATGGGGACATGTGATTTGGACCTTTAGCGCACCCGAATTTAGAAACTGAATGTTGCCCTTGCCAAGCAGCGTCAAACACGCACTTAATTCAACACCATGCCTGTCGACGAGACGAAGGTCGCTGAGATCGCAGGTCTGTATAATATTTTTGATTTGAATTATCATCGGGACTCATAGTCAACAGCTACACTCAAGGACCGTGAAAATACTATCCGGGAGTCATGGGTCAAGGCTATGGAAATACGTTTGGTTCGCGATGAGTTGGGCAAATGCCATGATGCAGAGGGCGTCAACCACTACGAGAATTGCAAATGGCTATCAGAAAAGTACTTGAGCTTGCTGAGGACAAAAAGAGTGCGTTATCTATTCTTCAAGAGCTCTTCATATTGACTAACATTTCGTTCAGGTGAGCGGGTACAAGAAGATTGACGTTTAAATTGGCTTCCGAGCTCGTCCGGCACGTCACATTTCATTCTCCCACTGCGCGATATCGTGTATGCATGTCATTATAATTCAACTACGCACTTAGAAGCCTTCCATCTGTTTGGTATCTGCGGACTCGTTGTTAACCAACAAACCTGAGTCTTTTAAGACGGCTACACGTTTGGCTCGTTTTATATGTGCAAGTCTACCCGGCGGAATGCACATATGCGTTTCAAAAGATAACTCAATAATAGCACATTCCGTAGTGATGTTTGTTAAAAGTTATTCTTTCATTTTCGTCATGGTCGTGTCTCAGTGAAGATACAGAATTCTGGTCAGAACCCTACTAATGCACCCCCAACCATAGCTATCAGAACGCCTAGTTTTGATGAACTAAATCCTCTTCTGTCAGGCGACTACTGTCAGCAGTGCATCAAACATTCACCAAAACATCGCACATACGCTGCTGCATTTCCTTGGTTATTGGTCAATTCTGGTTGTGTGCCACTTTCAGTGGCTGTTGCGCCTGGGATAGACAACGTTGCGGATGTTGAATCCCCGGCGGCACCTTGACTCCCAATCAAGGCACTAGAGTTAAAGACCTTTGTCGTGTTGCTCTGCAGGACCCAGGAGATCCCACCAAGGACATGCGAAATGAATAAGTCATCCTAGTGGAGCCAGTGAGTGTTTATTAATGGTCTGTATTTTCAACACTCACCTGCCATGTTTCGTTCAGATGACCCAGACTGGTGTAGAAGCTGCGACCTGCATTTCCGCCCGCCTGAACACCGGCCCCCTTTTCTTGGAACCAAGCTGGAAAAAGCAGAAATCAAAACACTTCCGGCTTGTGTCGTGACACTGCTGAGCTTACCTATGGGATGCGGTATACCTTGATTAAATCGCCTCGGTCCGTTATCTACTGGAACGTCAGAAGGCTATTATAACCCTTTTTGAATTCAAGCATCACGATTTACCAATATAGCTCGACTCGTTGGCGGCCAGAACTACAATTGCACCAAGCGACCTTGGGTCGGATTGAAAATTATACCTGGAGTTGCACAAATACGACGTTAGTAACTGGGATCAGACTTTCTTAACGATTTACGCTTCGTCCGGAATTGTCCATTCTGCCGGGAGCATGCTGGTACTAGGATGCGTAGAATCCAAAACATCTACTGTCTAGTATGTGGATAACATATCAGCATAGTGCATAAATTACCGATTTACTAAGACTCACAAAGTTTTGTAGTTCTGGATGATAATCAAACAGGGAACCTTTCAAACAAGTCAGCAGCAGAAATATCATGCAGTTAGGGGAAATAATAAGGACCTAGTTCCCTGGTGTATGCGGTGTCATTTCGCAGTGTGTCCGAAGCAGAATGGATGCCAACAAAGTTTCCCCCTAGATTCAAGTATTTCTGAAAAGCGGCTTTCCCAGTATCGTCAAGAACTATTTGGCAGACGTTTAGCAGTATTTTTTAACGGCAAATCCAAAACACCTATATTGCGTGCTTACCGTCTCCTGTAGTGCTTAAGAAAAGCAAGGCATCGTAACCAGCAAGGTTTTCATCCGTGAATTGGCTAGAATCTTCTGTAGCGACAAAATCCATATTCGTGGACCCGCCTTTAGTAATCAACGACTGGATTGCCGTTGGAATAGAATCATGTCTGAATCCTGCAGTTGCAGAGTAAATAAGAATCCGAGCCTTTTGAGCAGATATCTTGGCGGTATACAAGGTAAGAAATAGAAGGAGTCAAATAAGAACAGGGCGGTACGTCATGTTGAACTGATACTCAGAGATTAACGCCAGTCTCCAGAGCGGGATGTATCCACTTTGGATGCCTTTGGATGCAGTGATCACTGTGTTATGTATTGGATGACCAACATTCCAGCACCCAGCCGAGGGAAAGCTTTGGAGTGGGAAACATATAAAAACATACGGAAATTATCCTTTTTAGGCCAAGCAAGTTGGGTAAAGTTGGGTAAATGTGTATTCGTACTAGATGCGGTAAATTGGAGGTATTAGATGGTATCAGTAACAACAAGTCTAGGTTAAGTGGATGCAATGTAGATAGGTGATGTGCAGGGGATGAGTGACAACAAGAAAGAAAAAGATAAAAGAGAGGGACCAGTTAGTCGATTTACTGGGGTCTGCATTCTGGTTCGTCGTAGCGGTGATGGAAGTGATCATGAAGATCGTCATCGTCAGAATCTTCATCTTCCCAAGCATCTTCACCCTCGCCAAACTGGGATGTAAAGTCTTGGTCAAAGAAATTTTGGCTAGCCGGAAAAGACCGAGCACGCACATCGACAACGTCGCTTTCCTCAAAGTCCGCCTCGTCAACAGTTTCGGGTCGGGGATCCATATCCGCACGTCTAGGGGGTAGTACTGCTTCAACAGCCTGCGGTAAAATTAGTCAGAATAACCATCATTGTAATTAATTGGGGCACATACCTTAAAATCAACGGTTTTAAGCCAATTTTGATCTGGCATTTCGACTTCGAACACCACGTAGAGGTCGCCTTTGTCTTGCGGTCTGCGATAAATAGGCATACCTTCACCGCGTATCACAATAGAATCTTGGGGCTTGATAATCTTGCCCGCGGGTGTTGTGAGCTTCACGCCACGACCGTCCAGGTGCTTGAGGATGATTCGAGAAAAGCCTAGTAATGCTTCCGACAACGTAATCGTGACATGAGCGAGTAAGTCGTCGCCAGACCGTTCAAACGACTCGTGCGGCTGGGTATGCAGAACGAAGATCACATCACCAGCTGGTACTCCAGGCTTAGGATGTCATTTTAATATATGTGCGATGATAAGGGGTTCAATCAAGCTGTTACCTGTTGGTCTCCGGCGCCTGCAAGGACTATTCTTTGACGATCTGTCATTCCTTTATCCACAAAGATTTCCTGCCGGGTCTTTTCTTTGATGGTCTTTTCACCTTTGCATTTTTTGCATCTTTAAAAAGAAAGGAAATATCAGAACCACGCAGGAATGCATGAACAAGGATTAAGCACCTGTCTTTTTCTTTCAATTTCTCACCATGCCCCTTACAATCAGTGCACTGAGCCTTGGATCTATGAAATGTGCCCGGGGCCACCTGTACCGTGATGATTGAGATATCGCCGAGAGAAAGAAAGGCCTAGAGACATACCCTTGTTTGAGTTTGAGTCCATCCATTACCACTACATGTCGAGCAAAGTTTTGGCTTTGCATTTCCACGGGCACCAGACCTTCGAAATAAATTAGACAACGAGTGTCATGACGTTAATAAGACATACCCTTTGCAAACGCTGCATATAACTTCCTTCTCCATGTTCATCTTGATGGATTTTCCGTTGTAAAGGTCTTCCAAGGTGACTTTATGGGGTATGACAGAATCTTCTCCACCCCTTCGTCCACCACTACGCATTTCAGGGCCAAAATCAAACCCAAATTGGCCACCGAACATTTGAGCAAACATCTCTGCAGGATCCATCCCTGGCCCTCCGCCTCTTCCTGCTAGTCCATCCATACCGCCAGCGTCGTAGGCAGCCCTCTTATTACTGTCACTCAAGATTTCGTATCTGCAGAGCTGCGGGTGAGCTTGACATAAAAATATCCCATACAGATATTACGAACGCAGCAGCCATTTCTTGGAATTTTTGTCCAGCTTCAGGATCGTTTATATTTTTATCCTATATTTGAATCAGAAAGGAAAGCACGAGGCAGATGAAAAACTGCTTGCTGGATGATGTTCTTTCGCCTGAAGACCATGTATTTAGTAAACTGTAAATTCACCAACATATTTCTTACCTTCTTACGATAAGCCTTTTTGATTTCATCTACCAATATCTTCAAAATGATATGCTCCAGGAACTGGTGATGACTCACCCTCAGTGGCTTCGAAGGAAACGCCCAGGAGTTCGTAGAGCTCAGTTTCTACGGGCACTAGAGGAGCTGATCAGGATAATGCGACTGTCCAAGGGTGGTATACATACTTCTAAATCGTTTTTCAAGGTCGGATAAATTTTGATGACTTGAAGGGAGAAAAGAGACAGCTTTCAGCTAGCTGTAAATTTAAAGTGAGGCTCAACAGCAGTGACACTGACTAGCACTCTAGACGCGCGCTCGTGTGACAACTTTGATATTATCACGTGGTGTGACTAATTTAAAGCGGAGTTCATACCAAAAAATTCACTCCCTTGCACCCGACAAGTCCACCCCTAGCGTTTCTCTCCCTCCACTTTTTTGTGTTTCCTATGTGAGTGAGCGTTTCTTCACTCCTTTGAAATGATGTTTTCTATCTTATCTACATTGTCGGACTGGTCTTACCGGACGTGACGACTCAATATGCCTGATATTCTTTTTCATCTACCTCCGTCGTCGAGTTCAAAATGCTGACTATGTTTTTCCCTTTCTAATAGTGATGTCTTTCTAATCTCTTTTCTGACTAAAATTGAACCCTCTTGCGCGGAATTGAAATATTCCAACGTCCCCGCTAGTACTCGTATCTTCCATTTGTCAGGAACCAAATTTTATCTCAAATACACAATGAACTTCTACTTCGAAGTCGCTAAGACGCTGGACCGCATCGATGCGAAACAGGGATCTATCAAAGGTCTTATTGCAACTCTTCCTGAAAAAGATAGAAAGAGGTCAGCTGCTCTCATCATCGAGACGTTAAAATGTAAGAAAAATCTGCTATGATTCATCAGACGGTGCATAATGGAAAACAAATCCGTAGTCAAGCCCGTTCTCCTGGAAGTCATAAGTAAGGCAAGCCTCTTAAAGGAGGAACGTAAATTGTCCGGCAAAAACAACCTTGTGCTTGTCCTCGTGCATGATATGCTCCTTGCGCGAGGAATACAAGCTGGGGATGGCCCTATTAAACAGGCTATTCTACGACATAAAACTCGGTTGCATGGAGAGTTCCAGAAAATTAAAATCAAGCGCGGAGCCACCACCAATGAACAGCTTGGACACACCGGAGATGAAAGAGCAGGTGATTGTCCAATTATAATCTTCAGGTCAAGGTCGCCGTCCTTATTTTGTTTTGGTCAGCTTTGATCCCTCGTTATGTTCGTGTAAATACTTCATTGGGGACTGTCGAAGAAGTCACCGAATCACTCATTTCACGAGGTTTCGTTCTTTCGGGGCCCTTTTCTTCGAAGTAAAGAACATCAATATAGTCGCTATGCAGAAACTAACTCTATATTCTCTTAACAGAAAGGGTTTTTCGAAGGATGCTCACGTACCCAATTTACTGTTATTCAATCCCAGCACATCCTTTCAAGATGATCCTCTCTATACTTCTGGAAAAATTGTCCTTCAAGACAAAGCATCGTGTTTTCCGGCTCTTGTTCTCTCTCCATCAGCAGCCGAAAGCAGTGTTGTCATCGATGCTACAGCTGCCCCAGGGAACAAGACGTCCCATTTGAGTGCACTCATGGGAAATAAAGGAAAGGTAAGTTAATGTTACTTGACTGTTGTCGTATCCCACACACACACACAGTTATTTAGCTATATGCTTTCGAACGGGATCGTAAACGATTTTCGACCCTCAAAATGATGCTCTCCAAAGCAGGATGTTCAAACGTCACGCCGATCAATGCAGATTTTTTAACAACCGATCCTCAGGACCCTCAATTTATCTCCGTCACTCACATGTAAAACTTTTGCTTCTCGAGTATCTTTTGAGAAGATACCGTTGCTCAATTTTTCTCTTTTCAAAATTAGCCTACTGGACCCTTCATGCAGTGGATCAGGAATAGTGAATCGACTAGATTACTTGCTTGAAGCAGGTGAGTATTTCCCGTCTTTACAAATGACGTTTCTTTAACAATGTCATCAGAGTCTGAGGATGAGAGCGTTAAAGAAGATCGCCTAGATAAATTGGCGGCCTTCCAGCTGATGATGATTAAGCACGCCATGAGGTGTATGTTTGAGCCTGTTCCAACTTCGCTGCCTTTGAAATCTGACCTCATTTACACTTATTGGGGGTGTCCCCGTTCTAGTCCCCAACGTGAAGAGGATCGTGTATTCGACGTGTAGTATACATGCAACAGAAAATGAGCGTGTGGTGTGCAATGCGCTCAATTCTGACGAAGCAAAGGCTGGACGGTTCCAGCTTGCTTCCAGGAATGATGTCCTACCTGCCTGGCCGAGAAGAGGATACCCTGAAGAGATGGAATCTCCAGGTAACCCATCACTTCTCAGCATTATTGCGGTTATTGACGGTATGTCTATAGATCAAGCTGAGGCTGTCATACGGTGTTTACCAGGCGAGGATGCCACAAACGGTTTCTTCGTCTCATGCTTCACAAGGCAGCCCGAGACCGATTCTGCAAAGCGTAAAATGGGGTCTCAAGATGCAGACGTACCCACTCAGAAATCACGCAAAAAGAAGCGCAAAATAGCCAATAAATTAGACTAATTGTAACAACAGTTGTGATACTGTATTTCATACTTTCCTACATGGGTGATGGCTGACTAGCCAAACTATCAATCGTGCGGCACAACGCCCAAAATACAATGGATGCATAAACCTGTTATGTCAGAGTTCGAGATTTGTTGTCGCCAATGTAAAATTACGAAAAAAAAAAAGTTACAAGGTTAAGGTCGATGCAACCTGCGCTAGCTCAAGTTGATTGGAGGTATTTTAGTGCTACGAAGACGTTAGAGGTGAATAAATACACTGTGTTAGCCAAGTTACTGGGCATATTGGCCTTGATAGTACGAAGCGTAGTTGGAATAATCTTGAGGTTGCTGATAGCCACCAGCCGCATAACCTGACCACTGTCCACCGGCTCCATAACCTGCGGCTGGCGCACCGTACCCTGCACCACCATATCCAGCTTGAGGTGGACGATAACCTTGCCCTTGCTGCTGCTGATTATTGTTAGCGGGTTGGATCCAGGATTCTGGTCGACGCCAAGGAGGAATATTTGAACCACCAGCAGTAATATCATGACCCATACTTGGAGCATCCCAGGGTGTCTTGCCTGGATCGCCTGGACCGGCATTTTCGCCCAGCTCAGCCATGAGGTTGGCGTATTCAGAGTCAAACCCTGCCCTGTTAAGAGATGGTGAGGGACCGTTAATAGAAACTGCCTGGGCGTTAGGATCTTTGTTGACAGTACAATCACGAGCCATGTGTCCTGCACTTCCACAAACGCGACATATGATGTTAGCTGTAAAGTTTCGTTGTTCTGGACAATCATATTTGCGGTGACCGACTCCACCGCAGTTCTGACAGATTTGGTTTTCATCATCGCGAAGGGTTCCGTTGAGAGCGGCCAATTCACGCAATTGGTTTCTCTTATGATCGTTCTGGCCTTCAGGGGTTGAAGCAGCCTAGGGATAGTTTAGAACGATACAATATGAGAGAGAAGCAACAGAAACATACGGTTTCAATGACTTTGTTGATCATTTTCACGCACGCTGCAACCTTTTCATCGGTGTCAGCCAGAACCAAGCAGTGAAGGTCTTCCTCGGCATCGTCAGCATACTGATCAGGACGCGCTTTTCCTTCCTTCACACTTCCTTTGCCTCGAATGCTAATCTTCGCCCCACTTTCACGCTCCATCTTCTTCAAGCTATTGCCACGAGGCCCTACGAGCAAACCGAAGAAATTGATCTCTGGGAATTCCTTGACAGGAATATACACTTTGTCAGACGGTCTCTGAGAACGCTTCTGTTGGTGATATTCGACAGGGGGACGGAAGTTGGGATCATTTTTCATAGCACGATCGACGAGCTTAATGCGTTCATCCTCGAGTTTTTTGCGGTAACGGACTTCACGTGTGTTGGTCCTTCTACCATGGGCATCATAGGTGGGAGGGGGCGAAGGAGATCTAGTATGACAGATAAGATTAATATATGCGGTAAAACAAAAATCAGGTCAGTATACCTTTCGCGCTCAGGGGGGATGAAGTCGTTCAGACGTAGCTTGCGATTAATTTCCTCCAGTCGGAGGTGAATAGCATAATTATCTAGCTGAGCCTGAGAAACACCGGCGGCGGAGATGGCAGTCGGTAAACCAGGTATGTCGGTTTTGGCATCTCCCCAACGACTGCGTCTTTTTCGGGGAGCATTGGGGTCAACTGGAGGAGGTAACAGGTTAAGTTGAAGGGTTAGCAATTGGGTCAGTGTCAGCAGAGCTTTTGGATTATATGCATCCAGTTTTACAATAGAAAAGCTTGCATACAACCTCGAAAAGTCGGCGTTGAAAAGCAGCACGATGTCACGAAGTTCTAGCTGGCAAATCTTTCGTATGCTTACCTTTTGGATCTCCGTTTACAGGAGAATCGTCTCTACCACGCTTCGGACTGTCTTCCTGATGATGCGATCTTGGGTACACAGACGGGGATGGTTGAGCGAGTTGCGGAGCTGGTGCATCCTCAGCTGGAGCAGGACCAAAACGACGACGTTGTCCAAGAGGAACTGAAAAGGAAAAATTAGTTTCTGAAGCGACATCAAGCTTGAAAAAAATGTGAAAACAAACCATCATTGGTTCCTGTTATTTGGCGAGTTGCTGGTTTCCACATTTTGTGAATTTATTCAAGAAAACGTAAAGTGAATAGGGTAGATAGAGGTGGGAGTCACAGTCGTCCTGGCTGCTTGCACAACGGCGGCGGCTTCCACGTTGGTTAGCTTTGAACTCCGATGCTTACTAATCAGGCCAATTGAGCGCTTGTAGGTAAACACCGCCCATTCTTAAACTTCGCAGTCATGGTCATATCATAGGCACTCAATATTGCTGCGTTATAGGTCATATTTTGATGCATTTGTTCATTTGCCGTGACTTGTCGAACAAATTAAACGATTCGCTCATTTATTAGGTTGTTTTATTGTGTAGTCAGGCCTGTCTTACTAGGTACCCGTACTTATTTCAAAGTATTTTCGATTATTCCTCGAGAAACGTTAACCATATAAAAATTCCTATAATTGAACGGGAACTCAGTGCCCAGTGCCCAGTGCCCACGCCTTTTTATGATTGTTCACGCCTCGAAAAACCCCATGGTACCATCGACGGGTATAAATATGCCTGTGATCGTTGATCGCTCTGCCGAATTTTGTCTTTCGTTGGTCTTTCGTCCAGATGAATCCAAAGGAATTTTATCAATTTGTATACTTGAAGGCCTGATCATGATCGTAATCGAAACATTGGCTCACATTGGCTCCTTTGAGAGTAGATGGTGTCCTCCTATGGCATGCCATATTGCCTGGGATATTTAGTCGATGAGAAGGCATTAAGAGAAGCAAACATCGCATCAGATTTATGTTCTTTGAATATGCAATTCTTCTCTAATTTTTAGTAAACCTGACGTCATGATCTGCAGGCTTCTACCGTCCATCGATAACTCACGCTCGAAACCATAATTATAAAGTCTAATTCTATCCCTGAGTGCAGGTAGATCCAGATGCCTCCCTTTAAACCAGCTATCTCTAATACCTACTGATATGAACTGTTTTGACATCAACAAGTATCAACGGTAGGATGAGATTATGAGATAAGAAAGATAAGACATCTTTCGCGAAATTTTACAAACGGTTACTGGTCCCGAGCGCCTACTGATCATTGCAGGCCGGGCCCCTTCGGCAACTTAACAACCGGCGTGAAAGTAGACTAAGAATGGCTGCATATCAAGGTGAATTTCGTTATGGAGAGGGATCGGGCAAGCAAAAAAGGCTTTGAAAGGTCCGAAAAAAGGAACCTATGTGCCGATGAGCCGACTTTTTGTTCTCAAGGAAGAGAGAAATCTCAAGTTAGGAGTTAAGTAGTAGGTCCGAATGCAAAATACTTAATCCTCTTCTCTTTATAGATGAACCACTGACTACTCCATGCGTAACAGTAACAAAAATAAGATCGAAAAGCACGGCGAACACATGTGCCTTTCACTTCGTTTCGGAGCCTGACTCAAAAAGGTAGGGAACAAGGACGTCGCATACTTTCTCCGCCCTTTCGCCAACAGAATTTACGTTGTTTATTTCCCATTCAGGATGATCCCCTGTGCATGTGGTTGACGGGTATCCGACAATTATGAACCTTAAGTTCTTTAGGCTTTGTGTCATAGTTTACGTTATCCGTGTGACAATAATAGAAGTTCATGGGAAGATTGTAGTGATCCGAGATCGTGATTAGGACATGCAGCAAACCGGCCACGGTTTACAGCTGTCATCTGTATCCCGAAAGTGAACGATAGAACTGGTAAGTTGGACCCCAAAATGCCGTGATTTGGAGGAAAAAAACATCACAGAGAATGTCGCTTTTGTGGGGAAAAAAAGAATGACCACATTCAGGAGACCCAGATCTGAACCAAATGGACCCTACTACTGAACTGAATTAAGAGTGATACAAGCAGGTAAAACGAAGCAGATTGCATCAGGAAAAGCACCTACTGCCTATGTTATGTTCTTCTAGCTTTTCAAGGAGTCAGAGTTTCAGGGTTGAACGTTGAACGTTGACCTGTGTTCACCAAGCCCGAAAATGGCAAGTACGATCGCTTCCATGTCGAGTAATATTTGCCGATGCGTCTTGTCGGAAGTTCTTATATGTTTCGTTGTGAACCGCACGAAAATCACTTTTTCCTCCGCAACTCTCGGTTCCCTCTCCTTCCTCTATGTCCTCTAAAAGGGGTCGCAAGCGAAATGACAATCTTCCTCCCAACCGCGCCAGGGACGTTCAAAGAGCATTTCGTGCACGCCGCGCCGCGCATCTCCAGGTATGAAATATCTTCCCCACTGAATGTGAAATTTCATTCAATAAATATGATTTTCTTCACATCGTCTGCGCGATTAGGCACTGGAGCAGAGGGTTGCGGAGCTCGAGGAAGAGAATGGATGTTTGCGGCAAGCGCTTAGTCTGCCACCATCCAACAGGCCACCTCTAGGCAAAGGCCCGACCGGAAAAGATAAAGCAAAACCTTATGACAGTGGCAGCGTGCAGTCTCTGAATTTCCAGTCGAGCAGGGAATCCTCTTCGCCCGACTCTCCAGGATCGCGTGGTAGCTCACAATCCCCCTCCGACATAACCGTTTCGATGTCTTCTCGACCCATGACCGTCATCGAACCCAATTCATGGAACGATCCCATTATTTTGAACGATCATAACCAGCAACAGCAGCAGCAATCTCAGCCCCAACACGCGACTGTCGCCGGTCCATCAGAGTCGTCGTACCATCTCGCGCCAATGTCTGCTCCTTTACCTGTCAAACCTTTACATTATCCTTACACTACCACCACCTTCCCTTCCACATCGCGGCCTTTATCTAACAACTTGTACACGGATAATCAAACCACCTACTCTCATTCTTCGGATCGTCCTACGGGAAATAGCTACGGTAGTCAAAGCTTTAATATCCGAGGCGACGTTAGGGATGACTCTCGTCAACAATACTCCTATGCCCAGTCTTTCACCACACAGGATCCTCATCTTCAAAGCCAGAGCACGCCTCCCCCTTCCGGAGTTACTGCCTCGCACGCGCACACTCATCATGACAATCAACGCAATTCACCTTTACCTTATCCTCACCGACGATCTTTGACAGATCCACAGGGTTTTTCACTCGGTCAAGGCTTCCCCCATCTCCCCAATCCAGCGCAACTTCAGCAGCAGCATAACATGCGGACACCTGACTATTTACGCCCCCAGGAGAATATGCATCTGGGAACATCTTCACGCTCGGCGACATACGCTCTCGATGGTCGACTGAACCCCATTCCCTAACAAGAATAGCTCAATTCTACGTCGTTCTTTCTAACGATTTTTCACACCTTGGACTCGTCAATGTCGTTGCCATTCTGCCCCTAAGCCCATGTTCTGTATAGCTAATCAAACCAAAGACAATAGGTCCAACGAAGGCCATATACCTAGATCCTGTACTAGCATCTACTTTACATTCTTATCTTACTCTCGCTTTTCCTACGCACCCGTTGCGGTAGGATTAGCGTGTCCCTCAAAAGTTTTCCCTGTGGAATTTATTCGTCGGAGGCCGTGGACATCCCCGTCCTTTGAAAATCTGAAAGAAGGTGCGACCGTGTGGCGTTTGAAAGGTACATGCCCATCAATGTCTGATGGCAGGCAGGCTAGTATCCGACTCTTTCATCAGCCAGACAATTTGTTTTCTAGATTTTCTTGACATCGACACGTGAATCGAATTTATATAACCAACCACAACCAATCGTAAAATGCGTTCTCGATAGTTCTCTGGGGTATTGTCAGCTCTGCTCGCTTCTTGTGTTGAACACGTTCCCTATGTATAGATCAGATAATCATCTACTATATACTCTATAACTCCCGTGCGTTGGTCTCATGCGATTCAATAAGCATCGCTGAGAAAACTACCTGCGACCGCGTTTTTTATGTATAAACGTCAACAGATGACCCTGGACAACAACCTGCCGGTTACAACATCTCAAAAGCCTTCCTGTTCAGCTTTTGCTTTTACATGACCCGGCAAGGTTTAATTACATTCGTTCAAATTAAAGGAGGACATGAAACAACAACGATGACTTTACGTTCAACCTCACGAAATTTGTTGTCGTAGTAAGGTACCTTCCCCGGGTTCCAGATGTAAATGATATGAGGTAACATGTGGAATGTGTAAGTCTGACACAATGGTATTTACCTACCTGAGCCCTTTGTCGGTTGAAAGGAACGCCAGGAAACGCCACCACCCAAACTCCCTGGACCGAATGTTTTAATTAGCCCCGGGGCCTCGATGAATGTTCGAGTTCCGAACATATCAGAGTGCCAAATGCCGGGTGAAACGAACCATGGCGCCTCGTCATAAATTCCGTGCTTAATACTTTAATACTAGACGCCTAATATCATTATGGAGAAACCCCACCTCGGCCGAAAAACTTCCATATTGTCCTCTGGCTCCTGCCTCCAGACAGACCGGCCAAGCCAATAAGGTTTCCTATATTTCTTGACCTCCGACTCCTTCGCGACCTCTTGAAAGTCATCGGGTCACCTCTCCCCCATTCTGGATGGTTTTATTTAGAGGGAAGTTAGTTCCCTTTTAAGTTCCCGCGATTCTTTGCATTCTACCTATTCCTAGCGTATAAGTACTAGTGGTGAATTTCGAGCTAAAATTGACGTTTAAGAGTACCGTGGGCCGTAATTCCTCTTGAAAGCCAGTCGTTTCATTCTGGCTTGCCCCACGATTCCGTTATGAGCAAGTGTCTGCATGGTCGTCCTGCTTGTACTTTCACACAGGTCCGGGCGACCGATGCAGAGGTTCGCTCTGGCGGAGACTCAGGATGCGCAACTGCTCTCCAGTTACATGAGAAAGAGAGAAACAAATAGGAAGGGCCGGATCCACAATCTGCACGGAAACCCAGTTTACCCAAGACCGCCAATAAAACACAGACGCCGTTAGCGCACTAGTCGCCTTGAAATTGTAACCGCCATATCAAACCTAGTCTTGGATGGCTCCTATGTGTTTTAACAGGTCGTTCTGGTTCAATCTTCTGCCGAGATTATCCCGAGCCATTCAGGAGTAATTGAGTCCTTACAAGCATCACACCATGGTGAAAAACAGGCCGTTAGTTGCATCGACCAAATTTCCACGGTAGGAGGTTGCAACTTTCACGAGGAGTCTACAAAGTTGGGGTAAAATAAGGGTATTATGTGCATCAGTAGCATCATGCCCATCTCCGCGGTACTCTTGTGAAAAAGAAATCTTATCCATCGTGGACGTCCGCAAGGACCGTGAGTCGGGATATGATATATTGTGAGTTGCAAAACAAATAGAACATAGCGGGCGATCCTCTATTGTGCGTAGAATTTTGCTTGTCGGAATTTTTTTCCCATAAACATTACTATTATAGTGGAAATTTAGCGCCGTGAACACCGGTGCTTACTTGCTTTTGGTGTCTAATAAATACTACGCAATGCATTGTCTAATAGCTTAGGAGTATTACATGACAATGAAAGAGCATTACAGAGCGAGACGAGGCAGCAACTTTGTTAACAGTTGCAGTTTTTAATGACAATGTGTTCAAGTGTTGTGGTCTAGGTGAATTGACAATCAATGATTTCAAACGTCACCTGTCTGTTCCTTCGGCAACTATTTATAGATCATGCATGTGATATGCCGACTCGGGGCCTGCCAAATACCTGATTCTTGCAAGAGTAGTAGTGGGTCTGACGGTGACATACATATTTGACTCTCATCTTTCCCTATTTTATAATCTATTCGTTCATATTTGTCCAAACTGCCTCGCTCTCACTCTTCGCCTTCTCCGCCCCTGTCCAAGCAGGCTACTGGACGTAGTGAAAACAGAAAATATTCCCAAGCAAATGGGCAGAGATTCAGGAGAAGGCAAGGATCTGCGGTCATAGACGCTGGTGAGAAATCAAAGACGTTGGATTGGAGCACAAGCTATCATGCTGGATCTTCTAGGTGCGCCTTTTGCCATCCATTCATATCACAAATCCTTACCCTTTATAATTCACCAGCTCCGGATCGAGGTATAGTTCAGATGACGAAACGGACGATGACTTGCCCTCTGATTTGCGCGGTCGCGATTTTTCTGAGAAGAGATTACACGACGTTGGAAGTAATAGCAGACTGAAGGCGAACACGACGCGAAACCTCAGCCCACACGGCAACTCCTCTGGCGATTCGACTGCCACAGTGACAAAAGAACACAAGAAAAAACGTACAACATTTGCCCGCTCGCGTTCTCCTGCAACTTTACGCGCTGCAACCAATTCAAAGATGCCTCTCCGGAATAGACATTTATCTCCCGCGGTTTCACGGAATCCCCGTCACAACCCAGTTAATATTGCGTCCCAAAGTTTCTTAACCTCAAGCTGCCGCATACGGCTGCCGTTACTACTTTCTTCATCAAGCCTAGTTTTTTCCATTGATAGCAGAAAACTTGGGGAATCCATTCTTCTTTTAGCATCCTTACTATACGCGGCATACCATATAACAACATACCCCAGCCCCATCATACCATTAATCACTACTGCGGAAACACACAACTGGCTGGCACTTGGTAACAAATCTTTTTTGAGTCCACTTGGGGAACCCCATGCTAATGATCATCAATCATTACAGAACTTCGAATATTGGTCATTTTATCTTTCTCATACTTACTATGGACCCATACAACTTTGGTACAACCCCCGGTTTCATCATCGTCGAATAAAAAAACGAACCTTTCGGTCCATTTGAAGGCTACTCAAATACGACCTGTATCACCGCGTCTTCCTGAAAACCGTCGTCAACCTATACCAACTCCTAGTATTCTCAATAAAGGCGAATTTGGATATGTTTGGATGTCCGTACCAAAGAATTACCGGTGCGGCTGATCTACTTTTGATATAGGCGCTCGTTACTAAACTCCTGTTGCAGGAACTGCCGTGATGACGGAATCCTAACGGGGCTTCTTTTGGGGCCTCTAATCGCAACTTCCCTGTTATTCACGTCAATTAGACAAATATCCTTCTCATTCGACATTGTGCCCGAAGGTTGGCTGATTGAAGCACCATTCATGCTCAAAAATTCGAAAATGCAACTTCCCGCTAAAGAAGCAGCCTTGCTATCTCGTTACAGCCTGGTAGATATGAGCACATTTTGCTCTGTGATACTCCTATTCCACGTTTCCGCTTCATGGTGGGTAGAAAGGCGCGCTTGCAGAGATGGCGGCGTTGACGGAGAGCGAGCCTCAGTGCCTCGCAGCTTGGGTCGTCGCGCATGGTACTATGGGCTCTTTTCACTCGGGACTAGTTTTATCATGGTTGCCCTCAAGATTGTGATGGAAATGTATGGCATTATGCTATGGAGTTGTAAGTCATTTTGGTGGTTAATGCATCGGTTTTGCTGATTTTTTGCTTTGTTTTGTAGATCTAAATATATTTGAGGCTATTGTTGCATCGTTATTTTACCAGTTCGCACTCTTCGTCGCCCTTCGTCTGGCCCATCGAGGGTTTACGTTAGGAGAGCTAGGCCTCACTTGCTTTGGAGCTACTGCCATCTGTCTCGAGTTTTTGAATATCACAATTGCTAGAGTACGGTCTTTCTTTTTTTTTTTTTTGCTAATCTTCATATTATATTGACTTTCTATCTATCAGATTTGGCCGGTCACCACCCCATACATAAAAACCTATCGTTTACCCACCCCTCTATTAGTCTTCCAGATAGCTCTCATTGTAGGAGCCTTCGTCACTGGCTTCCTTCTTTCTCCGTTTCTTTTCCTATCGAGAAATTACGCCCAACGGCCAGCATATAGGTTACGATTCCCGCACGAGAAGATACGCAACATGAAATGGTTCGCTCTTGGATTTTACGCTGGTTCTGTCCTGATTGTGGGGCTATTGATCGGACTCTGGACTCGGTGGTGTCTGGGTAATAGAGACCCCTGGCTCTGGGTGATCTTTAGACTTCTGGAAGGCAAAAATAAATGGACTCGTCCCGCCCTTCTGTCGTATTGGGCGCTACTGGGCATTATTAGTGTTGCTGGATGGAATCGTCAGTTAGCGAGGTCGCATAGGAATTTCCGGCCCCGTAATTCTGCACCAACCCAGCTAACAACACCGAATGAAGCTGCACCACCAACTAGCTCTACTGAAATATTGGCGCCTGCTTCACTAACGGAGAGTGCGGGTGGCGGGTCGTCATCAGGTTCAACGCAATTGAGTTCTGGACCTTTGGGGATGACCTTTCCAACTTCATTTCCTAATATTTCAAATTTACCGAACTTGCCAAATTTACCCAACTTACCCAACGGCGCAAATATGACCAATGTGGCGGCGGATTTGCTGGACGCTGCAGATAAGCATGTCCCTACCCTTGGGTTGAATGCACGTCGAAAATTCTTTCATGGACTGGCAGTGGTTATGTTTGTCCCAGGAATTGCCGTTGATGTATGTATTGTTCCATTTCATCATCGCATAGCGCGTAAACTTATTTAATTTGTTCGTTATAGCCTGCATTTACGCATCTCTCTTTCAGCGCTGCTTTTGCTATGTTTACGTTTGCGGAATACGTGCGCTACTTCGCGTTATACCCGTTCGGAGCTTCGTTGCATTTGTTTATGAACGAATTCTTGGACCATAGAGATGGTGGAACGGTTATTTTAAGCCATTTCTATTTGCTGACAGGTTGTGCTGGATCCGTATGGCTCGAAGGGTATGTAAAATCCATTTTTGCATTGGCCAAAATCTTTAAACTTTATATGATCCACAAGGCCCACTCGACTACTACAATTCACGGGTGTTTTAGTCCTTGGTCTCGGTGACGCTGCTGTGAGTTTTTGCTCAGATGCCGCATGGACGGCTTGATACTGATGATCCTGGATAGGCTTCTATCGTCGGCAAAAGGGTTGGCGTTCATCGATGGTCGCCTACAACCTCAAAAACGTTAGAAGGAAGTCTAGCATTCATGGTACTAATTTTGGCAGCTGCAATTCTTCTTAGACTGTTAGGTTATGTAGAGTCGTTTTCGGTAAGTTTTTTGTGATATTGGAAATGACAGACATTAATCGAAATGCAGGTCATGCGGTATCTCTTGGTTGTTATAACCTCTGGGGTCCTTGAAGCGCTTTCTGACCAAAATGATAACCTGACATTACCGCTGTACATGTGGAGTATGCTTGTAACTGCAGAAGTGTAAATGATGTTTATGTAATGGCATTAGAAATGTTGTCATCGGTCCCTGTGACGTCAGGATTCTCACGGCCTCGGCTTAGTCCGGTTGAAGAAACCTGGCAATGTAAATTATGATTGAAGTGGAGTTTCAGTCATTCAACACTCTGACTTATCCATGTACTCTTCAACTCTCTGTCTGTAGATATTTCTAATGCACCAGCCTGATGTGTCCGCTACTCGGCTAAATCTGGATCCTGATCTTCATCTCTCCACTCCCTCTTCCTCTTCTTTCATAGAGCGTCCTCACATATCCGGTTATATGGTGCAGCAACGCTCTGCTTTGAGAAAGGTACCCAGGCCCTCCACAGCCCCTTCAGGACAACGAGAAGACCACGTTTTTCTTCCTTCGACACTGTCGAACCAGTTAACGCTTTCAAGATCGTCTTCAACGACGTCATTTCCGGAAGTGGACATTATCGACCAACAGCATGATAGAACCAATACCGAAGACGGCGTTCATCTAATGCAATCCGTATTAGAAGACGATGCCGAGTTAAACGGGTCACTGCGAATTGGTATGTCTGAGATAGTCTGTGTTGATGAATAGGAGAAATAAAAGGTCGTATCATTTTAACGTTTATTAGAATCATCGACGGAAGGAACCCTTTCGAGCAACGATAGCATTAGTGAAAAACTCACAATATCGAACCTGGTGGACTGCGACTGGGCGACTTTTATCACGGCATACGCTACCGGGAAATGGGATCCACACAGAACACCAAATCCTCCAATGTCATGTAACCAAATCATTGCAGAATCGCATCGTTATGCGGGCTACGAAACTCTGCTGAAAGCAAACGATTTCGAGATAGCTCCGGCGTCTCAACGACTTGATGTGACTGATAACGTGAAAATCAACGCGGTGGTGGCTTCTGCACCGGCTGTGCCGAATCATAAAATCGATGAACGTCCTTCGATACCTTTACCTCCATCTTTGTCTGGTCTGTCGGTTAACTCGACCGGTTCAATCAGATCTCGTCCACCCGCTCCCTTGCGATTACCGACGCATCGTTTTCGAAATTCATTTTCTGCTTCTTTGCCTACGTCGTCGGGAATGCAGACACCGTCCTCGATATCGGATGTGCACGCAACTGTCGCGACTATGCGTTGGGCAGCCGCCTGCGTTGATATATCACCCTTAGCACTACCATCTCCCGAACATGAACTAACGGACCCTATGCGTGGCGTTGTGGCCACCATTCCAGGCTCGCAACCCCCTGCTTACGTGCCCCCGGACCATCTGCTTACTCCAGGTGGCACTCGAAGATCCAGGCTGAATGTCTTTTGGGAAGGTACCACCGATGTAGACAACCCCTACAACGACACCTCATTCTCAGCAGAAACAAAAAATGGCGCGGTATCAGTACCCGGTATTACGGCGAGTTTAGCAATGGATTCAAACGATGAATTCTCAAGAGCCCTTTCGACCAAGGAGGAGCCATCGATCACGATGCAGAGTCCTACTGAACTATTAACGTTTCAATCAGGTCCTATCGCTACGAGTTTTGTGATATCTAAAGGGTCTCTTCCTCCTGCTACGGCTCCCACCATTGCTTCGCAGAATGAAAATTCGTCTGATTATTTTGGCAACGTAACCGTCCCTTCAAACAATTCCATCGCGTTGCAAATATCATCCTCAAGTACCTTGATGGCTACCCAGAAACCTTCACTAGTTCGCAACGGGGAATCAATGCCTGATGTCAATGGTGCCACGTCTGTTCCTGCTCTTCCCAGGAGAGTCTGCTTAACGCGACAGACATCTTCTCCCCTCCCCGAATCATCGCCACCTCAAACCCGTTTTTTGGGAAGTAGGGTTCCATCTGAAAGCATTACTTCTGTCAAACTGGGGAAAGCAGTCAAAGAAGAGCGCATGTTTGCTGACCTGGGATACCTAGCTCCTCCATATCCCCCAGACGAATTGGAGCGGCGTCGTGCATTGTACAAGTACGTTTTGCTCCTCTCTGTGGATATCTCCGTTTGGTCATTGTAGCCACGGATATGTTTGGATGATAACACCCTCTTGACAGGTTTAACATCTTGAACACCGGCCCGGACACCAACTTTGATAGGATAGCGCACCTTGCGAAGTTGGTATTCAATACGAAGGGTGTCATGATCTCCCTTATTGACAGTCACGATCAGTGAGCGCCTTTGTCAATTATTTGGTGTAGGATATTAATAAAACTCCCATTAGATGGTTCAAATCGGAATGTAAGTAATTGTATAGGGCGGTATGCCGTGTTAGAATCTTTATTTATTATTCAGGGGGTTTGAAGACACTCAATGCAGCAAGAGCTCAATCTTTCTGCGGACATGCCATCTTGCGACGGTGCGCTTTACCTCACGTTAAATTATAGATAAAAAATTTTCGAGCATGATTTATAGCGGCGATGAACCAATGGTAATTTTGGATTCTTTGAAAGACTGGCGATTTGAGAAAAATGTCAGTGGACATCCTTTCCTCACGGCTTGTTACCTGTCCATTTAAATCTTGATATAAAGCCATTGGCCACTGGACCTCCTCATATTCGATTTTATGCTGGTGCCCCTTTACGGACACAAGATGGATTCAATGTTGGCACGTCAGTATTAGAAGCTCATTCAATCCTCGAAGAAAAAGTTGATCTCATTGTGGAGCAGACTGGCTATTATCGACGATCAACCACGGGAAGAATTCTCTCCGAGGCAACGACATACGCTCAAAGAGTTTGCGGTATGTGTCAAGTTTATCGCTGAATTGTACTCACGCAATTGCTTCTGTTAGGCTATTGCTATGAGAGAAATGGAACTGTGGAGTGATAAGGTAAGATCATGCTTCATGATGTGTACGTTTCATGCATGTCCTGATACTTTTCAGATACAACTACGGATCAGGTCACGCATCCAACATTCTGTAGGTGTAATTAAAAAGAATTTCAGAGTCTTGAGTCTGAACATCAGTATCTAGATGGAACAATTCACTCGCGAATGTCTAGAAATTGACAATGAATCTAGCAATTTCGAGCAGCATGATCTCAATGTAGGGTCGTCGATGGACAAAATGTATGATCGAGCCGCCAAGTTGGTGCAGAGAACTTTGGACGTCGAGGGTGTGTTGGTCATGGACGTTTCGCATTGTGAAGTTCTGGAATCCATGAGTGCTGAAGGGAGCGTATCGGTCACATTACACCATGGTAATCCAGATATGGAGATGACCAGGAAGCATCTTACAACTGAAGAGTATCGACTGCTCAATAATTTCTTTGAGAAATATCCTGACGGCCGCATTTCGGAGGGGATCATTCCACACAGTTTCAAGCCCTTTTTACCTACCCGTGTTCAGTATGCCCTAAGTGAGTCGCAGTCCATTTTGTTCCGGATTCCATTCACTCGTGATTTTGTCTGCCAGTGGTACCTATTTTCAACATCGATAAACGACCATTTGCATTATTATGTGCATATAATACACACAGCCAGGCAACAAGATTCGTGAGCCGCTTTTTTTTTTTTTGCGTAACTTGCACTCTGTTTTACGTATTCGGTGCAGTTGGAAGGCTATGAGCTATCATACCTGCGAGCCATCGGTGCGTTGACTTTCTCTACCTACCCTCCCGCCGGCTTATATGTCATCAGGCGTCGTCATTCTCTCTGCTGTGCTTAAGAGACGTATGATCCTCGCAGACAAAGCAAAAGGTCTATTCATTTCCAAGTAAGTCTTTCAAAAAGATGTCGCATATATTTTTAAACACCCTATGCCGCAGTATCTCTCATGAACTTCGAACGCCTTTACATGGTGTATGTTGTCATCATGAAATCTTTCTACGCGTATCTGATGGATTGCTATATAGATACTGGCGGCAGCAGAACTTTTGAGCGAAAGTCCTCTCAATCACTCGCAAGCATCGTTTTTGCAGACAGTGCAAGCCTGCGGTACATCTCTTGTGGAAACTGTCAATCATGTCCTCGATTTTACGAAGCTCAGTGGTAATACCAAAGCTGGAGGAGTTGAAAATGTCATCGTCCCAACAAGGTATGCCCTTGCTTCCGGATTGTCTACATCATTCACTTAAACCACATCATAGTGTTGATTTAATGCAGCTAGTTGAAGAAGCAGTAGACGGGTGTTGGATTGGACATCGGGCGCGCACAGCCATAATGGACGATTCGGGAATTGGTAGTGTGTATGCACCTCCAAGAGACAGTCAGAAGTCTCCTGCCCAGGCTCTTGAGAATCATGTCGAGACCATTATCGATATAGGATTCCGTCCTGAGGTAATGCTGGATTATCCTAATGTCTTCTCTTTGATTCTAAATTCTTTCAGGGCTGGTTACTGAAATGTGAGAAAGGAGGCATACGTCGAGTGTTAATGAATCTTTTTGGCAACAGTTTGAAATTCACATTGGTAAATGTTTGTTTTTGTTCCTTGTGAAAAATGTGTCTAAAATAATATTATAGCATGGCTACGTCCATGTTGTACTACGTCAAATGCCGCCTTTAGCAGACGACCCTCCGGAAAAAGTCAGGGTAGAATTGGCGGTGTATGATACAGGAAAGGTAAATCCCCAGTCTTATAGCTTTAATTAGTGGATCCTTACCTCCACATACGAAGGGTATAAGCCAAAACTTTTTGAAGGTCAGAGACGCGGTCATTTTTCTTTCACCCCAAACCTACTCACTTTGTTTGTAGAATCAACTTTTCCATCCTTTTACACAAGAAAACCCTCTTCAGACGGGGACTGGTCTCGGACTTGCGATTGTCAGTAGTATTGTGACCTCTGAGAACGTCGGAGGCAAGGTTGATGTCTGGAGCGAAGAGGGGGTTGGGACAGAGATAAAGGTCACTTTCCTTGCCGAAGTTCCAGAGACTGAGCAGACCGCCCGAGACATGAAACCCTTCCGAAGCAATGCCCAGCAACCGTTACCTACGGTTTCACTTGCTGGCTTCTCAAATTCGCACAAAGGTACCCAACTTCTCAGAAGTGTTTTGGAGTCATACCTTGTGTCGTGGTGGGGTTTTCGAATTGTGGACAGCGATGGAGATATCGTGATAATCAATGATGACCCGGACATGATTGTCACTGCCACTGAGAACAGAGATACTCGAAAGGCTTACATTATTCTGTCCGTCGCCAGAGGGAGTCCAACCATCATGTCTATTGCAGCAGAGCATGAGCGTATTGGTGGGTTTTGTCGCATCCTTTATAAGCCTGGCGGTCCTTCTCGGCTTCGGGAAATCCTCAAGCTTAGTATTCACGCACTCAGAATTGGCGGGTCTGGTCGCGCTTCCCCCGCAGGCCCAATGGTTGGCAGGGGTGTAGTTCGTGTACCTCTGCAAGACAAGGAAGGGGCTGGTTCGAGTATGCATCGACGAAACTCAGAGGAAGCCAGCATGAAAGACCATAGATTTCAAAGGAGGCCTGCCATGACTCCACGATCTACCACAGCACATCCTACTCCATCAACATGGAAAGGTTCAACAATCCAGGAAGCTCGTGTCGACACACCTCCCTCTGGCCCGAGTATATCCTCTATGGCAAGCGGAACTGCAACGCCGTCCAGCGAATCAGGAACAAACCTGCGAGTACTTGTGGTAGAGGACAACAGCATCCTCAGGAACCTCCTGTAAGAATAAATCTTAACTCACCAAACCCTATACTAAAACAAGTGATACAGAATCAAATGGCTCTCAATAAAAGTAAATATATGCAGCCTATGCTAACCTCTGCATATGATGCTAATATTCAATTACAGGGATACAATTATTTCTCTGCGGAAGACGGCCAAGGTGGTGTCGATGTTTTTCAGAGTCAGGGACCATTCGAGTAAGCTCTGGATGTTTTCTACCTGCACTAGAACCGACTCAGAATTTTTCTTAGTGTTGTTCTATTGGATCTTTCCATGCCCATTCTGGATGGTAAGCTTATGATATTTGCTTCACTGTATCACATACTCATATCACATGCGCAGGTGTTTCTGCTACAAAAGAGATGCGCCGGATAGAGGCTCAACGAAAGGAGCATTCGCCTGACTATCAACCAGCGCGGATATTGGCTCTGACGGGCATGTCTTCGCTAGAAGACAAGAGAAGAGCGTTCGATGCCGGTGTGAATGGATAGTGAGTTTATATAATCATATATCATATTTCATGGAATGAATCTAACAAGTGTATCTTTGAAGTCTCGTCAAACCCGTGTCTTTGAAAATTCTCAACGAAATGTTCAGCGAGCTTGGATTGTCGTAATTGGCTGGCATACCAGGAATGTCTCGTAACCTCGTATTAACACGAATTTCGTAGTACACATACGATACCCTGTGTCAGTCTTTTTTCCTTGGACCAGTGAACAAGGCTAATGGACCTAAAAGAACAGTTTCACGTCCTTGTAACTGCATATCCTTGGGCTTCATCATTTAACTTATACTATCTTACTTATAGTCATCTAGCAACCCTCATGACCACTAAGCTTTTTATCACACCACTTCCCTTTGCTTCATAATTGAATAGCGCATTTTATCGCAGTATTACTGGAAACCTGTATTTTAACATATTGACGACGTCAAATCATCATGCGGATTTATCCCTTTTTTTGCTCCTCAAACGACGCACGAGTACATAGTAACTTGCAAGAGGGTAAGAATCATTTGTTTTCAAACAGTACATTATGCAAAGATGATATCAAGATATATATAACATGGGTGCGAGCGCAAGCGTCCTTGAGGGGTAGGAATAGGTCACACTAGACCTTTTTGGCTGATGAGGGTAGAAATACAACATTCGGATTTTTTGTTTCGATGGGCCGACGACTTCACATTCTTTTCTCCTTCCTTCCTTCCTTCCACAACGGAACTGAAAAACGCCATGACAAGAGCGTAAAAAATAACATCTCTGTGACTGAGGATCGGAATGCAACCAACTCTCTCTCTCTCTCATCCAACTATAACACACTTTCTTCTTTCTAGCACCGCCACCGCAACGTGAGTAGAAAATAACAATAGTGAAAAAGTGTTGCGGAGAGGGGAAGCTAAAATGTCCGGGGGGGAAAGAGAGGTGTTTTAGTCGGATCCATCCCTGGTTTGGGACTGTTCGCGGTGCTTCTGGAGGAGAGCGTCGAGGGCTTCCTTCTGACCGACTGCGAGCTCTCCGGACTGGATACCAGAGTGGTACACACGGAGGAGGGAGTCAACGTCGTCCATTGACTGGGTTCGGACGTCTGCGAGCTCCTTGATCTTGGAGGTTGCGTCCTTGATCTGTACAGATACGAATATAGAAAGACATATGATTAATCAATCGGTCTTATTCGGCGGGGTCAAAGTTTGGAGAGAGAGTAAAAATATACTAACCTCAGCATCAGTGAGTTGGAGACCGAGTTGCTCGACACGGGACTTGACGGCGTTCCATCCAGTGAGACGATGTCTGATGAGGGACGGACGAGTTAGACAAAATCTCATAATATATATTCGGTCAAAAAATCGCGTCTTACCCGATCGAGACGTAGCGTGTAAGACCGAAATCTTCAGGCTTGAGGATTTCGTAGGTGCTGGGGTTGTTGAGGATGGCTTTGGCGTGGATACCGGCCTTGTGGGTGAATGCACAGTAGCCGCTAAAAACAGAAAGAAGGTCAATAACGAAATAAAAATGAAACTCGGTGTTTGGATAAAACCAGCGTAAAGTGTTAGTGCACATACGTGATGGGGTTCATAAAGGGGATGTTGACCTCTACAGCCTCAGCGACCAAGTTCTCTATTTCTCGGAGCATGGACAGGTTGTACTTGGACTTGACGTATTCGGGGTTGGCGGCATAGAGGCAGGCAATGAGACCTCCAAGAGGAGTAATACCAACACGTTCACCGATGCCAAGGACGGCTGAAATTTTTATATCAGTATGTGGCGTTTTCATTCAGAAGAAATGCACGAAGCACATACATGTATCGATGTGGGTAGCACCAGCTTCCAGAGCGGTGTAGGCGTTGGCAATGGCTGAACAAGAAAAGAAACATGATTAAGAAGAGATACTAGTGCCGATCATTGATTTAGAAGCTTACCCATGCCGGTGTCGTTGTGAAGATGGATCTCAATGTCGCAGGCGACGACACCACGGAGAGTCCTCACGAGATCATACACTTGTCTTGGGTTGGCGCATCCGACGGTATCAGCGATGCCGACACGGTTGACACCGATCTTATCAACGGTTTGGTAGATAGACAAGAGATCGACAAGATCGGAACGGAAGGAGTCCTCCGATGAGAAACGAACTTCAATGCCCTTGGACTTGACAAATTCGATAACTTCGATAGCGGTCTTGGTGATGTAGGCCATGTCCTTTCCATGTGAGAATTCACGGAGGAAGGAGGAAGTGCCAATGACGACGTCGACACCATCAACACCTATTAGAGAAAGAAATTTATTCAGGATATGTTTGGGACATTGAACTCGAGAAAGACATACCAGTTTCAACAGCGATACGAGCATCGTCCATGTGGCAACGAATGTGGGTGAGGATCTTGGACTTCAAGCCGAGCTTGCAGATGGCCTCGCAATCTGCACGGGACTGCTCTGAAGCAGCTGGTGAAGTGAGCTCGATGTATTCAACACCGAAGGCATCTAGGGCCTTAGCAATGGCAATCTTGGTCTTGGTATCGAAGAAAGCATTTGCGAACTGTTCACCCTCTGAAGAGGATAAAAGGATGGATCAGATATGCATGATGGATGAAAACAAGTCAGGTACGAACCTCGCAAGGTACTTTCGATAATATTGAAGTTGGAAACATTGGAAAGGAAATCAGCGGCACGAGGAGCGTATGGGTTGCGCTTCTCGTTCACGTTGGGAGTTGCTCTCCTTGTGCTGCCTCGCTTGCCATTGGGGTTGGCACCATTAGCACCATTGGGCTGGACGAGGGGGACCTCGACCATGTCTGCCTTGTCGACGACGACTGAATCACCGTTTGCGTGAGGGCACATAATTTGAGAGAGTGAAGGGAGAAGAAGAGGTTACAAAAAAAAATGTTTATCAGTTCTAAACTAAGCTCTTAAAAAAACTTGGTCTGACTCATTTAGGCACCACTCTATATCGGCTATTTCCGTTCGCCGGTCGGCCGACCTCATCCAGCCAATCATAGTCCTCCTTTTCATGCCTCAAATTTAATCATATTATCCGTGCAGGTCACACACAGGCTGACTATACTACAAAGAATAGAATTGAACAGACCTTGGTATCGGTTTTCGTCGGACAGATCAAGAACATGTTAGTTAACCTTTCTCCACATATCGTAAGGCAAGTCGAGAACGACTTGTATCCGCAAGAAAGAAGGGCTTATGCTATCCGCCGCTCGCAGCGAGTTTCAGCATGGACGCCTTCACAGTTGTGGTCACAATATGCCATCGCGCAGCGCCGACACCTGTACGTTCCCTTGTACCCACAGACAGAGCAAATCATTCGAGGAGGGTACACAGAAGGAGGTGCTGCAGCAGTCAGATATGTCGGCACGTTTGCTGGCAAAGAAGCGATTCCCTGACACAAAAATAAGTAAGTTTTTCATGCAACGAAATCAGACTAGAACCCACTGATTCCTCGATGAGAGTCGCAAGGTTTTTGCGGTAAAGTAGCGCGGTCCGTACTTTCATAGTCGATTTTTTCTTTCCAGCCGCTGCAGAATTACCCAAGATGTTGAGGTTCCGTTTATCTGAGATGGTTTGGCGTCCGCGGCCTTTATGATATTTGTTCCCGCCTTCTTCCTCCTCGTCGCCTACACCCGCCAGAAGAGTTGGTTCTGCATAATTGGATCTCTACCCGCCAGAAGAGTCAGTGTTCTGACTCAAGCCTAGATCAGTGAAACTATACCTCGAGCTCATCGAGATGTCGCTTGGTTCGTTTCGCGATAACTTCAGGAGCAAGCGCTTGAACTGGAGCGCCCTGACGTACTACTAAATAGAAATAATATAACAAAGAGTGAGAAATAAACAACAATCACCTACACTGTTCCCTGCCTTTCTTCGGTGGCATAGGTTAATGGTCAAGAGGCAAAGTGTTATAAATTGCCGTTCGGCCGAATATGGTATGAACTAGTGACGGCAATAATCTGGCACAGCGGCCGCACCTTAGAGCACGCAATCTTGCATCTAAACAGGCAACGCGCCAGATAGACTCGAACATACTTCTTCATCCCGAACCTTCATTACCGTTTTTTTCTTCCTATTCACAATCCTTGACCTGCACTATAGAGAAGGCCATATCTCTCCAGAAATATCTTGATCCTGAAAAGTAGCACACCCGCACCAGATGGCACCATCTATTGACCCGCGTGGGTCTGGAAAATATCCTCTGCATGACCTTCCTACACCAGAACCAGAATCTCCGTTGAGACCTCGCAAGCCATACCGCTTCTCGACACTATGTGCGACAGTCGACAACCCGGACATGAAAGATCAGTGGGGCAGTAGTTCCGTCCCAATTTACCAATCAGCAACCTTCAAAGGTGTGGGAGAAAAATTCGATTATTCGAGAAGTGGTAATCCAACCAGGAGTCATCTCGGTGAGTGGCCAATCTTCTATAATCTTCAAAAATCATAACTCTAATCTTGATCGTCGCAGAACATCACATCGCAAAGATTTCGTCTGCACAACATGCGTTCACGGTCTCATCAGGAATGGCTGCTCTAGACGTCATTTTGCGCATGCTGAAACCTGGGGATGAAATTATTGCTGGCGACGATCTTTACGGCGGTACCAATCGACTTCTTACCTACATCAGAACCCATGTTGGAGTAACCATCCACCATGTCGACACAACGAATCCAGAAAAGCTTCACTCATATATCCACCCCAGCAAGACTGCCATGGTTCTCCTGGAATCACCGACAAATCCTCTCCTGAAAATTGCGGATCTTGCTACCATAAGCAAAGATGTCAAGGAACGAGCACCCAACGCTATCATCGTCGTTGATAATACCATGATGAGCCCATACCTGCAACGACCACTAGAACATGGCGCCGATATTGTATACGACAGTGCCACTAAATATCTTAGTGGTCATCACGATCTCATGGCGGGTGTTGTGACTTGCAACCGGGAAGATCTAGCTCAAAAGCTGGCGTTCACGATTAACAGTGTCGGAAATGCTCTGACTCCTATCGACTCTTTCCTTCTCCTACGTGGCATCAAGACCCTCGCAATTCGTATGGATAGGCAACAAACCACTACTCAACTAGTGGCAGAATATTTGTACAACCTCGGTTTCAACGTCCATTATCCTGGGCTGCCCGACCACCCTGGTCGAGAAGTACATGCTAGGATAGCAGATGGCAATGGCGCGGTGTTGAGCTTCGAGACTGGGAACAAGGAATTGAGTGAAAAGATCGTCGGTGGAACAAGACTGTGGGGTATCAGTGTGAGTTTTGGCTGCGTCAATAGTTTGATCAGCATGCCTTGCGTCATGTCGTAAGTGTCTTTTTATTCACATCAATTTTTGAACGACATGTTAAAAAGCATCCACTCACACAGTCATGCATCCATCGATCCGGCTACACGAGCCGCTCGTGGATTGCCCGAGGACCTGATTCGACTTTGCGTTGGCATTGAAGACCCTCATGACCTTCTAGACGATCTCGAAAGAGCCCTTATCGATGCCGGTGCAATTGCTTTAGATGCTTCTCGAAACAAATTTGTCAAGGTTCCTGACGGTGACGCTCTGGGTCTCGCCGTAGAGAAATTGAAGCTTGATGCTGAAGAGGATAGGGAATGGCTCATCAGTGCCCCGGGCAAGGTCATCCTATTTGGAGAGCATGCCGTCGTTCATGGAGTGGTAAGTCTTTCCGTCTTATTCATTCAGGGTCAGGAACGAATGGCCAAGCGGTAATGAACCGGGATCGAGTGCACCGGTGTTCATCTTTTTCTTTTCTTCTGCCAATGAACGATAGAGACCAGGAAACCTGATACTGACCCTCGACCTATTCTATTTCTCTGTAGAGCGCGATTGCCGCGTCTGTGGACCTCCGGTGCTATGGCTTGACTACACCAAGACGTGATAACAAGATCTCAGTTCATCTGGTCGACATCGACAACTACTACATTGAATGGGACGTCGACTCCCTACCCTGGGACGCAGTAACACCAGTACCACCCGGCGATGAACACCCGGAGGCACTTGATCAGAGACTAATCGATGCTTTGAATGAAACCGCTCTTGCTAGCATACCTGCTGAAAAGAAGCCTGTCCATGGGGCTTGCTTGTCGTTCCTGTATCTGTATATGATCTTGAACAGAAATGAAGACCAGTGAGTCATACATTGCTTCCGCGGATACATTCATTGCCACTCGTCATTTATTGATACTCATCCCCCACCCCCGTTTATTTACAGCCCTATGTTTGATTTCACCCCACGGTCGACTCTACCGGTTGGTGCAGGCTTGGGGTCATCAGCATCGTACTCCGTATGTGCAGCGACCGCGTCGTTGCTTGCTAATCATCGGATAAATCTACCATCGCGTCCTGCTCCTTCGATCTCTGAGGATGTTCATGTCTCCCATCAAGGTCGATGCGCCATTACCCCTGTCACAGCAGAGGAGGTCAATAAATGGGCATTTGTAGCGGAGAAGATTCTCCATGGGAATCCCAGTGGTGTTGATAATAGTGTTGCAGTCTTTGGAGGCGCTCTTGCCTACACCCGACCTGGATTTGGCAAGAAAAGTGGTATGGAAGGGATCCAGGGGTAAGCAAGCTATCCAGTCGAATTTTGACTGAGCCTATCATACCCTTTTTTGAATCTTGCGTCATTTTTCTAAATCTCTGTGCTCCCTCCCCTTAGATTCAAATCTCTCAAGTTCCTATTGACTAACTCGAAAGTTCCACGAGACACCAAGAAATTGGTCGCTGGTGTTGGTGAGAAAAAGGCCAAAGTAAGTATCATCATTTCACGAATGTGTCATTTTCATTGACTCAAAAATTATGTCGCCAGGAACCTGAACTCGTTAATGGTATCTTGGACTCCATTCAAAGCATCAGTGATGAGGCGAGACAGGCGTTGGCGGATCCGGAAATGCCTCGTGAAGTGCTGCTATCCGCACTGTCTGTACGTGCATATATTTTTTGGAGACCTTGTGTATGTTATGTTCTTACAAATTTGCTCCCACTAGGCTTTGATGGTCGAAAATCACCAGTACCTGGTGACATTAGGTGTCTCCCATCCTGCTTTGGAGACCATCAAGGAAAAAACTTTGAACCCCTACGGTCTGAGTACGAAACTTACTGGAGCAGGAGGTGGAGGTTGTGCCGTGACTCTCATTCCAGATGGTACGCATATCTCTTCGTGTTACTGTACGCATTCTTTACACGAGGTTGAGCGGAACACCAACTTTATAGACTTCAAAGATGAACAGCTGCAGGATCTGATCGATTCTTTGATCCGCGAAAACTTCCAGCCTTATCTCACATCTGTGGGTGGAAGCGGTCTTGGAATCTTGTCACCATATCCTGAACATCGCAATCGTGGATCTCGTTTTCGACACGCGCCTGAAGGTTATGGGCAAGTAACTCCTCCGGACACACCAACACCCAGAGAATTGTCGTCGGATGAGATCGCGGCAGGGCTTGCGAAGGGCGCCAGCGATCTTGACCCTTTACGTGCTCCTTTCCTATCCAGCACTGTGGCGGAGCTCCCTGAATGGGCATCTGAACTTGGACGTTGGATGTACGTTTGAGGGTGTCCTGTACCCCCTTTTCTCTGTTTTTTTTTTTTTCTCCCTTGGTCATCGCCATCGCGGGTATCCTACGCGGTGCAAGTCATTCCGGCTGCTAAGATCTTATCTAATCGATGCGTGTGCAATGCACGCTTTCATGGAACAAACCAAAAGAATGGTTTCTGTAAATGTACACTGAACTGCTATTGTAGACTTCTTGAATTGTAGATGGTTCAAATCCATAACGACGTTTCTCGTAATCTTCCACCGAAACTTTTTTGTAAAACTGTTCAAAGGTCATCGAAAAATTGTCGACGATACGTGTAATCGCATTAAAGGACTAGATTAATGAAGGTTGGTGAACGTTTTGAATACGTTTGTGTGACGATGGATGAACGCCACTCGTCAGTGATCCCTTTCTATCTATCTAAACTGGCAGGATGTGCCATAGCTTAACGATGAGCTCTGCAGTGTGTAGTCCGCCACATTGCGACGCAGACAGTGTATTCCATGCAGACTTCGACGCTCAAAGTCTATAGCGCCTGCCAAGACGCCTCTTTTAAATTTAGCCGCGCATCACACCCCGATCCCGCTCGATCGATCAATTACCTTTTTTGGCTTCGATCTGTATACGAATCTTCTCTTCTTAAAAACTTGTACATGTGCACACACAGCCGCTAGAAACCAGTTCGCGTAGAAGCGCTGGTAATATGGAGTTTATTTTGGGGAATCGATCATAGTATGTAACTTTAAATATTATAGATAGGGTAGTTTTACTTAAGTTATTTGTGTACTTGTAGTATATCCAATATTATAGTTGTTTAGTCTGTGCGAGGCTTCCGGTTTTAAGAAAGATGAGACGAAAACATTTACTCTTCGTCCGACTCCGAGCAATTGTCCTCCTCTGGGAGCTCGAGAGGTCGTAGGACTACGATTCCTGTCTTGTTGACCTCAGCCAGCTGAGAACCAAAATATCTAGGGGTTTCAAAGCTCCATCTGTACGGAAGCAGAGGTCAGCAGCTGCATATCCCATCGAAAGAACAGACGAAGACGTACTCAAGATTTCCAGTCATCCAGTATGCGATCGCGTCAATGAAACGGGCCGCGTCTGGACCAAGTGAAGGCGATAGTTGCTTTTTCGCGATAGTGTATTGAGTCACAAATTCGCTACACCGCTGGCCGATGTGGTCTGCGGTCTCTTGGAGATTGGTTCCGTTTTCTTGCATCAAAACAGCGACGATGTTGTTTCCGATGAGGCCTTTTGACTGTTCCATGTCGTATGAATAGATGTCCTGATAATATAGGTAAGATACTGTCGTCTGATATGGTTATATGTTAGCTACTCACGTTGGCCCAACAGACGTGATCGCAAACAGCTGTAAATGCTGTCAAAAAAGTTTCGTCTTCGTAAACTTTGTCGTCGAGGTCAACTCCAAGAAGAGCTTCAGCCAGAGAAAGACACAAGTAGACGGCGCTGTTGTTTCTCCTTAGTGGGATGAAGGAGGCAAGGTCGGGAATTCGGCCTTGCTCTCGGAGTTCAGCCTCGGTCGCTACACAGTCGGTGTATGATTTGCAAAGGTCGATAAAGCGTTTGGCGTTTTTGGGGCCGGCTGTACGCAGGAAGCGCGCTCTGAACCTAAAGAAAAGGTGATTAGTCCACGGTGGCAATTTATAATATATGGCAGTACGCACTCCTTTGTAATTTTTGCGAGGATTGAGCCATCGTCCCATTCAGGGTATTTCATGGCGTTCACAAATACTTGTCCTGTAGCACGGGCGTCTGATCCGTTCTGCTCGTCGCTAACTTCGTCGACGACAAAGAGCAGGTTTACCTGATAGTCAGTGTAAGCAAAATTTAATGGAAGATAGTTATTGAAAGACATACAAAGTCACAGGCGGTGCGTAATTGTTCGAGACCAGCATAGGGATAAACAAAGGAGCAAAGGAGCTCGTTGCATCCTTGAACAAAGAAAGCGCGTTTTCTGTCGGTGAAAATGTCGTAGCTATTTATCCAAGCTCTTGATGCAGCTGATGCGTCCTTATAATGGGAGTTTGTACCTGTCTTGAGCTGGCAAGAGGCACGAAGGTCTGGAAGCAAGAACTGTCTGTCTGAAGTGGACATTGGTGAATAAATGAGAAACTGAGAGGCGATTGTAGGTTTTCTGAGGGAGCTGGGGATAAAGTTGGTGATGAGGTACCCGCCCTCTTTATACGGAACTCAAGAGACCAGCCTTCTCCTGATCATCGTCGTCAAACCGGGAGAGTCGTTGCGGAGGCCCCGATCTCATCTTGAAAGCTACGATTGCGAAAATCCATGCAATCTGGAGATTTATTGAAAAGAATTCAAGGAAGATTTCCCAAAAAGGTTCATTTCCGCAGGAGAACGGCTCTTTCATGTTTTGCGATCTTGCCGATGCCACGATGACGAATGTAGACGTTTATCTTTAGCACAACTAACAATAGCTAATGTCCTAGTATATTGTGGGAACAACAACATATTCTATTTTTATCACTTCCTAATTAGAGCTTCTCACCTTCCAAATACCATTCATTTTCACCACCAGGGACACTAAGATTTCTGCTTCCCAAAAAATATACATTTGAAAATAATAATTCACCTATAAGAGTTAATAGGAGCTTCTGACATATATAATGGCCCGTTTCAATTTAGAAACTCTCTTCCGAGCCCTTCGGTGTGTCCGATTTGCCATCACACTAGGCTGAGTCACCATACTGAAGGTTTCTGAGAAAATATGGGATTAAACTTCAAATTTATGGATTGTACGCTCTGCGGCCGAGATGGTTAAGCTGTACAATAATTCACTCAAGTGGGACGTGCTCTAGCTGCTGTGCCTAGCCTTTGTACTCGACTGAAAAACTGCACATTTTTTCTTGAGCCTTCAGGCTCTCCGAGCCGTGCCGTTATCCATACGCCTCGGACTGAAGATTATCTGGATTTTTGCGACCCCTTCGGCATAAAGTCAGCTTCCCTTTTTCATGTTGGGCTGCTTGGGCCTCGTGAAATATACTCGCCAATATTTATGACTTTCACAAACAGGTATGCCGGGCGGGAAGAACTGCATGTCGTGAAATAGTTTGTAAAGATAATAAAATGCACCCCTAAAGTACCCAACGGGCGTCTCGTCCGCGGTTTTGAAAAGCGTATATACTTGAGCAAGCTCTAAGCTGGTGACATGCTGGACCGATAAATCCTTACATTAAAGGTAGTTTGGTGGTTAGGTTCAGTAGCTTTCTAAAATGACAGGTTTAAAGCCACGCGTTTTGAATCATCTTCATTACGCATCACTTGTCAGGTTAGCTAGATCTACACTTAGATTCAGCCACTGATTTATAATTGACTGGAGCTCAAACAATCTAATAACAACGCAAGTTTTCCAAACGCGTTAAGTGGCTCAGCTTGAAGGGCAAAGCAAGCCAAATATTACTCTTGATCATTTCAAGGTCAGACGGAGGCGGATCTTACTTTTCAATTGGGGTGGTTGGTCGGATTTTAACAAAGCAGCAGGTCAAGGTAAACGGTTAGCTCAGTGGTATAAATATGTGGTGTGTCATATAATGATGTTTGGCAAAATCCACTAAAGGGCCAAGGGCGCTTCAATCTATTTTTAGCCTCAACACTGATCGATATAGATTTATATCATGGTCTCATACGCGGGGAGCAAAGGACACTGGAATTACAAGATCAATGGGTGTCTGTAGGATGACCGAGCAAGGGTCCAGCGCTGACTCGGAGTAGAAGAGCATGTCGACGATGTCAAGGAAATATACTTCACGCATTCATAGGTTAATCGGTCCTTCTTTATAGTCGTGAGGAAAGTGACCAGAAAGGTGTATTTTATTGAATCATGTGGGCACCTAGAAAATAACCGTTTGTTCAACATTATAATCGAAACAGGGATACTACCGTCTTCAAAGCCGGAGCAGTAGGTGAAGGTAGAGGAAAAAGTGAGCGGTCACTAACGGAACGTATGCGCATTCCGCGGCAAGATCGGATGTGTGTCGTACTCGCCTCCGCTGTGCGTAAGGGATTAAGAAACACGACCGTAAGCAGTTTAACGTGAATAAATGAATATGTTTCGAAGAAATAGGCTTGCCTAAATATATAGGACTCTTCAGCGCCAACCTCGGGGCGAGCGTCTTTAGTTGAATGGCAGAACAAGATAGCACAGCCGTAGGAAAGCATAGTGCTCGGATACAGAGAAATCTAAGCATAGACAACATGTTCAGCCGGTACGCCCACAGACATGTGCTCTGAAAAAGGAGGAGACAGGAGAGATTGCATCCCGCGGGTCGTCCCAATGGCAAGAAATCGCTCAAGGCACCCACGACCAACCCACGAAGAGCTTCGACGAGATTGATAAGGAAAGGATGTTACGTCCTAATCGTGACGATCGTTTGCCTACATACGTGATAATTAATCGATAAATCCACCGGAAAGCTGTCACCCGAGGAACTCATGGCAGGATTTCTTGCTAGAAGAGGTACGTAGAAGATTGAGACAGAAGTAAGGTCCATGTTCTAGTGGCGAAAGGTCGAGAATTCTGATTTGACAGACCTATCTGCCCTTTTGCAGTGTCCAGTCTAATCATGTCTGGGCCCAAGCGACCTGCATAAAATCAGGTTGGTTTACTGGGATATCACAAACTCATATCTATGAAATAGCATATCCACAAGGAGGAAGCTGCAAAATGATCGACATGGAGGTTAGGGAGCAAAGTACTTAACGGTGATTAGATGGATTTGTAGATTCGAGTTGAGTTTGCTGTTCCCATGCAATCGTTTAACGCTGACTTTGGGCAATTGTTAGTTTTGAACCATGCTATGCGGCGATACTCTTTACTCACCACGATTGTTGTGATTACCTTGTATTCGTGATAAAAGTTTGTCTTTCGGTTGTACGTGACCTACATGAGAGAGAGAGGTGATGTCTTGTATGAGATCGAAGATGCGGAGAGTGTGGAGGTATCGGTAGGACCACCCAGGGGGACGATTAGATGTACTTTGGTCATCTGCCTAGCAAAATATGGTAGTAAGAGTATAGGCAAGTTCAACGTGCTCCGAATAGCAATGAAAATGTAGGATAAAGATGGCACAGATCCATGGAAGCCACGGCAAGTCGAATAGTAAAAGAAAGTCTACCTTGAACCTAAACCATGAACGAAAACCGAGGAAACGTTGGGCGTGAATGCATCCGAATCAAAGATGTATACAATTGGCAATGACGTGAACAATGCGGATAACGTGCAAAACAGGAAATGATAACAGGAGAAGGAAATTAGATATAATAACAAACCAAATAGAAAAAAATCCTGGCGCGTGGCCGTGACTCGTAAGTCGGTTTTTAGAATACAGCAACCAAGTTAGAAGCATATGCGATAACTTGCGTAACGTCCACTTGTTTCACTAGGACGTGTGATTTTGACCACCTGCCCACGACGGAGTCCATAGTACCGTGCTACTGGATCAGCGAGCTGGATGCGGGGTAGCTGAGTCTCTTTGAGGCGACTGAAGAATATCGCGGACTGTAAGCGGAAAGTTGACGCAAGTCATTTTAACCACGCACTATTTATCCAGCAAGATCCTCTTCTCTTCTGCGCTTAAAACTTCGTGACGTGGAACCAGGGTATGATGCACGATGTTGACCAGTAAATCAGCCTCTGAGAACTCCTCCAAACGGTATTCCGCAGCCATGGCCACAATAACCTAATGAAAGTGTTAGAAAACGAGAATAGCAGATACTAGACCCTCTAATGGCCTTACTTTACGCGCTGACGGTGTCATATTTCCAGGGAAGACGATGATACCGCGTTTTATTGATTTCTCTTCCAAGATACTGAGGAGTCTGGGAAACAAACGTGAGTATGATATGTTTACTTATCAAATTATATTCACTTACTTTCTCATTGTTTTGACGCCAACACTGCGTTCTTCTGAGAAGAAAACGAAAATTTGGTCTGTAGGATCGCTCCGCGAAGTGGTGTAGAAGTTTAACTGGCCACGGCTAATACGACGTTGAATAAGCCCAGAAAAGCGCTTTGAGACGATTGAAAGGACTTACTCGACCGTGCCACTGTTGTTTGCGTACAACTCTCGGAAGCGCGCGAGGTCCATATTGATTTCTTCATCGGAGACCATAAAGCCCTAAGCGAATGAATGATGAGATTATGCATTCCGGAGTATGTTCGACCGCGGCTGACTCTATCTTTCACAAGTTCGTGGATCGTTCGGTTGACTTTCCATAATTTTGCGGTTTCGTCGATGTCGCTCATGAGGATAGTTAGAAAGTATAGAGAATCACGGGAATGGTCAAGGAATAAAAAGATTTGTAACTCCGATCACTTGAATTTCTTTGGTCTTGTCTTCCTTTCAGAATGGCGCCTCACCCCAGTTCGAGCAATGGCAATCCAGCACCTCCTACTATCAACCTCAGTCACCAGATTGTCGTATGTAAACGCGTTATTAGACGTAGGGCATCCTTTTGACACGTGGATTATACACAGGCCAAATTGAAACCAGCCAAAATATTCAAGAACGCCGTTGATGCACAACCCGCGCCTGCAACAGGAACACAATCACAGAAGTCGAACACACCCACTCCACGCAGTATAACTGGTATCACGTTTGACGACAGAGGAGACCAACTTTTGACAGCAGGAGAGGATGAGACTTTCAAGTTGTACAACTGCAAGACGGGCAAGTGAGTGCTTAGTTGCATGCATGCATCTTATTGTCGCGCGTTCTTATCCCTGCTCATGGGTAGAGTAATCAAGACCTTTTACTCAAAGAAATATGGTGTCGATTTACCGCGATTCACTCATAAGAATACGGCCATTGTCCATGCATCGACGAAAGAAGACGATACCGTAAGGTATCACTCGCTACACGACAATAAATATCTAGCATATTTCCGGGGACACACAGAGAAAGTCATTTCTCTGGAAGTTTCACCAATTGATGATGGCTTCATGTCTGGGTCGAATGACAGAACCGTCCGACTTTGGGATCTTCGAACGTCTTCGTGCAGAGGGCTTCTCAAAGTTCCTACACCTCCTGTTATTGCTTATGATTCTACCGGCATGGTCTTCGCAGTTGCTGTGAATCATTACCACAAAATACTTCTATACGATCAAGCGAATTACGACAAAGCGCCATTTCTGACGATCGAGCTCGTGGATCCCACATTAATGACCATTAGTTATCCGCCACGACCAATTTACGTGACGTACATGTCTTTCTCGAATGACGGAAAATACATCCTTGTCGGTTGCTCGGGCGATACGCATTACATCCTCGACGCCTTTGAAGGTTTTGTGGTGGCACGGTTAGAAGGTCATACCGCTCTGGAGAGGGTCAACATGAACGCAGCTCCACTTTTCGAGCCAGCAAAAGGCATTAGTGGGGACGAAGTCAGCTGGACCCCTGACAGCAAGTACGTTGTGTCAGGAAGTCTTGACGGGAGAATCTTTATCTGGGACATCCAGAGTCTTCCGCCAATCCCTGCTGAGGATAGGAAGAAAATGTGGAAACCATTGCGCGTCCAACCACTCACCGTATTAGATGGACACCCGGGTCCTTCGCGATGCGTAAAGTTCAACCCTAGGTTTGCAATGATGTGCAGCGCTGGAACAGAACTTGTTCGTATACGCCTGTCTATTCCTTCCTTTTCGAAGCTTAGTGACATTTTTTACAGGCTTTCTGGCTTCCAGATCCCGCCGTTGACGCAGAAGACATAGCGAAGGACTTATTGAAGAAGCGGTCATCCTGAAGGTCGAGACTGGTGTTTTGAATCGCTTCACTTCTTGTATTTGCTTCTTATAATTAACGTGTGTATGTCTTGTTTCTTCAACGGGTGCTTTCCGTCGAATGACTCGTTCATGCATTCTTCGCAGAAAATATCTATATCTTCGGGTACTTGTCCTGTTCTCTTGTTGCTTTCTTTTGTAAAATACCCAGTGTAAATATAATTTCTGATCTGTAAAAGGGAATGAAGATAAGATAAATTGACCAGATGACGATCACGCGATTTACCCTGATCAGGTGTCATGACTCTGAGGACGTGGCAGAGCGACTCGCGAAAGTAAACCTCTCTCTCTTCCACTCCCATTCCCCACATTACTTTGACCTTCGTTGGTCTTTCTTCCTTATTTTTGCTGGATTCGTAATCATGAAATTTGGAACCGTATTTGGAGTGGCCCTCTCTTTTGCCACCGCTACTTTGGTGCTTGCAACGGAATGTACGCGTCTCATCATCTCCGATTCACAAAAGACCCGACTAACATGGAAAATGATGTTTTTCTAGCTGCTGAGCAGGTCAACGGACCGGAAGTCCTTGCCACTGCAGCCTTTCCAGAGACTAACGCATTCAATCGTATGTCAACACGGACAAAATACTAGTCTTCATATCCTCTAACACCGGGAATTCGTTTTTCAGACGTTGTTAATGGCGAGAAAAACGCTTTGACGGTCACGGTAGAGAACAAATCCAAGCAAAATATTACCCTTTTGAATATTGCGGGAGCCCTCCTCAATCCCGACACCAACGTCCTGCTCAAGAATGTGCGTGTTGCGCGGTGGCTACATAAACATCGTGTTGACCTCATATTCTATTATTTTGGGAATTTAGTTGACCAGCTTGAAATATGGCATTCCTCTCATTGAAGACGTGAAGATCGCTATTCCATATTCGTTTTACAGCCAGTGAGTCTACTTATTATTATTTTGCCACGCGATGTTCGCCGCTAATGTCGCAATTAGATTTAAGGTATTTACAGTTGGTTAGATCTTTCACTTTCGATAATCTGATGTCGATATTCAGCCGGGTGATCACCGTTTGAACATATGGCTCGAGCACACTACCGATGTAAGAAGCCAAATGACGCCACCATTTTGTCGCCTTGTATTCTAATTGTGTTGTGTTTCCTCCGCAGGATGGCATCAAGCACAGGGTTGATGCCTATGACTCCATCGTGACCGTTGTTGATCCAGACTTTTCTATCTTTGACCTTAAACTGTGAGAAATTATAAGATCGAATGATATTCGCGGGAAGTTGACCAACAATATTTCTAGTTTGTCGACGTACGCCATTGTCGCTGGTATTCTTGCAAGCCTGGGTTACTTTGCCTACACGACCTTCGTTCCACAACCCAAGAAGACCCGCGCTAAAAAGCCAACAACCGCTGCAGTCAGCACTCCCGTCGGAACCGTTACCGCTACAGGCTCTGGAGGATATCAGGAGGAATGGATCCCCGAGCATCACTTGCGTAAATCCAAGGGCTCGAAGAAGCAGCAAGGTGCTGTAAGTGGCACCAGCGGCGACGAGCTTAGCGGCGCTGAGACTAGTGGAACTGAGGGCAAGAGGAGGAAATCTAGGAAGTAATTATAATGTGTCTGCTTTCCGGGGTTGATGTGTAACAAAAAAAAAAAAAACGTACATCTCATCGTGTACACTTATTTATGCACACAGACTACTTCATATTATTAATGCATACATTACGCTATCGAGTTTATAGATTCTCGGGTGTTGTGGTATGCCTGCTCCCGCCCATCGGAATAGGTACGGGTATGGGATGACTATTCAAGTACAATCGTGTATTTGAGTGTACTCAGGTCACACTCAAAAGGGCAACCACTGACGTACTATTGACGACATATGGGGATGAGGCGCTAACAGCTTACTGGCACGTCTCCCGAATATCTTTATACCCAACCTATGGCGGGTTTCATTGGTTGACTGTACCAGGTTTATGATCCCTCAGAAGACATATATCCACTATGATTCCCACACAGGGCGATGATTATGACAAAACAAATATTATCGGGACTGTATATACATAGTGTCAGAGTCATACAGCGTAAATTCTATTGCTCTTCATCATGAGCAAGCAGACCAGTACCCGTCTTCGACAGGGGTCGAGTAGAGTTCGTGAAGAACAAAGCACGGGTAACGACGGACGTCCTGTATGATTCAATTTTCTAGGGATGTCATCCAGAAATAATCCAGCTTAGAACAACGAAGCTGCATGAATGTACGAAGAAGACTCATGCAAACAGCGCCGAGAGGACGGAAATAAAGCCAGAGACCAAGTCCTATGTATGTTGTACACACATATCAACTGTAGCTGGGCGACCGAGGAGTCACCTTATATGGTCAAACGGGACCAGAGAGCGAGCGGTTGTCAGATTTATGGTGTCGAGTCGGGCTACGTCGTATCAACGCCCAAAGAGATTAACAGTCTGGAGTCGAGACGTGGTCATCAACTCTTGATTAGATTATCTGGGGACAACATTTTGGTGACAGATTTGAATCATAGTACCCAAGCATAGCATTCCGAATATGCGGGAGCAAAAGCCTAGTAGAGTCGTCCTAGGATGATTGAAATTTGTAGCACATAGTGAGATGGAAGTACCAAGATGGACAGCCATATGACTTCACACGGGGTGGCATTGCTGAGAGACATGATACTGACAAGTTTATCAATCAGCTTGACCAGCCAAAGTTAACAAAACGCGACACCCGGCACAGCCCCTGGTCCCTAAGTGTTGTTTGGTTGTGCTTGGCCAGCCGTTCTACCTTCCTAATATAGTCTCTGATATTTCCCCGCTTGCATTCCATCCCCTCCTCCGCTGTCACCCTCCTCTTTCTACTTTCATCCTCGCTCACCACATACATTAAACATGGCTACTCCTCCTGGCAGAGTATGTTTCCTCATAATCTCTTCCTCCTGTATTCGCCGTACTTAAACTAAACTACCTATAGGCTGTTTTCTTGAGAGAGTACAAGTTGGTTGTCGTAGGAGGTGGTGGTATGTTCTGTCCTCCTACTCTTGCATTCATCTATATCTCATTCACTTGTGCAAAGGTGTCGGAAAGTCTGCTTTGACTATTCAGTTCATTCAAAGCCATTTCGTTGACGAGTACGACCCAACTATCGAGGGTGAGCAACTAGTTACCATTTCATGCCCTCTCCCATGCATATACTAACACTCTTGTAGACTCTTACCGCAAACAGTGTGTCATTGACGAAGAAGTTGCGCTTCTCGATGTTCTCGATACCGCGGGACAGGAAGAATATGGGTGCGTTATTTTCAAATC